>CM032155.1:26881954-27346954 GCA_018901935.1 Pugionium cornutum
TTTCACACAATACCTCGTCTTCATACTTTCCTATGGACAAGGGAACTAAGACCTGGTTCTCTACTTTTAACCCTCCCTCATCATTAAGACATTGTAACTTATAGGGTTTACACCTCTTAATAACCTCAAGCCCTAGCTTTTCTACCATAGTCTCACTCATAACATTTGTACAGCTAACCCGATCAATCACTAAGCTACAAACCTTATCCTTAACTAGATACCGAGTGTGGAATAGGTTCTCTCTTTGCTCATTCTTTTCTGCCTTAGTTTGTACGTTTAAGGTTCTCCTAGTGTCTAAGAATTGAACGACGTGTGGTATGCCTACATTTTCCTCAAAAGACTGACCATCTGATTCATCCTCTTCTGATTCTACCTTACCATTAGCCCTAATAAGTATGGTTCTCTTATTGGTACATTCTCTAGAGTACTAACCAAAACTCTTACACTTAAAACACTGAATCTCCCTAGTTTTTTTGCTAGAACCCTTATCTATTCCCTTAAGTTTTGAATCTTCGTCCTTAGGTTTAGGAAATGTTTTGTAATGCATTCTAGACTTATCAGCCTTAGATTGACTAAACCTAGTGGAGCTAGTTCCGGGTTTAGGGTTCTTTCGCTTAAGTTGTTTCTCAAATATTATGGCTTTATGCAGAAGCTCTTCTAGTTTGACGTAATGGTGGACCTCTAGCCTATCTATGATATCTCTATTGAGGCCACCTATAAACCTGGCCATAGTTGCTTCACTATTCTCTTTAATATCAGACGTAAGCAACATGAATTCCATCTCCTTAAAGTACTCTTCTACGGACGTACTTCCTTGAGATAGATTCCTAAGCTTAAGATGTATCTCCCTATAGTAATGACTAGGTATAAACCTTCTCCTCATGATGAATTTCACCTAGTTCCACGAATCCATAGGAAAATCCCCAGCCCTTCTCCTAGAAGTAACTAATTGATCCCACCAACTTAGAGCACAGTCCTTAAACGCAATTGGGGCTACCTTAAACTTTTTCTCTTGAGTGTATTCTCTACAATCAAAGACTATTTCTATCTTCTTTTCTCATTCTAGGTAATCCTCAGGGTCATTGGTTGCATGGAAAGAAGGAATTTTGATCTTAAGGCCAGCTAAAGGGTCTTCCTGTGGCCTTCTTCTCCAAGATTGGTGTGATCTAGATGAGTGATTGTAATATTGCTCAGTATCAGAAGGTGGTTGGTGTCTCCTCAGCTGGTCGTTGATGGATGTTTCTATCTCAGCCCTCATGGTTGCCATACTTTCTTGTCATGGCTTTAAAGGAATCGAGAAGTTCTTTGTTGGAGTTTGAGGATTCCTCTCCATTTTCTGTTCCCACCATGGTTCTTTACAAATGAAGACCAATAAACAAGTAAAATGCTCAAAGGAGAACACAAACTAGAACAAACAAATCGAAAAAGACAAAGACACAAAGAGAAAAAAAAACCAAACATTTTATTAACAAAAACTTCTTCTTAATCTCGTTTGATCACCTCTTTGATTAAGGAATTTGGATCATCATCCCATTCCTTTCAAGAGCCAAAAGTCTAGGGGCTGTTCATATCCCTTGGAAGTTTCACTTCATTTCACCTCTTGCCCAACGTGTCTAGTCTTCATCATTCACACATAGCAACCTGATAGTCTAAGGATCTTCCACCATTCTTTATAAGTATCACTCATTCCACAAATGTTCTCGACACCATCAATCTTCAAGCTCACCATCTTCTTCAATTCCGCATCCACATTCGGTTTACTATCATTTGCACAACCTCTTGAAGAGATTCAGGGACTTGATACTACCAAGGATCACATCAAGATTGGATTAGTTGAAGGCTTTTTCGTAGCTATTTCAGTCTTAAACATTATCATAATATAGAAAATTGAGCTAGCTTAAAGTGGGTGTTGGATTCGTCTCATTCTGAACTCTAAATAGAAAGTTACGGAAGATTTACTGCAGACATGTCAAGTTGATCAGCCAGTTAAAATGATCAGTCTAAACTGATCATTGGTGCTCCTTGAGTAAAGGATTCTAAATGAAGCATAATGCATGGTATCACGCAGTTTGGGATACACTTGATTACTTGGAGGCTTTTTTTGTAGCTCTTTCAATCTCAAATGTTGTCACAATATTGAAAATTCAGCTAGATTAACGTGGGCATTGAATTCTTGTCATTTTGTGCACTAAATCAAAAGTTAAAGACGATTTAGTGCGGACATGTCAAGTTGATCAGCAAGTTAAAATGACAATTCTAATCTGATCATTGGTGAACCTTGCGTAAAGGCTTATAAATGAACACAATACATTGCCTCACACAGTTTAGGATACATTCAATTACATGGAGGTCTTGCAGAGCTCTTTCAGTCTCCAATGTTGTTACAATATAGAAAATTGAGCCAGATTAACATGGGCATTGGATTTGTGTCATTCTGAACTCCAAATCAAAAGTTACGGATGATTTAGTGCGGAAATCTCAAGTTGGTCAGCCAGTTAAAATAATCGTTCTAAACTAATCATTGGTGCTCCTTGAGTAAAGGCTTATAAATGAAGTATAATGCATGGCATCACGCAGTTTGTAATACATTGGATTAGTTTGAAGCTTTGTCATACCTCTTTCAGCCTCAAATATTCTCAGAATATGGAAAATTGAGCTAACTTAAGGTGGGCATTGGAGTCATGTCATTTCGAATGCTCAATCAAATGTTACACGATTTACTGCAGACAAGTCAAGTTGATCAGCTAGTTAAAATAATCATTGTAAACTGATCATTTGTGATTCTTGAGTAAAGGCTTAGAAATGAAGCATAATGCATGGCATCACACAGGATGGGATACACTGGATTACGTGGAGGATTTGTAGTAGCTATTTCAGTCTCAAATGTTGTCACAATATGAAAAATTGAGCTACCTTAATGTGGGCATTGGACAGATGTCAATTTGATCTCTAAATCAAAAGTTAAAAACGATTTAGTGTGGAGATGTCAAGTTCATCAACTAGCTAAAATGATCATTCTAAACTGATCATTGGTGCTCCTTGAATGAAGGCTTATAAATGAAGCATAATGAATGGCATCACGCAGTTTGGGATATATTAGATTACTTGAAAGATTTGTCGTAGCTATTTAGGTGTTAAATTTTGTCACAATAGAGAAAATGAGCTAGCTTAACGTGGGTGTTGGATTCGTGTAATTCTGAACTCTAAATCAAAAGTTACAGACGATTTAGTGTGGACATGTCAGGTTCATCGGCAAGTTAAAATGATCATCCTAATCTGATCATTGCTACTCTTTGAGTAATGGCTTATAAATGAAGCATAATACATGGCATCACGCAGTTTGAGACACATTGGATTATTTGGAGGCTTTTTCTTAGCTCTTTTACTCTAAAATGTTGTCCAAATATAGAAAATTGAGCTAGCTTAATGTGGGCGTTTGAGTCATGCCATTTTGACCTCTAAATCAAAAGTTAAAGATGATTTAGTGCGGACATGTCAAGATTATTAGCTAGTTAAAATGATCATTCTTAACTAATCATTGGTGTTCCTTGAGTTAAGGCTTATAAATGAAGCATAATGTATGGTATCAAGCATTCTGGGATAGATTGGATTAATTGGAGGCTTTGTCGTAGCCATTTTGGTCTCAAATTTTATGAAAATATAAAGAATTGAGCTAGCTTAACGTGGGCTTTTGATTCGTGTCATTTTGAACTCTAAATCTAAAATTACGAGAAATTTAGTGCAATATGTCAAGTTGATCGGACAGTTAAAATTATCATTCTAAACTGATCATTGGTGATCCTTGAGTAAAGGTTTATAAATGAATCAAAATGCATGACATCAGGTAGTTTGGGATACATAGGATTACTTGGAGGCTTTGTAGTATCTTTTTAAGTTTCCAATGTGGTGATAATAGTGAAAATTGGGGTAGTTTAACGTGTGCGTTGGACTCATGTAATTTTGATCTCTAAATCAAAAGTTAAAGAAGATTTAGTGCGAACTTGTCAAGTTGATCAGCTACTTAAAACGATCATTCAAAACTGAATATTGGAGATCCTTGAGTTAAGGATAATGCATTGCATCATGCGGTTTTAGATATATTGGATTATTTAGAGGCTTTTTTGTAGCTGTTTTAGTGTTAAATTTTGTCACAATATTGAAAATTGAGCTAGCTTTACGTGGGCATTGGATTCGTGTCATTCTAAACTCTAAATTAAAAGTTACAGACGATTTAGTGCGGACATGTCAAGTTGATCGGCAAGTTAAAATATTTATTCTAAACTGTTCATTGGTGCTCCTTGAGTAAAGGCTTATAAATGAAGCATAATTCATGGCATCACGCAGTTTGGGATACATCAGATTACTAGTAGGGTTTGTAGTAGCTATTTCAGTATCAAATGTTGTCACAATATGGAAAATTCAGGGAGCTTAACGTGGGCACTGAACTCATGTCATTTTGAGCTCTAATCAAAAGTTAAAGACGATTTAGTGCAGACATGTCAAGTAATCAGTTAGTTAAAAAGATAATTCCAAAATGATAATTGGTGCACCCAGATTATAGGCTTATAATTGAAGCATAATGCATGGCATCACGCAGTTTGGGATACGTTGGATTAATTGGAGGCTTTGTTAAAGCTCTTTCAGTGTCCAATATTGTCACAATATAAAAAATTGAGCTAATTTAATGTGGGCACTCTAAATCAAAAGTTACAGAAATATTTAGTCCGCACATGTCAAGTTGATCAGCAATTTAAAATTATCATTCTCAACTCATCATTGATGCTCCTTGCGTAAATGCTTATAAATGAAGCATTATGCATGGCATCATGCAGTTTGGAATAGATTGGATTACTTGCAGGCTTTTTTGTAGCTTTTTCAGTCTCAAATGTTGTGCAAATATGGAAAATGTAGCTATCTTAATGTGGCCGTTGGACTCATGTGCTATTGAGTTCTAAATCAAAAGTTAAAGATGATTTAGTGCAGACATGTCAAGTTGGTCAGCTAGTTAAAATGATCATTCAAAACTGATCATTGGTCCTCGTTAAGTAAAGACATATAAATGAAGCATAAAGAATGGCATCACGCAGTTTCGGATAGATTGGATTACTTGGAGGATTCGTAGTAGCTATTTCAGTCTCAAATTTTGTCACAATATGGAAAATTGACATAGCTTAAAGTGGGCATTGGACAGATGTCAATTTGATATCTAAATCAAAAGCTAAAGATTCTAATGAGCATTCTAAACTGATCATTGGTGCTCCTTAAATAAAGGCTGATAAATGAAGTATAATGCATGTTATCTCGTAGTTTGGAATATATTGGATTACTTGGAGGATTTGTCCTAGCTATTTCGCTGTTAAGTTTTGTGAAAATTTAGAAAAATGAGCTAGCTTAACATGGGCGTTGGATTGTGTCCTTCTGAACCCTGAATCAAAAGTTACAGACGATTTAGTGGGAAAATTTCAGGTTGACGGGCAAGTTAAAATGATCATTCTCGACAGATCATTGGTGCTCTTTAGTAAAGGCTTATAAATGAAGCATAATACATGGCATTACACAGTTTGAGATACATTGGATTATTTGGAGGCTTTTTCTTAGCTCTTTCACTCTTAGATGTTGTCCCAATATGGAAAATTGAGGTAGCTTAATATGGGCATTGGAGTCATGTCATTTTGAGCTCTAAATCAAAAGTTAAAGATGATTTGGTGCAGACATGTCAAGTTGTTTAGCTAGCTAAAATGATCATTCTTAACTAATCGTTGGTGCTCCTTGAGTAAACGCTTATAAATAAAGCATAATGTATGGTATCACACAGTTTGGGATAGATTGGATTATTTGGAGGCTTTGTCGTAGCTATTTCGGTCTTAAATTTTGTCACAATATGAAAAATTGAGCTAGCTTAACGTGGGCTTGGGATTCGCGTCATTTTGGACTCTAAAAAAATTACGGGAAATTTAGTGCAACATGTCAAGTTGATCGGACAGTTTGATCATCCTAAACTGATCACTGGTGCTTCTTCAGTAAAGGCTTATAAATAAAGCATAATTCAAGGTATCACGCAGTTTCAGATAGATTGGATTAATTGGAGGATTTGTAGTAGCTATTTCAGTCTCAAATGTTGTCACAATATGGAAAATTTAGCTAGCTTAATGTGGGCATTGGACAGATGTGAATTTGATCTCTAAATCAACAGTTAAAGACGATGTATTGCGGACATGTCAAGTTGGTCAACTAGTTAAAATGATCATTATAAACTGATCATTGATGCTCCTTGAATAAAGGCTGATAAATGAAGCATAATGCAGGGCATCATGCAATTTGCGAAATATTGGATTACTTGGAGGCTTTGTCGTAGCTATTTTGGTCTTAAATTTTCTCACAATGTAGAAAATTGAGCTACCTTAACGTGGGCGTTTGACTTGTGTCATTTTGAACTCTAAATAAAAAGTTACGGACAATTGAGTGAGGACATGTCAAGCTGATCGGCCACTTAAAATGATAACTCTAAACTCGTCATTGGTGATCTTTGAGTAAAGGCTTATAAATGAAGAATAATGCATGACATTTCGCAGTTTGGGATACATTGGATTACTTGGAGGCTTTGTAGTAGCTCTTTCAGTCTTAAATGTTGTCACAATATGGCAAATTTAGCTAGCTTAACGTGGGCATTGGACTCATGTCATTTTTAGCTGTATATTAAATGTTAAAGACAATAAGGTGCAGACATGTCAAGTTGATCACGTATTTAAAATGATCATTCTAAATTGATCTTTGGTGCTCCATGCATAAAGGCTTATAAATATGAAGCATAATGCATGGCATCACACAGTTTCGGATAGATTATATTACTTGGAAGATTTTCGTAGCTCTTTAAGTCTCAAATTGTGTCACAATATAGAAATATTAGTTAGCTTAACGTGGGCGTTGGATTCATGTCATTCTGAACTCTAAATCAAAAGTTACGGATGATTTAGTGTGGAAATGTCAGGTTGATCGGCAAGTTAAAATGATCATTCTAAACTGATCATTGGTGCTCCTCGAGTAAAAACTTATAAATGAAGCATAATACATGGTATCACGCAGTTTGAGATACATTGGATTATTTGGAGGCTTTTTCTTAGCTCTTTCACTCTAAAATGTTGTCCCAATATAAAAATTGAGCTAGCTTAATGTGGTCGTTAGAGTCATGTCATTTTGAGTTTTAAATCAAAAGTTAAAGATGATTTAGTGCGGACATGTCAAGTTGATTAGCTAGTTAAAATAATCATTCTTAACTAATCATTGGTGCTCCTTGAGTAAATGCTTATAAATGAAGCTTAATGTATGGTACCATGCATTTTGGGATAGATTGGATTATTTGGAGGCTTTGTCGTAGCCATTTCGGTCTCAAATTTTATCAAAATATAAAAAATTGAGTTAGCTTAACGTGGGCCTTTGATTCGCATCATTTTTAACTCTAAATCTAAAATTACGAGAAATTTAGGTGCAATATGTCAAGTGGATTGGACAGTTAAAATTATCATTTGAAACTGATCATTGGTGATCCTTGAGTAAAGGTTTATAAATGAATCAAAATGCATGATATTACGCAGTTTGGGATACATAGGATTATTTGGAGGCTTTGTAGTATCTTTTTAAGTTACAAATGTTGTGATAATATGGAAAATTGGGGTAGTTTAACGTGTGCGGTGGACTCATGTAATTTTGATCTCTAAATCAAAAGTTAAAGGCGATTTAGTGAAAACATGTCCAGTTGATCAGGTACTTAAAACGTTCATTCAAAACTGAATATTGGTGCTCCTTGAGTAAGGGCTTATAAATGAAGCATAATGCATTGCATCATGCGGTTTTAGATATATTGGATTACTTAGAGGCTTTTTCATAGCTGTTTTAGTGTTAAATTTTGTCACAATAGTGAAAATTGAGCTAGCTTTACGTGGGCATTGGATTCGTGTCATTCTAAACTCTAAATTAAAAGTTATAGACGATTTAGTGCAGACATGTAAAGTTGATCGGCAAGTTAAAATGATTATTCTAAACTGATCACTGGTGCTCCTTGAGTAAAGGCTAATAAATGAAGCATAATGCATGGCATCACGCAGTTTGGGATACATCAGACTACTAGTAGGCTTTGTAGTAGCTATTTCAGGGTCAAATGTTGTCACAATATGGAAAATTCAGGGAGCTTAACGTGGGCGCTGAACTCATGTCATTTTGAGCTCTAAATCAAAAGTTAAAGACGATTTAGTACGGACATGTCAAGTTATTAGCTAGTTAAAATAATAATTCTAAAATGATAATTGGTGCACCGAGATTATAGGCTTATAAATGAAGCATAATGCATGACATCACGCAGTTTGGGATATGTTGGATTAATTGGAGGCTTTGTTAAAGCTCTTTCAGTATCCAATGATGTCATAATAAAAAAAATTGAGCTAATTTAACGTGGGCACTCTAAATCAAAAGTTACAGAAATATTTAGTCCGCACATGTCAAGTTGATCAGCCATTTAAAATTACCATTCTAAACTGATCATTGATGCTCTTTCAGTAAAGGCTTATAAATCAAGCATAATGCATGGCATCACATAGTTTGTGATACATTGCATTACTTTAAAGCTTTGTCGTAGCTCTTACAGTGTGAAATATTCTCACAGTATGGAAAATTGAGCTAAATTAAGGTGGGCAATGGATTCATGTCATTTTTGAGCTCTAAATCAATAGTTACAAACGATTTACTGCGGACAGGTCAAGTTGATCAGCTAGTTAAGATGATCATTCTAAACTGATCATTGGTGCTTGTTGAGTAAAGGCTTATAAATGAAGCATAAGGAATGGAATCACGCAGTTTAGGATAGATTGGATTACTTAGAGGATTTGTAGTAGCTATTTCAGTCTCAAATTTTGTCACAGTATGGAAAATTGACCAAGCTTAAAATGGGCATTGGACAGATATCAATTTGATATCTAAATCGAAAGCTAAAGACAATTTAGTGCGGACATGTCAAGTTGATCAACTACTTAAAATGATCATTCTAAACTGATCATTGGTGCTCCTTAAATAAAGGCTGATAAATGAAGCATAATGCATGTTATCACGCAGTTTGGAATATATTGGATTACTTTGAGGATTTATCGTAGCTATTTCAGTGTTAAATTTTGTGAAAATTTTAGCTGAACATGGGCGTTGGACTGTGTCCTTCTGAACCCTGAATCAAAAGTTACAGACGATTTAGTACGGACATTTCAGGTTGATCAGCAAGTTAAATGATCATTCTAGACAGATCATTGGTGCTCTTTAGCAAAGGCTTATAAATGAAGCATAATACTTGGCATCACGCAGTTTGAGATACATTGGATTACTTCGAGGCTTTTTCTTAGCTCTTCCACTCTTAGATATTGTCCCAATATGGAAAAATGAGGTAGCTTAATGTGGGCATTGGATTCATGTCATTTTGAGCTCTAAATCAAAAGTTAAAGATGATTTAGTGCGGACATGTCAAGTTGATTAGCTAGTTAAAATGATCATTCTTAACTAATCGTTGGTGCTCCTTTAGTAAACGCTTATAAATAAAGCATACTATATGGCATCACATAGTTTGGGATAGATTGGATTATTTGGAGGCTTTGTTGTAGCTATTTTGGTCTTAAATTTTGTCACAATATGAAAAATTGAGCTAACTTAAAGTGGGATTCGGATTCGCGTCATTTTGAACTCTAAATAAAAAATTACGGGAAATTTAGTGCAACATGTCAAGTTGATCGGAAAGTTAAAATGATCATCCTAAACTGATCATTGGTGCTCCTTAAGTAAAGGTTTATAAGTAAAGCATAATGCATGGCATCACGCAGTTTCGGATAGATTGGATTACTTGGAGGATTTGTAGTAGCTATATCAGTCTCAAATGTTGTCACAATATGGAAAATTTAGCTAGCTTAATGTGGGCATTGCACAGATGTCAATTTGATCTCTAAATCAAAAGTTAAAGACGATGTAGTGCAGACATGTCAAGTTGGTCAACTAGTTAAAATGATTATTCTAAACTGATCATTGGTGCTTCTTGAATAAAGGCTGATAAAAGAAGCATAATGCAGGACATCATGCAGTTTGTGGAATATTGGATTATTTGGAGGCTTTCTTGTAGCTATTTCGGTCTTAAATTTACTCACAATGTAGATAATTGAGCTGGCTTAATGTGGGCGTTGGATTCGTGTCATTTTAAACTCTAAATAAAAAGTTACGGACAATTTAGTGAGGACATGTCAAGCTGATCGGCCACTTAAAAGGATAACTCTAAACTCATCATTGGTGATCCTTGAGTAAAGGCTTAAATATGAAGCATAATGCATGGCATCACGCAGGTTGGGATACATTGGATTACTTGGAGGCTTGGTAGTAGCTCTTTCAGTCTTAAATATTGTCACAATATGGAAAATTTAGCTAGCATAACGTGGGCGTTGGACTCATGTCATTAAAGTTAAAGAAAATTAGGTGCAGACATGTCAAGTTGATCAAGTATTTAAAATGATCATTCTTAACTGATCATTGGTGCTCCTTCCATAAAGGCTTATATATGAAGCAGAATGCATGGCATCATGCAGTTTCGGATAGATTAGATTACTTGGAAGATTTGTCATAGCTCTTTAAGTCTCAAATTTTATCACAATATAGAAAAATGTGCTAGCTTAACGTGGGTGTTGGATTCGTGTCACTATGAACTCTAAATCAAAAGTTACGTATGATTTAGTGTGGACATGTCAGGTTGATCGGCAAGTTAAATGAACGTTCTTAACTGATCATTGGTGCTCCTTGAGTAAATGCTTATAAATGAAGCATAATACTTGGCATCATGCAGTTTGAGATACATTAGAATATTTGGAGGCTTTTTCTTAGCTCTTTCACTCTAAAATGTTTTCCCAATATAGAAATTTGAGCTAGCTTAATGTGGTCGTTGGAGTCATGTCTTTTTAAGCTCTAAATAAAAAGTTAAAGATTATTTAGTTCGGACATGTCAAGTTGATTAGCTTGTTAAAATAATCATTCTTAACTAATCATTGGTGCTCCTTGAGTAACTGCTTACAAATGAAGCATAATGTATGGTATCACGCATTTTGGGATAGATTGGATTATTTGGAGGCTTTGTCATAGCTCTTTCAGTCTCAAAGTTAGTCTCAATATTGAAAATTGAGCTAGGTTAACATGTAAGTTTCACTCGTGTCATTATAAACTCTAAATTAAGAGTTACGGACGATTTAGTGCAGACTTATCAAGGTGATCGTCCAGTTAAAATGATCATTCTACACTGATCGTTGGTGCTGCTTGAGTAAATGCTTATAAATGAAGCATAATGCATGACATCACGCAGTTTGGAACACATTAGATTACTTGGAGGCTTTGTAGTAGCTCTTTCAGTTTCAAATGTTGTCGCAATATGAAAAATTGACCTTGCTTAACGTGAGCGCTGGACTCATGTCATTTTGAGCTATAATTCAAAAGTTAAAGACGATTTCGTGAGAACATGTCAAATTTATCAGCTAGTCAAAATGATCATTCTAAACTGATCATTGGTGATCCTTTAGTAAAAGGATGATAAATGAAGCATAATGCATGTTATCACGCAGTTTGGAATATATTGGATTGTTTGGAGGCTTTGTGATAGCTCTTTTAGTCTCAAATATTGTCACAATATAGGAAATTGAGCTAGCTTAAGTTGGCATTGGATTCGTGTCATTCTGAACTATAAATCAACAGTTATGGGCGATATAGTGCGAACATGTCAATTTGATCGTCAGTTAAAATGATCATTCTAAACTGGTCATTGGTGCTCCTTGAGTAGAGGCTTATAAATGAAGCATAATGCATGGCATTACACAGTTTGGGATACATTGGATTAGTTGGAGGCTCTGTCGTACCTCTTTTTGTCTCAAATGTGGTCACACTGTACAAAATTGAGCTAGCTTAACGTGGGCGTGGGACTCATGTTATTTGTAGCTCTAAATCAACCGTACGGACGATTTAGTGCGCACATGTCAAGTTGATCCTCGAGTTAAAATTATCATTCTAAATTGAACATTGGCACTCCTTGAGTAATAGCTTATAAATGAAGCATAATGCATGACATCACGCAGTACGGGATACATTGGATTACTTGAAGGCTTTGTCGTAGCTTTTTGAATCTCAAATGTTATCATAATATAGAAAATTGAGCTAGCTAACGTTGGTGTTGGATTCGTGTCATTCTGAACTCTAAATAAAAATTTACGGACGATTTTTTACGGACATGTCAATTTGATCGGGCAGCTAAAATGATCGTTCTAAACAGATCATTGGTCCTCCTTGATTAAAGGCTTAGAAATGAAGCATAATGCATGGAATCACACAATTTGGGATACATTAGATTACTTGGAGGCTTTTTCGTAGCTCTTTTAGTCTCAAATATTGTCACAATATAGAAAATTGAGCTAGCTTAATGTGGGTGTTGGATTCATGTCATTCTGAACTCTAAATCAATAGTTACGTATTATTTAGTGCAGACATGTCAAGTTGATCGTGCTGTTAAAATGAGCATTCTAAACTGATCATTTGTGCTCCTTGAAGAAAGGCTTATAAATGAAACATATAATGCATGGTACCATGCCGTTTGGAACACACTAAATTACTTAAAGGCTTTGTAGTAGCTCTTTTAGTTTCAAATGTTGTAATGTGGAAAATTGAGCTAGCTTAACGTGGGCGTTGGAATCATGTCATTTAGAGCTCTAAATCAAAAGTTAAAGATGATTTCATGCGGACATGTGAAGTTGATCAGCAAGTTAAAATGATCATTCTAAACTTATCATTGGTGCTCCTTGACTAAAGACTTATAAATGAAGCAGAATGCATGGCATCACGCAGTTTGGGATAGATTGGATTACTTGGAGGCTTTGTCGTAGCAATTTCGGTCTTAAATGTTGTCACAACATAGAAAATTGAGTTAGCTTAACGTGGTCGTGGGACTCATGTCATTTTGAGCTTTAAATCAAAAGTTAAAAACAATTTAGTGCAGACATGTGAAGTTGATCAACTAGTTCAAATGATCATTCTAAACTGATCATTTGTGCTACTTGACTGAACGCTTATAAATTAAGCATAATGCATGGCGTCACGGAGTTTGGGATAGAATGCATTACTTGGAGGCTTTGTCGTAGCTATTTCGGTCTTAAATTTTGATAAAAAATGAGCAAGCTTAACGTTGGCATTGGATTCATGTCATTTGGAACTCTATGTTCCGGACGATTTGGTGCGGACATATCAAGCTGATAATGCCATTAAATTGATCGTTCTAAACTGGTCATTTTGCTGCTTGAGTAAAGGGTTATAAATGAAGCATAATGCATGGCATCACGCAGTTTGGGATACATTGAATTACTTGGAGACTTTGTCCTAGCTTTTTAAGTCTCAAATGTTGTCACATTATAGAAAATTGAGTTAGCTTAACGTGGGCGTGGGACTCATGTCATTTTGAGATCTAAATCAAAAGTTCAAGACGATTTAGTGCGGACATGTCAAGTCAATCAGCTAATTAAAATGACCATTCTAAACTGATCATTGGTGCTCCTTGAGTAAAGCCTTATAAATGAAGCATAATGCATGGCATTACGCACTTTGGGATACATTGGATTACTTGGAGGTTTTGTCGTAGTTCTTTCTGTCTCAAATGATGTCACAATATAGAAAATTGAGCTATTTTAACGTGTATGTTTGATTCATGTCATTATGAACTCTAAATCAAGCGTTAAGGACAATTTAGTGCAGATATGTCAAGTTGATCATCTAGTTCAATTGTTCATTCTAAACTGATCATTGGTGCTCCGTGATTAAAGGCTTATAAATGAACCATAATGCATGACATCACGCAGTTTGGAACACATTGGATTATTTTGAGGCTTTGTAGTAGCTCTTTGAGTTTCCAATGTTGTTGCAATATGAAAAAGTGAGCTAGATTAACGTGGGCATTGGACTCTTGTCATTTTAAGCTATAATTCAAAAGTTAAAGACGGTTTCGTGAGGACATGTGAAGTTGATCAGCTAGTTAAAATGATAATTCTAAACTTATCATTGGTGCTCCTTGAGTAAAGGCAGATAAATGAAGCATTATGCATGGCATCACACAGTTTGGAAAACATTAGATTAGTTGGAGGCTTTGATGTAGCTCTTTCAGTCTCAACTGTTGTCACAATATAGAAAATTGAGTTAGCTTAACATTGGTGTTGGATTCGTGTAATTATGAACCTTAAATCAATAGTTACAGACAATTTTCGGCGGAGATGTCAATTTGATCATCACATAAAATGAGCATTCTAAACTGATCATTGGTGCTCCTT
Organism: Pugionium cornutum; assembly: GCA_018901935.1. Classification (NCBI taxonomy): domain Eukaryota; kingdom Viridiplantae; phylum Streptophyta; class Magnoliopsida; order Brassicales; family Brassicaceae; genus Pugionium; species Pugionium cornutum. The sequence continues at coordinate 26,896,315 of CM032155.1, forward strand.
GAGTAAAGGCTTAGAAGTGAAACATAATGCATTGCATCACGTAGTTTGGAACACATTGGATTACTTAAAAGCTTCGTAGTACCTCTTTAATTTCAAATGTTGTCGTAATGTGGAAAATTGATCTAGCTCAAAGTGGGTGTTGGATTCATGTCGTTTGGAGCTCTTAATCAGAAGTTAGAGACGCTTTCGTGCGGACATGTCAACTTGATCAGCTAGTTCAAATGATCATGCTAAACTGATCATTGTTGCTCCTTGATTGAAGGCTTATAAATGAAGCAGAATGCATGGCATCATCCAGTTTGGGATAGATTGGATTACTTGGAGGCTTTGTCGTAGCTATTTTGGTCTAAAATTTTGATAGAAAATTGAGCAAGCTTAACATGGTGTTAGATTCGGGTCATTTTGAACTCTAAGTTCCAGACGATTTGGTGCGGATATATCAAGTTGATCATGCAGTTAAATTGATCATTCTAAACTGGTAATTGTGCTCCTTGAGTAAATGCTTATAAATGAAGAATAATGCATGGCATCACGAAGTTTGGGATAGATTGGATTACTTGGAGGCTTTGTCGAAGCTATTTCGGTCTTAAATGTTGTCGCAATATAGAAAATTTAGTTAGCTTAACGTGGGAGTGGGACTCATGTCATTTTGAACTTTAAATCAAAAGCTAAAAACAATTTAGTGCGGACATGTAAAGTTGATCAACTAGTTCAAATGATCATTCTAAACTGATCATTGGTGCTACTTGACTGAATGCTTATAAATTAAGCAGAATGCATGGCGTCAAGCAGTTTGGTATTGACTGAATTACTTGTAGGCTTTGTCGTAGCTATTTCAGTCCTAAATTTTGATAAAAAAAATGAGCAAGCTTAACGTTGGCATTGCATTCATGTCATTTTGAACTCTAAGTTCCAGACGATTTGGTGCGGACATATCAAGTTGATAATGCCGTTAAATTGATCATTCTAAACTGGTCATTGTGCTCCTTGAGTAAAGGCTTATAAATGAAGCATAATGCATGGCATCACACAGTTTGTGATACATTGGATTACTTGAAGGCTTTGCGGTTGCTTTTTATATCTCAAATTTTGTCAGAATATAGAAAATTGAGCTAGCTTAACGTAGGCGTACTAATGTCATTTTGAGCTCTAAATCAAAAGTTAAAGATGATTTAGTGCGGACATGTCAAGTTGATCAGCCCATTAAAATCATCATTCTTAACTTGTCATTGGTGCTCCTTGGGTAAGGACTTATAAATGAAGCATAATGCATGGCATCACGTAGTGTGAGATACATTGGATTACTTGGAGGCTTTGTCATAGCTTTTTAAGTCTCAAATGTTGTCACAATATAGAAACTTGAGTTAGCTTAATGTGTACTTTGGATTCGTAGCACTCTGAACTCTAAATCAACAGTAGAGGCGATTTAGTGCGGACATATCAAGTTGATCATGCAGTTAAATTGATTATTCTAAAATGGTGATTGTGGTCCTTCAGTAAAGGGTTATAAGTGAAGCATAATGATTGGCATCACGCAGTTTGGGATACATTGGATTAATTGGAGGCTTTGTCCTAGCTTTTTAATTCTCAAATGTTGCCACATTATAGAAAATTGAGTTAGCTTAACGTGGGCGTGGGACTCATGTCATTTTGAGATATAAATCAAAAGTTAAAAACGATTTAGTGCGGACATGTCAAGTTGATCAGCTATTTAAAATGATCATTCTAAACTGATCATTAGTGCTCCTTGTGTAAAGGCTTATAAATGATGCATAATGCATGGCATTATGCACTTTGGGATACATTGGATTACTTGGAGGCATTGTCGAAGCTCTTTCAGTCTCAATTTTTCAATTTCAGTGTGTACGTTTGATTCATGTCATTATGAACTCTAAATCAAGACTTAAGGACGATTTAGTGCAGATATGTCAAGTTGATTGTCTAGTTAAAATGTTCATTCTAAAGTGATCATTGGTGCTCCTTGATTAAAGGCTTATAAATGAAGCATAATGCATGACATCACGCAGTTTGGAACACATTGGATTATTTGGAGGCTTTGTAGTAGCTCTTTGAGTTTCGAATGTTGTTGCAATATGAAAAACCGAGCTAGATTAATGTGGGCATTGGAGTCTTCTCATTTTAAGCTCTAATTCTAAAGCTAAAGACGGTTTTGTGAGGACATGTGAAGTTGATGAGCTAGTTAAAATGATCATTCTAAACTGATCATTGGTGCTCCTTGAGTAAAGGCAATAAATGAAGCATTATGCATGGCATCACGCAGTTTGGAAAACATTAGATTACTTGTAGGCTTTGATGTAGCTCTTTCAGTCTCAAATGTTGTCACAATATAGAAAATTGAGCTAGCTTAACATTGGCGTTGGATTCGTGTAATTCTGAACTCTAAATCAACAATTACAAACAATTTTTGGCGGAGATGTCAATTTGATCATGAGTTAAAATGATCATTCTAAACTGATCATTGGTGCTCCTTGAGTAAAGGCTTAGAAGTGAAACATAATGCATTGCATCACGTAGTTTGGAACACATTGGATTACTTAAAAGCTTTGTACTACCTCTTTTAGTTTCAAATGTTGTCGTAATGTGGAAAATTGATCTAGCTTAAAGTGGGTGTTGGATTCATGTCATTTGGAGCTCTTAATCAGAAGTTAAAGACGATTTCGTGCAGACCTATCAACTTGATCAGCTAGTTCAAATGATCATTCTAAACTGATCATTGTTACTCCTTGACTGAAGGCTTATAAATGAAGCAGAATGCATGGCATCATGCAGTTTGGGATAGATTGGATTACTTGGAGGCTTTGTCATAGCTATTTTGGTCTTAAATTTTGATAGAAAATTGAGCAAGCTTAACGTTGGCGTTGGATTCGTGTCATTTTGAACTCTAAGTTCCGGACGATTTGGTGCGGACATATCAAGTTGATCATGCAGTTAAATTGATCATTCTAAACTGGTCATTGTGCTCCTTGAGTAAAGGCTTATAAATGAAGAATAATACATGGCATCACGCAGTTCGGGATAGATTGGATTACTTGGAGGCTTTGTCAGAGCTATTTCGGTCTTAAATGTTGTCACAATATAGAAAGTTGAGTTAGCTTAACGTGGGTGTGGGACTCATATCATTTTGAGCTTTAAATCAAAAGCTAAAAACAATTTAGTGCGGACATGTCAAGTTGATCAACTTGTTCAAATGAACATTCTAAACTGATCATTGGTGCTATTTGACTGAACGCTTATAAATTAAGCAGAATGCATGGCATCACGCAGTTTGGGATAGATTGGATTACTTGTAGGTTTTGCCGTAGCTATTTTGGTCTTAAATTTTGAAAAAAATGAGCAAGCTTAACATTGGTATTGGATTTGTGTCATTTTGAACTCTAAGTTCCAGACGATTTGATGCGGACATATAGAGTTGATAATGCCGTTAAATTGATCATTCTAAACTGGTCATTGTGCTCCTTGAGTAAAGTCTTATAAATAAAGCATAATACATGGCATCACGCAGTTTGGGATACATTGGATTACTTCAAGGCTTTGCCGTTGCTTTTTATGTCTCAAATGTTGTCACAATATAGAAAATTTAGCTAGCTTAACGTGGGCGTGGGGCTAGTGTCATTTTGAGCTCTAAATCAAAAGTTAAAGACAATTTAGTGCGGACATGTCAAGTTGATCAGCTCATTAAAATCATCATTCTAAACTGGTCATTGGTGCTCCTTGAGTAAAGGCTTATAAATGAAGCATAATGCATGGCATCTAGCAGTTTGGGATACATTGGATTACTTGGAGGCTTTGTCATAGCTTTTTAAGTCTCAAATGTTGTCACAATATAGACAATTGAGTTAGCTTAATGTGTACGTTAGATTCGCAGCACTCTGAACGCTAAATCAACAGTAGAGGCGATTTAGTGCAGACATATCAAGTTGATCATGCAGTTAAATTGATCATTCTAAAATGGTCATTGTGGTCCTTGAGTAAAGGCTTATAAGTGAAGCATAATGATTGGCATCACGTAGTTTGGGATACATTGGATTACTTGGAGGCTTTGTCCTAGCTTTTTAAGTCTCAAATGTTGTCACATTATAGAAAATTGAGTTAGATTAACGTGGGCGTGGACTCATGTCATTTTGAGATCTAAATCAAAAGTTGAAGACGATTTAGTGCGGACATGTCAAGTTGATCAGCTAGTTAAAATGATCATGCTAAACTGATCATTGGTTCTCCATGAGTAAAGGCTTATAATTGATGCATAATGCATGGAATTATGCACTTTGGGATACATTGGATTACTTGGAGGGTTTGTCGTAGCTCTTTCAGTCCCAATTGTGCAATTTTAAAGTGTACGTTTTATTCATGTCATTATGAACTCTAAATCAAGAGTTAAGGACGATTTAGTACAGATATGTCAAGTTGATCATCTAGTTAAAATGTTCATTCTAAAGTGATCATTGGTGCTCCTTGATTAAAGTCTTATAAATGAAGCATAATGCATGACATCACGCAGTTTGGAACACATTGGATTATTTGGAGGCTTTGTAGTAGCTCTTTGAGTTTCAAATTGTGTTGCAATATGAAAAACTGAGCTAGATTAACGTAGGCATTGGATTCTTGTCATTTTAAGCTCTAATTCAAAAGTTAAAGACAGTTTCGTGAGGACATGTGAAGTTGATCAGCTAGTTAAAATGATGATTCTAAACTGATCATTGGTGCTCCTTGAGTTAAGGCATATAAATGAAGCATTATGCATGGCATCACGCAGTTTGGGAAACATTAGATTACTTGGAGGCTTTGATGTAGCTCTTTCAGTCTGATATGTTGTCACAATATAGAAATTTGAGCTAGCTTAACGTTGGCATTGGATTTGTGTCTTCCTGAACTCTAAATCAACAGTTACAGAAAATTTTCGGCAGAGATGTGAATTTGATCATCAGTTAAAATAATCATTCTAAACTGATCATTGGTGCTCCTTGAGTAAAGGATTAGAAGTGAAACATAATGCATTGCATCATGCAGTTTGGGACACATTGGATTACTTAAAAGCTTTGTAGTATCTCTTTTAGTTTCAAATGTTGTCGTAATGTGGAAAATTGATCCAGCTTAATGTGGGCGTTGGATTCATGTCATTTGGAGCTCTTAATCAGAAGTTAAAGATGATTTCGTGCGGACATGTCAACTTGAGCAGCTAGTTCAAATGATCATTCTAAACTGATTATTGGTGCTCCTTGACTGAAAGCTTATAAATGAAGCAAAATGCATGTCATCACGCAGTTTGAGATAGATTGGATTGCTTGGAGGCTTTGTCGTAGCTATTTCGTTCTTAAATTTTGATACAAAATTGAGCAAGTTTAACGTTGGCGTTGGAATCCTGTCATTTTGTACTCTAAGTTATGGACGATTTGGTGCGGACATATCAAGTTGATCATGCTGTAAATTGATCATTCTAAACTGGTCATTGTGCTCCTTGGGTAAAGGCTTATAAATGAAGCCTAATGCATGGCATCACGAAGTTTGGGATACATTGGATTACTTGGAAGCTTTGTTTTAGCTTTTTATGTCTCAAATGTTGTCACAATATAGAAAATTGAGTTAGCTTAACGTGGGCGTGTGACTCATGTCATTTTGAGATATAAATCAAAAGTTAAAAACGATTTAGTGCGGACATGTCAAGTTGATCAGCTAGTTAAAATGAATATTCTAAACTGATCATTAGTGCTCCTTGAGTACAGGCTTGTAAATGATGCATAATGCATGGCATCACGCAGTTTGGGATATATTGGATTACTTGGAGGCTCTGTCCTAACTATTTCGGTCTTAAATTTTGATAAAAAAATGAGCAAGCTTAACGTTGGAATTGGATTCGTGTAATTTTGAACTCTAAGTTCTGGACAATTTGGTGCGGACATATCAAGTTGATAATGCCGTTAAATTGATCAATCTAAACTGGTCATTGTGCTCCTTGAGTAAAGGCTTATAAATGAAGCATAATGCATGGCATCATGCAGTTTGGGATACATTGGATTTCTTGGAGGCTTTGTCCTAGCTTTTTCAGTCTCAAATACTGCCACAATATAGAACATTGAGCTAACTTAACGTGTACGTTTGATTCATGTCATTATGAACTCTAAATCAAGAATTAAGAACGATTTAGTGGAGGTATGTCAAGTTGATCTTCGAGTTAAAATATTCATTCTAAACAGATCATTGGTGCTCCTTGAGTAAGGGCTTATAAATGAAGCATAATCCATGACATCACGCAGTTTGGAACACATTGGATTATTTGGAGGCTTTGTAGTAGCTCTTTGAATTTCAAATGTTGTTGCAATATGAAAAATTGAGCTTGCTTAACGTGGCCATTGGACTCCTGTCATTTTAAGCTATAATTCAAAAGGTAAAGACGATTTCGTGAGGACATGTGAGGTTGATCAGCTAGTTAAAATGATCATTCTAAACTGATCATTGGTGCTCCTTGAGTAAAGGCATATAAATGAATCATTATGCATGACATCACGCAGTTTAGGAAACATTAGATTACTTGGAGGCTTTGATGTAGCTCTTTCAGTCTCAAAACTTGTCACAATAAAGAAAATTGAGCTAGCTTAACGTTGGCGTTGGATTCGTGTCTTTCTGAACTCTAAATCAACAGTTACGGACAATTTACGGCGGACATGTCAATTTGATCATCAGTTAAAATGATAATTCTAAACTGATCATTGGTGCCCCTTGAGTAATGGCTTAGAAGTGAAACATAATGCATTGCATCACATAGTTTGGAAAACATTGGATTACTTAAAAGCTTTGTAGTAGCTCTTTTAGTTTCAAATGTTATCGTAATGTGGAAAATTGATCTAGCTTAATGTGGGCGTTAGATTCATGTTAATTGGAGCTCCAAATAAGAAGTTAAAGACAATTTAGTACATACATGTCAAGTTGATCAGCTAGTTCAAATGATCCATTTAAACTGATCATTGGTGCTCCGTGACTGAAGGCTTATAAATGAAACATAATGCATGGAATCACGCAGTTTGGGATAGATTCGATTACATGGAAGCTTTGTTGTAGCTATTTCGGTATCAAATTTTGTCACAATATAGAAAACTAAGCTAGCTTAAAGTGGTCGTTGGATTCGTGTCATTTTACACTCTAGGTAAAAAGCTACGAACGATTTAGTTCGGACATGACAAGTTTATCGACACTTAAAATGATCATTCTAAACTGATCATTGGTGCTCATCGTTGCCATAGCTCTTTCAGTCTCAAATATTGTCACAACACAGAAAATTGGAGCTAGTTTAACGTGCGCGTTGGATTCGTGTCATTCTGAACTCTAAATCAACAATTATAGACGATTTTGTGCGCACATGTCAAGTGGATCAACTAGTTAAAATGATCATTCTAAACTGATCATTGGAGCTGCTTGACTAAAGGCTTATAAATGAAGCGTAATGCATAACATCTCACAGTTTGGGATAGATTGGATTACTTGGATGTTTTGTCGTAGCTATAGTGGTCTTAAATGTTGTCACAATATAGAAATTTGAGGTAGTTTAACGTGGACGTTGGATTTATGTCATTCTGAATTCTAAATAAACAGTGACAGACGATTTAGAGCGGACATGTCAAGTTGAAAGGCCAGTTAAAATGATTATTCTAAACTAATCATTGGTGCTCCTTGAGTAAAGGCTTATAAATGAATCATAATGCATGGCATCATGATGTTTGGGATACATTGGTTTACTTGGAGGCTTTGTCATAGCCCTTTTAGAATCAAATATTGTCACAATATAGAAAATTGAGCAAGATTAATGCGAATGATGAATTCGTGTCATTTTGAACTCTAAATAAAAAGTTACAGATTATTTAGTGCAAACTTGTCAAGTCGATCATCCAATTAAAATGATCATTCTAAACTGATCATTGGAGCTCCTTGAGTAAAGGCTTATAAATGAAGCATAATGCATGGCATCACGCAGTTTGGGATACATTGGATTTCTTGGAGGCTTTGCCGTAGCTCTATCAGTCTCAAATGTTGTCACAATATAAAAAATTAAGCTAGTTTAACGTCGGCATTGGATTCATGTCATTCTGATCTCTAAATCAATAGTTACAGACGATTTTGAGCGGACATGTCAAGGTTATCAACTAGTTAAAATGATCATTCTAAATTGATCATTGTTGCTCCTTGACTAAAGGCTTATAAATGGTATCACACGTTTGGGATAGATTGGATTACTTGGAGGCTTTGTCGTAGCCATTTCTGTATTAAATTTTCTCACAATATAGAAAATTGAGCTAGCTGAACATAGGCGTTAGATTCGTGTCATTTTGAACTATGAATAAAAAATACAGGTTATTTAGTGCGAACATGTCAAGTTGATCAGCCAGTTAAAATGATCATTCTAACTTGATCATTGGTGCTCCTTGAGAAAAGGCTTATAAATGAAGCATAATGCATGACATCACTTTGTTTGACATACATTGGATTACTTGGAGGCTTTTTCATAACTCTTTCAGTCTCAAATGTTGTCACAATATAGAAAATTGAGCTAGTTTAACATGGGCGTTGGATTCATGTCATTCGGAACTCTAAATCAATAGTTACGGACGAAATAGTACGGACATTTCTAGATGATAGTCAACTAAATAGATAGTTACAGACAATTTATTGCAGACATGTCAAGTTTATCGACCAGTTAAAATGATCATTCTAAATTGATCATTGGTGCTCCTTGAGTAAAGGCTTATATATAAAGCATAAAGCATGGCATCAAGCAGTTTGGGATACATTGGATTACTTCGAGGCTTCTTCGTAGCTCTTTCAATCTCAAATGTTGTCAAATATGGAAACTTGAGATAGCTTAACGTGGGCGTTGGACTCATGTCATTTTGAGCTCGAAATAGAAACTTAAAGGCGTTTTAGTGCAGACATGTCAAGTACATCAACTAGTTAAAATGATCATTTTAAATTGATCATTGGTGCTCCTTGGTAAATACTTATAAATGAAGCATAATGTGTGGCACCACGCAGTTTAGGACAGATTGGATTACTTGGATGCTTTGTCGTAGCTATTGCGATCTTAAATTTGGTCAAAATATAGAAAATTGGGCTAGCTTAACATGGGCATTTGATTTGTGTCATTTTGAACTCTAAATCGAAGTTACAGATGATTTAGTTTGGACATGAAAAGTTGATCGGCCCGTCAAAATGATCATTCTAAATTGATCATTGGTGCACCTTAACTAAAGGGTTATAAATGCAGCATAATGTCTGGCATAACGGAGTTTGGGATATATTGGATTTTGAGGCTTATTTCGTAGCTCTTTGAGTATCAAATGTTTTCAAATATGGAAAATTGAACTAGCTTAACGTTGGCGTTGGACTTATGTCATTTTGAGCATCAAAAGTTAAAGACTATTTAGTGTGGACATGTCAAGTTGATCAGCTAGTTAAAATGATCATTCTAAACTGATCATTGGTGCACCGTTAGTAAAGGCTTATAACTGAAGCATAATGCATGGCATCACGCAGTTTGGGATAGATTGGATTACTTGAAGGCTTTGACGTAGCTAATTTTTAATTTTGTCACAACATAGAAATTTGAGCTAGCTAAACATGGACTTTGGATTCATGTCATTTTGAACTATAAATGAAAAGTTACGGACAATTTAGTGCGGACATGTAAACTTGATCGGCCTATTAAAATGATCATTCTAAACTGATAATTGGTGCCTTGAGTAAATGGTTATAAATGAGGCATAATGCATGGCATCACACGGTTTGGGATACAATTGATTACTTGGAGTCTTTATCGTAGCTCTTTCACTCTCAAATGTTGTCAGAGTATAGAAAATTGAGCTAGCTTAACGGAGGCATGGATTCGTGTCATTCCGAACTCTAAATAAAATGTTACGGACAATTTTGTGTGGATATGTGAAGTTGATCGGGCAATTAAAATGATCATTTTAAACTAATTATTGGTGCTCCTTGAGGAAAAGCTTATAAATGAAGCATAACGCCCTGCATCACGCAGTTTGGGATACAATTGATTACTTGGAGGTTTTTTCATAGATCTTTCAGTTTCAAATGTTTTGACAATATGGAAAATTGAGCTAGCTTAAAGTGGGCGTTGGATTCATGTTATTTTGATCTCTAAATCAAAAGTTAAAGACGATTTAGTATAAACATGTCAAGTTGATCAGCTAGTTAAAATGATCATTATAAACTGATCATTGGTGCTCCTTGATCAAAGGCTTATAAATGAAACATAATGCATGGCATCACGTAGTTTGGGATAAAACTGGATTACTTGGAGACTTTGTCATAGCTGTTTGGGTTTTAAATTTTCTCACAATATAGAAAATTGAACTAGCTTAACGTGGTCATTTGATTCATGTCATTTTGAACTCTAAATCAAAAGTTACGGACGATTCATTGCGGACATGTAAAGTTGATCAGATAGTTAAAATGATCATTCTATACTGATGATTAGTGCCCCTTGAGTAAAGGGTTATAAATGAAGCATCATATATGACATCACGCAGTTTGGGATAAAATATATTACTTGGATGCGTTTTCATAGCTCTTTCAGTCTCAAATGTTGTCACAATATGGAGAGTTGATCTAGCTTAACGTGGGCGGTTGAATCTTGTTATTTTGAGCTCTAATTCAAAAGTTATAGAATATTTATTGCGGACATCTCAAGTTGATAATTCAGTTAAATGATTATTCTAAACTGATGATTGGTGCTCCTTGAGTATATACTTATAAATGAAGCATAATGCATGGCATCAAGCAAATTGGGAAACATTGGATTACTTGGTGGCCTTTTAGTAGCTCATTTAGTATCAAATGTTGTCATAATATGGAAAATGGAGCTAGCTTAAAGTGGCGTTGGACTCATGTCATTAGGTGCTCTAAATCAATAGTTAAAGATTGTTTAGTGCAGACATGTCAAGTTCATCAACTATATTAAATGATCATTCTAAACTTATCATTGGTGCTCGTTGAGTAAATGCTTATAAATGAAACATAATGCATGGCATCATGAAGTTTGGAATAGATTGGATTACTTGGAGGCTTTGTCATAGCTATTTCGGTCTCAAAATTTGGCACAATATAGAAAATTGAGCTAGCTTAACGTGGGTGTTGGATTCTTGTCATTTCTAAATCTAAATAAAAAATAAAGACGATTTAGTGCGGAAATGTCAAGTTGATCAGCCAGTTAATATGTTCATTCTAAACTGAAAATTGGCTAGCTTAACGTGGGCGTTTGATTCTTATCATTTTGAACTCTAAATTTAATTTACTGACGATTTACTCCAGATATGTAAAGTTGATCGGTCCGTCAAAATGATCATTCTAAACTGATCATTGGTGCACCTTAAGTAAAGGGTTATAAATGAAACATAACGCCTGGCATAACGCAGTTTGGGATATATTGGATTTCAATGCTTTTTTCGTAGCTCATTCACTCTTAAATGTTTTCAAATAGGGAAAATTGAACTAGTTTAACGTGGGCGTTAGACTCAAGTCATTTTGAGAATCAAAAGTTAAAGACTATTTAGTGTGGACATGTCAAGTTGATCAGCTAGTTAAAATGATCATTCTAAACTTATCATTGGTGCACCATCAGTAAAGGCTTATATCTGAACAATAATGCATGGCATCACGCAGTTTGGGATAGATTGGATTACTTGGAGGATTTGTCGTAGGTAATTTTAAATTTTGTCACGACATAGAAATTTGAGCTAGCTTAACATGGACTTTGGATTAGTGTCATTTTGAACTCTAAATCAAAAGTTATTGACGATTTAGTGCGGACATGTAAAGTTGATCAGCCAGTTAAAATGATCATTCTAAACTGATCATTGGTGCCCCTTGAGTAAAAGGTTAGGAATGAAGCATAATGCATGGCATCACGTGGTTTGGGATAAATTGATTACTCGAACGCTTTATCGTAGCTCTTTCACTATCAAATGGTGTCAAAATAAAGAAAATTAAGCTATCTTAATGGAGGCATTGGATTCATGTCATTCTGAACTCTAAATAAAAAGTAATGGACAATTTAGTGTGGACATGTGAAGTTGATCGGGCAGTTAAAATGATCATTTTAAACTGATCATTGGTGCTCCATGAGTAAAAGGTTATAAATGAAACATAACGCCTTGCATAACGCAGTTTGGGATACATTTGATTAATTGGGCGTTTTTTCATAGGTCTTTCAGTCTTAGATGTTGTGACAATATGGAAAATTGAGCTAGCTTAACGTGGGCGTTGGATTCATGTTATTTTGGGCATTTTTTCATAGGTCTTTCAGTCTTAGATGTTGTGACAATATGGAAAATTGAGCTAGCTTAAGGTGGGCGTTGGATTCATGTTATTTTGAGTTCTAATTCAAAAGTTAAAGACGATTTAGTAGAGACATTTCAAGTTGATCAGCTAGTGAAAATGATAATTCTAAACTGATCATTGGTGCTCCTTGAACAAAGGGATATAAATGAAGCATAATGCATGGCATCACGTAGTTTGAGATAAATTGGATTACCTGGAGACTTTGACATAACTATTTGGGTCTTAAATTTTCGCACAATATAGAAAATTGAGCTAGCTTAATGTGGTCGTTTGATTCGTATCATTTTGAACTCTAAATAAAAAATTAGGGATGATTTAGTGCGGACATGTAAAGTTGATCAGCCAGATAAAATGATCACTCTAAACTGATGATTGGTGCCCCTTGAGTAAAGGGTTATAAATGAAGCATAATACATGACATCACGCATTTTGGGATACAATGTATTACTTGGAGGCTTTTTCATGGCTCTTTCAGCCTCAAATATTGTCACAATACGGAAAATTGAGCTAGATTAACATGGCGGTCGACTCATGTTCTTTTGAGCTTTAAATCAAAAGTTAAAGATGGTTTAGTGCGGACATCTCAAGTTCATCAGCTATATAAAATTATCATTCTAAACTGATCATTGCTGCTCGTTGAGTAAATGCTTATAACTGAAGCATAATGCATGGCATCACGCAGTCTAGGATAGATTGGATTACTTGGAGGCTTTGTCATAGCTATTTCGGTCTGAAATTTGGCACGATATAGAAAATTGAGCTAGATTAACGTAGGCATTGGATTCATGTCAATTTGAACTCTAAATCAAAAGTTACAGACGATTTAGTGCGTACATGTCAAGTTAATCGGCCAGTTAAAATGATCATTTGAAACAGATCATTGGTGCTCTTTGACTAAAGGCTTATAAATGAAGCATAATGCATGGCATTACATAGTTTGAGATAAATTGGATTACTTGGAGGCTTTTCCGTAACTCTTTCAGTCTCAAATGTTGTTAATATATAGAAAACTGAGCTAGCTTAACATGGGTGTTGGTTTTGTGTCATTCTGAACTATAAATAAAAAGGTACGGACGATTTATAGCGGACATGTCAATTTGATCGGCCAGTTAAAATGATCATTCTAAACTGACCATTGGTGCTCCTTGACTAAAGGCTTATAAATGGTATCATACAGTTTGAGATAGATTTGATTACTTTGAGGCTTTGTCATAGCTATTTTGGTCTTAAAGTTTGTCACAATATAGAAAATTGAGCTAGCTTAACGTGAGCGTTGGATTCTTGTCATTTTTAAATCTAAATAAAAAATACAGATGATTTAGTGCAGACATGTCAAGTTGATCAGCCATTTAATATGATCATTTTAAACTGATCATTGGTGCTCCTTGAGTAAACACTTATAAATGAAGCATAATGTGTGGCATTACGCAGTTTGGGACAGATTGGATTGCTTGGAGGATTTGTCTAAGCTATTTGGGTCTTAAATTTTCTCACAATATAGAAAATTGAGCTAGCTTAACGTGGTTGTTTGATTCGTGTCATTTGGAACTCTAAATCAAAAGTTACGGACGATTTAGTGAGGACATGTAAAGTTGATCAGCCAGTTAAAATGATCATTCTAAACAGATGATTGGATCCCGTTTAGTAAAGGGTTATAAATGAAGCATAATGCATGACATCACACAGTTTAGGATACAATGATTACTTGGAGGATTTTTTCATAGCTCTTTCAGTCTCAAATATTGTCACAATATGGAGAGTTGAGCTACCTTTTACGTGGACAGTTGACTCATGTTATTTTGAGCTCTAATTCAAAAGTTACAGAAGATTTAGTGCAGAAATGTCAAGTTGATAATCCAGTTAAATGATTATTCTATACTGATCATTGGTGCTTCTTGAGTAAAAGCTTATAAATGAAGCATAATGCATGGTATCACGCAAATTGGGATAAATTGGATTACTTGGTTGCCTTGTAGTAGCTCATTTAGTCTCAAATTTTGTCATAATATGGAAAATGGAGCTAGCTTAACGTGGCGTTGGACTCATGTCATTATGATCTCTAAATCAAAATTTAAGGATGGTGTAGTGCGGACATGTCAAGTTCATCAGCTTTATAAAATGATCATTCTAAACTGATCATTTGTGCTCGTTGAGTAAATGCTTATAAATGAAGCATAATGCATGGCATCACACAGTTTTGGATACATTGGATTACTTGGAGGCTTTGTCATAGCTATTTTGGTCTGAAATTTTGGCGTGATATAGAAAGTTGAGCTAGCTTAACCTAGGCGTTGGATTTGTGTCAGTTTGAACTCTAAATCAAAAGTTACAGACGATTTAGTGCGGACATGTCAAGTTAATCGGCATGTTAAAATGATCATTCTAAACTGATCATTGGTGCTCTTTGACTAAAGGCTTATAAATGAAGCATAATGCATGGCCTTTCATAGTGAAGCATAATGCATGGCCTTTCATAGTTTGGGATATATTGGATTACTTAGTGGCTTTTTCGTAGCTCTTTCAGTCTCAACTGTTGTTAATATATAAACAAATTGAGCTAGCTTAATATGGGCGTTGGATTTGTGTCATTCTGAACTCTACATCAAAAGTTACCGATGATTTAAAGCGGATATGTCAATTTGACCGGCCAGGTAAAATGATCATTCTAAATTGATCATTGGTGCTCATTGAGTAAAAGCTTATAAATGAAGCATAATGCATGAAATCATGCAGTTTGGGACAAATCGGATTATTTGAAGGCTTTGTAGTAACACTTTCAGTCTCAAACGTTCTCGCAATATGGAATATTGAGCTAGCTTAACATGGGAGTTGGACTCATGTCATTTTGACCTATAAATCAAATTTTAAAGATGATTTAGTGCGGACATGTCAAGTTGATTGACCAGTTAAAATGATAATCTAAATTGATCATTGGTGCTACTTAGGTAAAGGCTTATAAATGAAGCATATAATGCATGGCATCACGCAGTTTGGGATACATTGGATTAGTCAGAGGATTTTTCTTAGCTATTTAAGTCTCAAATTTTGTCATAATATTGAAAATTGAGGTAGTTTAACGTGGGCATTGGACTCATGTTATTTTGAGCTATAACTCAAAAGTTAAAGACGATTTAGTGTGGATATGTCAAGTTGATCAGCTAGTTAAAATGATCATTTTAAACTGATCGTTGGTGCTCCTTGAGTAAAGGCCTATAAATAAAGCATAATGCATGCCATCACGCAGGTTCGGATCAATTGGATTACTTGGAGGCTTTGTCATAGCTATTTCGGACTTAAATTTGATACAATATTGAAGATTGAGCCAGCTTAACGTGGTCGTTGGATTTGTGTCATTTTGAACTCTTAGTCTGATGTGAGCATGGCCAGCAAGGAACCACAACCTAAGGAGGATCTTGAACCTGAGGAGGAAGAGGCTACTAAAGATGCTAAGGAGCAGCTAGAATACACGGATGTTGGAGATGAAAGCCTAAAAATCTTCAATGGCCCCATTACCCGATCCTGGCAAGCCAAACTTAAGGCAACACTATAGCACCTTCTCAACACCATTCAGGCCAGTTTAGTGTGTACTAATCCAACGAAAATTGTTGTGATTCAAGTACCCTAAACCTCACCAAGAGGTGCCTTGGATTGTACTCTTTTTCCGTATTCTTAGTTTTGTCCAAATCGGTTTTCTAAGATAGGTTTTTAATGAGGCAAGCCCAAGGTACTTTACCACAGCCTCTTGGTGAATCAAGGCCCATTCTATCTCATCATCCACGAAATAAGAGTGGAAGAATCAAGTCAGAACTTTATTTACTCTTTAGTGTTTGTCTTAGTTGTCTTTGTAATTCCCTAAGTATTTCCTTTAATGTTTTGATAGAATTTTAGGAGTCATTTTCAATTTCCTAGACTATTATAATTAATCTCTTGTATTCCTCTTTCTGAATCATCAAACATTTTAATAGTAAATCTCCTTCTTAAACTCGTTTGATCATCCTCATGAATAAGGAATTTTAGAACACTTTCTCATTCCTCACAAGAGCTAAAAGTCTAAGGAATCTTCATCACCCTTGGAAGTTTCAATTCGATTCACTCCTTTCGCAACGTGCCTGGCCCTTGTCATTCACAGAGCAAGCAGATAGTCGAAGCATTTTCTACCATCCTTGAGAAGTATCATCCATTTCCCCTTGTTTAGGATCCATCCACTTAAGAGCTCACACATCCGCAAGTTACACCATCGTTTCACCCATTCCGCAACTTCAATCCATTCATCCACTCTTCCACAACCATTTTCATTTGATCAGGGGCTTGATCCTCAACAGGATCACATCAAGTGGTATCAGATGCCACTCCAAACCAGGTTGTATCTCTACAAACCCGTTTACACCCTTTCGTATTCTTGCAAAAACGTTTTGTAAGCTTTCGCCTTCTTTTTGCGATTTGTTTAAAATATTTCTGGGTTTGTTTCTTATTTTAACTTGATCTTAGATCTTTGAAGAACCTGTGAATTAACTTGAAAATAGTTTAGAACCGATTTTTAAAAGACAAAACTTGTGAAACACCCAATCGGCACCCTTAAAGTTCTAAGAAACTGTTTTTGTTAATCCGAGTTTATCACATTTTGTTTGAATATTTTAGAGGTTAAAACCCGAATGAAAACTTGTTATTAAGACTTAATAGAACCAGGAATACCAATTAAAAATATTTCAAAAACGAATCTAAAGTTGTTAGACTCACCCATTTCAAAACCGGAGTTCAAAGGGTCTAGAACATGCTTTGCTAGGGTTTTTCTTTGTTCTTGTGTATTTGTTTCAGCGAATTGTTGTGTCAGTTTCTGTGTTTTACTTTGAACCTTTTACTTGTTTATTTATCTGAATTTTTCCGGTACCATGGTAGGAACCAGCAATAATGGAGAAGAACCCTCAAACTCCGACAAACAACTCATTGATTCCTTTAAAGCTATGATGGATGAAAGTATGGAAACCATGAGAGCTGAAATCGAAAGATCCATCAATGAACGACTTAGGATAAACCAGCCACCTTCTGATACTGAGAAATACTACAGTCACTCATCTAGGTCAAGAGACGACCAACCGCATAGGAATAACCAGCCCAATCCTCACGACCCTTTGGCTGGCCCTAAAATCAAGATTCCCTCTTTCCATGGAACTAATGATCCCGAGGAGTATCTAGAGTGAGAAAAGAAGATAGAAATAGTCTTTGATTGTAAGGAATACACTCAGGATAGTAAGGTTAGAGTAGCACCAACTGCTTTTAAAGATCATGCCTTCAGTTGGTGGGATCAATTAGTTACTTCGAGGAGAAGGGCTGGGGATTTGCCTACAGATTCGTGGAACCAGATGAAAGTAATCATGAGGAAAAGGCTTATACATAGCCACTACCATAGGAAACTTCACTTTAAGCTTAGAAACCTCTCTGAAGGATCTAGAACGTAGAGGAGTACTTTAAGGAGATGGAAACCTTATTTCTTAGGGCTGATGTTCAAGGGGATAGTGAAGCCACTATGGCTAGTTTTATGGGTGGCCTTAATAGGGCAGTCATAGATAGGCTAGAGGTTCACCATTATGTCGAAATAGAAGAACTTCTCCATAAGGCTATGATGTTCAAAAAACAACTTAAGAGGAAAAACCCAAAACCCGAATTTAGTTCTACTGGGTTTAGCCAATGTAAGGAGGATAGGTCTAGCAAAGATTACAAGCCTTTCACTAAATATAAGGTAGAAAATTCGAAACTTAAGGGAATGAATATGGGTTCTAGCACCAAAACTAGGGAAATTCAGTGTTTTAAGTGTAAGGGCTTTGGTCACTACTCTAGGGAATGTACCAATAAGAGAACCAAAGTTATTAGGGCTAATGGTGAGGTAGAATCAGAGGATGACCATTCAGATGCTGAGTCCTTGGAAGAAAATGTAGACATGCCCCATGCTGGACAATTCTTAATAACTAGGAGAACTCTAAACTTACAAACTAGGACAGAAAAGAATGAGCAAAGAAAGAACCAATTCCACACTCGCTGTCTAGTAAAGAGTACGGTCTGTAGCTTAGTTATAGATGGAGGTAGCTGTACCAATGTAGCTAGTGAGATTATGGTAGAGAAGTTAGGACTTGAGACTATTAATTAAGAGGTCTAAACCCTATAAGTTGCAATGGCTTAATGATGAGGGTGAGCTAGAAGTAGAGAACCAGGTCCTTGTTCCTTTGTCCATAGGCAAATATGAAGATGAGGTTTTGTGTGAGGTATTACCCATGGATGCTGGTCACATCTTGTTAGGTAGACCTTGGCAATCAGATAGAAGGGTTATTCATGATGGGTTTACTAATAGGTACTCATTTGAGTTTAAAGGAAAATACATATTTTAGTACCTTTATCCCCACAAGAGGTTCATGTAGACCGGATAGATTTACAGAAAAACAAAACCCAACCGAACCCAAAAGCAAACCCCATTCCGACGGCACGACCAAACCACAAACCAAGCCACCAACCAAACAACGGACTAATCTTATTATTAAGTCCAACCCAGGGAGTAACTTACCACACCTACTCTTTCTGCTTAAAGAATGCTTTAATACTAACCAATCTATGCAGGAAATTCCGAGCGAAATTCAAATCCTTTTGCAGGAATTTAAAGAAGTGTTTCCGGAGAAGCAACCGCAAGGCTTACCATGAATCCGAGGAATTGAGAACCAAATTGACTTTCTACCAAGAGCATGTCTTCCCAACAAGCCAGCGTACAGAACCAACCCCCTGGACACCAAGGAGCTTCAACAGCAAGTCACTAAACTCAAGGAGAAAGGACATATCCGCGAAAGTATTAGCTCGTGCGTTGTACCTGTTTTGCTTGTCCCAAAAGAGGATGGAAGCTGGAGAATGTGTGTTGATTGTAGAGCCATCAACAATATCACTGTAAAATATCAACATCATATACCTAGATTAAATGATATGTTAGATGAATTGCATGGGTCTAGCATCTTCCGTAAGGTAGATTTTGAGAGTGGTTATCACCAAATTAGGATGAAATAAGGTGATGAGTGCAAAAAATGCATTTAAAACTAAACAAGGTTTATATGAGTGGTTAGTATTGCGTTTTGGCTTGACAAATACTTAGTACTTTCATGAGATTGGTGAACCATGTCCTTAGGGAATTCTAGGTCATTTTGTGGTAGTATACTTTACTGACATTCTAGCTTTAGCCAAACCTTATATGATCATGTAGAACACCTTAGAACGGTTTTTAAAGTGCTTAGAAAGGAAAACTGGTATGCCAATCTTAAGAACTGTACTGGAACATATAACCTTGTCTTCTTAGGTGTTGTTGTGAGTAAAGATGGTATTAAGGTTGATGAGGAAACGATAAAAGCAATTAAGGAGTGGCCGAGTCCAAAGAATGTTGGGGAAGTAAGGACCTTCCATGGCCTAGCTACGTTTTACCGGAGATTTTTCATGGAATTTAGCACTATAGCAGCTCCATTCACTGAGGTTATCAAAAAGAATATGGGATTTAAGTGGGAGCAGGCACAAGAGGAGGTATTCCAAACCTTGAAAGACAAGCTCACACACTCCCCGGTGCTATCTCTTCCTAACTTTGATAAAACTTTTGAATTTGAATGTGATGCTTCAGGCTCCTTGAGTAAAGTTTTATAAATGAAGCATAATGCATGGCATCACGCAGTTAAAATTATCATTCTAAACTGATCATTGGTGCTCCTTATGTAAAGGTTTATAAACGAAGCAAAATGCATGGCATCACATAGTTTGGGATAGATTGGATTACTTGGAGGCTTTGTTCTAGCTATTTCGGTATTAAATTTTGTCACAATACAGAAAATTGATCTAGATTAAAATGATTGTTGGATTCGTGTCATTTTGAATTCTAAATCAAAAGTTACTATTGATTTAGTGTGGATATGTCAAATTGATTGGCTAGTTAAAATGATCATTGTAAACTGATCATGGGTGCTCATTGAGTAAAGGCTTATAAATGAAACATAATGCATGGCAACACAGAGTTTGTGATACATTGGATTACTTGGACGCTTTGTAGCAACTCTTTAAGTCTCAAATGTTATCACAATCTGGAATATTGAGCCAGTTTAACTTGGGAGTTGAACTCATGTAGTTTTGAGCTATAAATCAAAAGTTAAAATTGATTTAGTGCGGACATGTCAAGTTGACCAGCTAGTTCAAAATATCATTCTAAACTGATCATTAGTGCTCCTTGAGTAAAGGATTATAAATGAAGCATAATGTCTGGCATTACACACTTTGGGTTAAATTGCATAACGTGGGCGTTGGATTCGAGTCATTCTAAACATTAAATCAAGAGTTACAGACGATTTAATGCAGACATGTTAAGCTGATCGACAAGTTAAAATGATCATACTAAACTGATCATTGGTGCTCCTTGAGTAAAGGCTAATAAATGAAACATAATGCATGGCTTCATGCAGTTTGGATACATTGGATTACTTAGAGGCTTTGTCTTAGGTCTTTGAGTCTCAAATCTTGACACAATATAGAAAATTGAGCTAGCTTAACATAGGCAATGGATTCGTGTCATTCTGAACTCTAAATCAAAAGTTACGGACGATTAAGTGTTGACATGTCAATTTGATCGGCTAGTTAAAATGATCATTCTAAACTTATCGTTGGTGCTCCTTGAGTATAGGCTAATAAATGAAACATAATGCATAGCTTCACGCAGCTTGGATACATTGGATTATGTTGAGGCTTTGTCGTAGGTCTTTGAGTCTCATATTTTGTCACAATATAGAAAATTGAGCAAGTTTAACGTAGGCAATGGATTCGTGTCATTCTGAACTGTAAATCAAGAGATATGGACGATTAAGTGCTTACATGTCAAGTTCATTGGCCAGATAAACTGATCATTCTAAACTTATCAATGGTGCTCCTTGAGTAAACGCTTATAAATGAAGCATAATGCATGCCATAAAGCAGTTTGAATACATTGGATTACTTTGAGGCTTTGTCGTTGCTCTTTCAGTCTCAAATCTGGTCACAATATAGAAAATTGAGCTAGCATAACGTGGGCGTTGGATTCGTGTCAATCTGAACACTAAATCAAAAGTTACGGGCGATTTAGTGCGGACATGTCAAACTGATCGGCCAGTTAAAATAATGATTCTAAACTGATCATTGGTTCTCCTTGAGTAAAGGCTACTAAATGAAACATAATGCATGGCTTCACGCAGTTTGGATTTTGGATTACTTAGAGGCTTTTTTTATAGGTCTTTGAGTATAAAATCTTGTCACAATATTGAAAACTGAGCTAGCTTAACATAGGCAGTGCATTCTTGTTATTCTGAACTCTATATCAAAAGTTACGGACGATTAAGTGCCGATATGTCAAGTTGATAGGCCAGTTAAAATAATCATTCTAAACTGATCATTCGTGCTCC
Source organism: Pugionium cornutum (assembly GCA_018901935.1). Classification (NCBI taxonomy): domain Eukaryota; kingdom Viridiplantae; phylum Streptophyta; class Magnoliopsida; order Brassicales; family Brassicaceae; genus Pugionium; species Pugionium cornutum. The sequence goes on from CM032155.1 coordinate 26,918,115, forward strand.
TTGAGTAAAGGCTGAGAAATGAAGCATAATGCATGACTTCATGCAGTTTGGATACATTGGATTACTTTGAGGCTTTTTTCGTAGGTCTCTGAGTCTCAAATCTTGTCACAATATAGAAAATTGAGCAAGTTTAACATAGGCAACGGATTCATGTCATTCTCAACTGTAAATCAAAAGGTACGGACGATTAAGTGCCGACATGTCAAGTTCATCGGCCACTTAAAATGATAATTCTAAACTGATCACTATCACTCCTTGAGTAAAGGCTTATAAATGAGGCATAATGCATGGCATCACGCAGTTGGAATACATTGGATTACTTGTAGGATTTGCCGTTGCTCTTTCAGTCTCAAATGTTGTTACAATATAGAAAATTGAGCTAGCGTAATGTGGGCGTTAGATTCGTGTCATTCTGAACACAAAATCAAAAGTGATGGACAATTTAGTGCGGACATGTCAAGCTGATTGGCGAGTTAAAATGATCATTCTAAACTGATCATTGGTGCTTCTTGAGTAAAGGCTTATAAATGAAGCATAATGCATGTCATCACGCAGTTGGGATACATTGGATTACTTATAGGCTTGGTCGTTGCTCTTTCAGTCTCAAATCTGGTCGCAATTTTCAAAATTGAGCAAGCATAACGTGATATTTGGATTCGTGTCAATCGGAACACTAAATGAAAAGTTACGGACGATTTAGTGCGGACATGTCAAACTGATCGGCTAGTTAAAATGATCATTCTAAAGTGATAATTGGTGCTCCTTGAATAAAGGATAATAAATGTAACATAATGCATGGCTTCATGCAGTTTGGATACATTGGATTACTTTTAGGCTTTTCCGTAGGTATTTTAGTCTCAAATCTTGTCGTAATATAGAAAATTTAGCTAGCTTAACATAGGGAGTGGATTCTTGTTATTTTGACCTGTATATCAAAAGTTACGGACGATTAAGTGCCGACATGTCAAGTTGATCGGCCAGTTAAAATGATCATTCTAAACTTATCATTCGTGCTCCTTGAGTAAAGGCTGATAAATGAAACATAATTCATTGCTTCACACAGTTTGGATACATTGGATTACTTTGAGGCTTTGTCGTAGGTCTTTGAGTCTCAAATCTCTTCACAGTATAGAAAATAGAGCAAGCTTAACGTAGGCAATGGATTCATGTCATTCTGAATTGTAAATCAAAATGTATGGACGATTAAGTGACGACATGTCAAGTTCATTGGCTAGTTAAAATGATCATTCTAAACTATTCATTGGTGCTCCTTGAGTAAAGGCTTATAAATGAAGCATAATGCACGGCATCACGGACTTGGAATACATTGGATTACTTGGAGTCTTTGTCGTTGCTCTTTTAGTCTCAAATGTTGTTACAATATAGCAAATTGAGCTAGCGTAACGTGGGTGTTGGATTCGTGTCATTCTGAACACTAAATGAAAACTTACGGACGATTTAGTGCGAACATTTCAAGCTGATCGGTCAGTTAAAATGATCATTCTAAACTGATCATTGGTGCTGCTTGAGTAAAGGCTTATAAATGAAGCATAATGCATGTCATCACGCTGTTGGGATACATTGGATTATTTTGAGCATTTGTCGTAGCTCTTTCAGTCTCAAATGATGTCACAATATAGAAAATTGAGTTAGCTTAACGGAGGGAATGGATTCGTGTCATTCTGAACTCTAAATCAAAAGTTACTTATGATTTAGTGCGGACATGTCCAGTTGATCGGCCAGCTAAAATAGTATTCTATACTGATCATTCTAAACCAATCATTGCGGCTCATTGAGCAACGGTTTACAAATGGATCATAACGCATGGCATCTTGCAGTTTATGATACATTGGATTACTTGGAGCCTTTGTCGTAGCTCTTTCAGTCATAATATAGAAAATTGAGCTAGATTAATGTAGGCATTGGATTCATGTCATTTTGAGCTCTAAATAAAATGTAAAAGTTGATTTAGTGTTGACATGTCAAGTTGATCAACTAGTTAAAATGATCATTCTAAAGTGATCAGTGGTGCTCATTGAGTAAAGACGTATAAATTAAGCATAATTTATATTACTTTGAGGATTTGTCATAGCTATTTCAGTCTCAAATTTCTCACAATATAGAAAATTGTGCTCGCTTAATGTAGGCAATGGATTCGCGTCATTCTGAACTTTAAATCAAAAGTTATTGATGATTTACTACGCAAATGTGAAGTTGATCGGCAAAATAAAATGATCATTCTAAACTGATCATTGGTGCTCCTTGATTAAAGGCTTAAAAATGAAGCATAATGCATGCATCACACATTTTCGGAAACATTGGATTACTTGGATGCTTTATCGTAGCTATTCGGTCTTAAAATTTGTCATGATATAAAAAATTGAGCTAGCTTAGTATGGGTGTTGGATTTGTGCCATTCTGACCTCTAAATAAAAAATTACGGACGATTTAATGCCAACATGTCAAGTTGATAGGCTTGTTAAAATAACCATTCTAAATTGATCACTGGTGCTCCTTGAGTAAAGTCTTATAAATGAAGCATAATGCATGGCATCACGCAGTTGGGATACATTGGATTACTTGGAGGCTTTGTCGTATCTCTTTCAGTCTCAAATGTTGTCACAATATAGAAAATTGAGCTAGAATAACGTGGGCGTTGGATTCGAGTCAATCTGAACACTAAATAAAAAGTTATGGACGATTTAGTGCGTACATGTCAATCTAAATGATCATTCTAAACTGATCACTGGTGCTCCTTGAGTAAAGGCTTTTAAATGAAACATAATGCATGTCATCACGTATTTGGGATACATTTTACTTTGAGGCTTTGTCGTGCCTCTGTCAGTCTCAAATCTTGTCAAAATATAGAAACTTGAGCTAGCTTAATGGAGGGAATGGATTCATGTCATTCTGAACTCTAAATCATAACTTACTGACGATTTAGAGCGGACATGTCAAGTTGATCGGCAAGTTAAAATGATCATTCTAAACTGACCATTGGTGCTCCTTGATTAAATGCTTATAAACGAAGCGTAATGTGTGCCATCACGTAGTTAGGGATACATTAGATTACTTGGTGGCTTTGTTGTACCTCTCTCAGTCTCAAATATTGTCACAATATGGAAAATTGAGCTAGATTAACATGGGAGTTAGATTCATGTCATTTTGAGCTCTAAATCAAAAGTTCAAGACGATGTAGTGCGGACATGGCAAGTAGATCAGGTAGTTAAAATTATCATTTGAAACTGATCATTGGTGCTCCTTGAGTAAAGGCTTAGAAATGAAACATAATGCATGGTATCACGCCGATTGGAATATATTGGATTATTTGGAGGCTTTATCGTAGCTATTTCGATCTTAATTTCTTTCACAAAATAGAGAATTGAGCTAGCTTCATGTGGGTGCGGACTTTATAGCTGATCAGTGTGGACGATTTAGTGCGGACATTTCAAGCTGATTGGCTAGTTAAAATGATCATTCTAATTGATCATTGGTGCTCATTGAGCAAAGACTTATAAATGAAGCATAATGCATGGCATCACGCAGTTAGGATACATTGGATTATTTTGAGACATTGTCGTAGCTCTTTCAGTCTCAAATGCTGTCGAAATATAGAAACTTGAGCTTGATTAATGTGGGCGTTGGATTCATGTCATTTTGAGCTCTAAATCAAATGTTAAGAACGATTTAGTGCGCACATGTCAGTTTGATCAACTAGTTAAAATGATCATTCTAAAGTGATCATTGGTGCTTACTAAGTAAAGGCATATAAATGGACCATAATGTGTGGCATCACACAGTTTGGGATTGATTGCATTACATGGAAGCTTTGTCGTAGCTATTTTGGTCTTAAATTTTGTCACAGTATAGAATATTGAGCTAGCCTAACATGGGCATTAGATTCGTGTCATTCTGGACTATAAATCAAAAGTTACTGACGATTTAATGCGGACATGTCAAGTTTATCAGCTAGTTAAATTTATCATTCTAAACTGATCATTGGTGCTCATTGAGAAATGGTTTACAAATGAAACATAATGCATGGTATCACCCGCAGTTTGGGATACATTGGATTATTTAGAGGCTTTGTCGTAGCTCTTTTTTGTCTCAAATGTTGTCACAATATACAAAATGAAGACAGATTAATGTGGGCGTTAAATTCATGTAATTTTAAGCTATAAATCAAATGTTAAGGATGATTTAGCGTGGACATGTCAAGTTTATCAGCTAGTTAAACTGATCATTCTAAACTGATCGTTGGTGCTCATTAAGTAAAGGCGTACTAATGAAGCATAATGTATGACATCACGTAATTTGGAATGGATTACATTACTTGGAGGGTTTATCATAGCTATTTTGGTCTTAAATTTTTTCACAATTGAGAAAATCGAGCTACCTTAACGTGGGTGTTGGATACATGTCATTATGAACTCTAAATCAAAAGTTACGAATAATTTAGTGCTAACATGTTAAGTCGATCGGCTAGTTAAAGTGATCATTCTAAACTAAGCATTAGTGCTCCTTGTGTAAAGGATAATAAATGAAGCATAATGTATGGCATCACGTAGTTTATGATATATTGGCTTACTCAAAGCCTTTGTGGTAGCTCTTTCAGTCTCAAATGTTGTCACATTATAGAAAATTGAGCTAGCTTAACGTGGGCGTTGAATTCGTGTCAGTCTGAACTCTATATCAAAAGTTATGAACAATTTAATGCGGACATGTCAAATTTATCAGCTAGTTAAAAGGATATTTTCAACTAATTATTGGTGCTCCTTGAGTGGAGGCTAATAAATGAAGTATAATGCATGGCATCACGCAGTTTGAAATACATTGGATTACTTGGAGGCTTTTTCATAGCTATTTATGTCTTAAATTTAACACAATAGAGAAAATTGAGGTAGCTGGACGTGGACGTTGGATTCATGTCATTCTGAACTCTAAATGAAAAGTTACGGACGATTTAGTGTAGACATGTCAAGTTTTTCAGCTAGTTAAATTGATCATTCTAAACTGATCATTGGTGCTCATTGACCAAAGGTTTACAAATGAAGCATAATGCATGATAGCAGACAGTTTGGGATTGATTGCATTACTTGGAGGCTTTGTCGTAGCTATTTCGGTCTTAATTTTTTTTCACAATATGGAGTATTGAGCGAGCTTAATGTGGGTGTTGGATTCGTGTCATTCTGAACTCTAAATCCAAAGTTGTGGACGATTTAGTGCGGAAATGTCAAGTTTAACGGCTACTGAAATTGATCATTTTAAACTGATCTTTGGTGTTCATTGAACAAAGCTTTACAAAGGAAGCATAATGCATGGCATCACGCAGTTTGGGATACATTGGATTACTTGGAGGCTTTGTTGTAGCTCTTTCAGTCTCAAATATTGTTACAATATTGGAAACCAAGCTAGAGTAACGTGGGCGTTGGATTCATGTCATTTTGAGCTCTAAAGCAATGGTTAATGATGATTTAATATGGACATGTCAACTTAGTCCGCTAGTTAAAATGATTATTCTAAACTAGTCATTGTTGCTCATTGAGTAAAGCTGTATAAATGAAGCATAATCCATGGCATCATGCAATTTAGGATAGATTGGATTATTTGGAGGCTTTTTCATAGCTATTTCGGTCTTAATTTTTGTCATAATATAGAATATTGAGCTACCTTAACATGGGCGTTAGATTGGTGTCATTCAGAACTCTAAATTAAAAGCTACGGGAGAATTAGTGTGTACATGTCATGGTTATCGGCCAGTTAAAATGTGCATTCTAAACTGGTCATTAGTGCTCCTTGAGTACAGGTTATAAATGAAGCATAATGGATGGCATCACGCATTTCAGGAAATATTGGATTACTTGAAGGATTCGTGATAGCTGTCTCATTCTCAAATGTTATCAGCATATAGAAAATTGAGCAAGGTTAACGTAGGTATTGGATTCGTTTCATTCTGAACTCTAAATAAAAAGTTACAGACGGTTTAGTGCATACATGTCAACTTAATCGGCCAGTTAAAATGATCATTCAAAACTTATCAATGGTGCTCCTTGAGTAAGGGCTTATAAATTGATGTGAGAATAGCCAGTAAAGAACCTGAACTAAAGGAACAGCTTGAACCTGAGCAAGAAGAAGCCAATGAGGAAGCAAAGGAACAGCTACAACCAGAGGAAGCTGAAGATGAAGCCTTGCAAATCTCCAATGGTCACATTACTCGATCCAAGCAAGCCAAACTCAAGACAACACTACAATACCTTCTCAACACTACAATACCTTCTCAGGCCAGTTTAGTTTGTGCTAATCCAATCACCATGGTTGTGATTCAAGCCACCTAAACCTCATCAAGAGTGGTATCTTGGACTGTACTCTTTTTTCCTCCTCTTAGTTTTTCCCATGGGGTTTTCTAAGAGAGGTTTGTAATGAGACAAGCCCAAGATACTATACCACAGTCTCTTGATGAACCAAGACCCATTCTACCCTATTATTCACGGAAATGAAGAGGAACGATCAGTCAAGATGTTATTTACTTATTAGTCTTCATTATTAGTTGTTTTTGTAATTTCCTAGTTTCTATTAAATGCCTTGGTGGTTTCCTTGGAGTCATTGTCTATTCCTATGCACCCATTGGATCCTATAAATACTCTCTTCTATCCCCTCTTCAAACCATCAAACATTTTAATATCAAAAAACTTCTTTTTAATCTCGCGTAATCACCTCTTTAATTAAGGAATTTTGATCATCATTCAATTCTTCCCAAGAGCCGAAAGTCTAACGGCTCTCCATATCCCTTGGAAGTTTCACTTCATTCCACCACTTGCCCAACCTGTCTGGTATTCATGATTAACACAGAGAAATCTGATAGTCTAAGGATCTTCCACCATCCTTTAGAAGTATCATTCACTCCACACAAGTCTCGAGACCATCCATCTTCAAGCTCACTGATTCACTATCTTCTTCACTTCCGCATCCACATTTGGTTTACTATCATTTTCAAAACCTCTTGGATACATTCAGGTACTTGATCCTAACCAGGATCACATAAAATGGCATCAGAGCACTCTTCAAACCAGGTTGTATCTATCCAAATCTATTCGCAACCTTTCATCTTTTTCCAAAAACTTTTGGTGACCTTTCATCTTCCTTTTTGCGAATTTTTTTACTGTTTCTGGGTTTTTTTACTGTTAGAACTTGATCTTATAACTCTAAAGAACTTGAAAATCAATTAAAAAACGTTCAGGAACTTGTTGTTAGATGATAGAATCAATCAACTCTCAACTCGGAAGCACTAACTGAGTTCTATCTTGATTTTGTGAATTAATTGAATATTTTGGAGCTGCAACATGATCAAAACTTGTTCTTGAGATTTAATAGATTTTGGATATTCAAGTGAAAACATTTGAAAATGGATTAAAGGTTGTTAGACTCATCATTTACCAAACAGGATCTCATATGTCTAGAGATCGTTTTGCTTAGTGTTCGATTTTTTTCTCTCTGTGTCTTTGTCTTTTGCAATTTGTTTGTCCTAGTTTGTGTTCTCCTTTGAGTATTTTACTTGTTTATTGGTCTGAATTTGCCAGGAACCATGGTGGGACCGGACAATGGAAAGGAATCCTCAAACTCCAACAAACAACTTCTCAATTCCTTTAAAGCCATGATGAATGAAAGTACGGCAACAATGAAGGCTGAGATAGAAATATCCATCAATTACCGACTGAGGAGACACCAAACCACCTTCTGACACTGAGCAGTATTATAGTCCCTCATCTAGGTCACATCAATCTAGGAGAAGAACGCCACAAGCAGAGAGGATGCCAAGGAATAACCAACCTAAACCTAGCGACCCTTTAGCTGGCCTTAAGATCAATATTCCATCTTTCCATGGAACCAATGACCCTGAGGAATACCTAGAATGGGATGAGAAGATAGAAATAGTCTTTGACTGTAGAGAATACACTCAAGAGAATAAGGTTAAGGTATCCCCAACCGCATTTAAGGACTATGCTTTAAGTTGGTCGGATCGATTAGTTACTTCTCGGAGAAGGGCAGAGGATTTTAGTATAGATTCGTGGAACCAGATGAAATTCATCATGAGTAGAAGGTTTATACCTAGTCATTACCATAGGGAGCTACATCTTAAGCTTAGGAGTCTATCTCAAGGAAGTAGGTCCGTAGAAGAGTACATTAAGGAGATGAAAAACTTGCTGCTTAGGGCTGATATTCAAGAGGATAGTGAAGCCACTATCGCCAGGTTTATGGGCGCTCTCAATAGGGAGATCATAGATAGGCTAGAGGTCCACCATTATGTCAAACTAGAAGAGCTTCTCCATAAAGCCATAATATTTGAGAAACAACTTAAGTGAAAGAACCCTAAACCGGAACTAGCTCCACTAGGTTTAGTCAATCTAGGGATGATAAGTCTAATAAGTATTACATACCATTCCCTAAACCTAAGAAAGAAGATGTGAAACTTAAGGGCATAGATTAGGGTTCTATCACCAAAACTAGAGAGATTCAATGTTTTAGGTGTACGGGTTTTGGTCACTACTCTAGAGAATGTACCAATAAGAGAACCATAGTTATTAGGGCTAATGGTGAGGTAGAACCGGAAGAGGACCCATCGCATGCTGTCTTTAGAGGAGAATGTAGCCATGCCACACGTAGGTCAACTCTAAGTCACTAGGAGAACCTTAAACGTAAAAACTAAGGCAGAAAAGAATGAGCAAAGAGAGAACCTATTACAAATCCACTGTCTAGTTAATAATAAGGTTTGTAGCTTAGTGATTGATGGGGATAGATGTACAAATGTTGCGGGTGAGACTATGGTAGAAAAGCTACTGCTTGGGGTTATTAAGAGGTCTAAACCCTATAAGTTACAATTGCTTAATGATTAGCGAGAGTTAGAAGTAGAGAACAAAGTCTTAATAACATCCTAGTACCCTTAACCCCACAGAAGGTTCAACTATATCAAATAGCTTTGAAAAAGAACAAAACTAAAGCCGAACCTAAGCCCAAACAATCGACCAAACCTCCCACCAAGAAGACAGCTAATCTTATGATCAAGCCTCATCCAGGAAGTCACTTACCACACCTACTCTTTGTGCTTAAAGATTACTTTAATACTAATCAATCTATGCAAGGTTTTCCTAGAAAAATTCAACTTCTTTTGCAGGAATTTCAGGATGTGTTTCCGGAGGAACATCCGCAAGGCTTACCACCAATTCGAAGAAATAGAGCACCAATTGACTTCCTACCAGGAGCTTCTCTTCCCAACAAGCTAGGCTACCGAACCAATACCCTAGAGACCACAGAGCTTCAATAACAAGTCACTGAGCTCATGGAGAAAGGACATATCCACGAAAGCATGAGTCCATGTGATGTTCGTGTTTTGCTTGTCCCAAAGAAAGATGGCAGCTGGAGGATGTGTGTTGATTGCAGAGCCATCAACAATATCACTGTAAAGTATCGTCACCCTATTCCTAGACTAGATGATATGCTTAATGAATTGAATGGTCCTAGGATCTTCTCTAAGGTAGATCTTAAAAGTGGATACCATCAAATTAAGATGAAAGAAGGTGATGAGTGGAAAACTGCATCAAACTAAACATGGATTATATGAGTGGTTAGTAATGCCTTTTGGATTGACAAATGCAACTAGCACTTTCATGAGATTGATGAACCATGTTATTAAAGCATTCATATATCATTTTGTTGTAGTGTACTTTGATGAAATTCTAGTTTATAGTCAAAACTTAGATGAGCATGTTGAACATCATAGAAATTTTTTTGAAGTACTTAGAAAGGAAACCTTATATGTTAATCTTAAGAAATGTACTTTTGGAACAGATAACCTTGTCTTCTTAAGTTTTTTTATGAGTACAGATGGTATTAAGGTCAATGAGGAAAAGATAAAAGCAGCCAAGGACTGCCCGAGCCCAAAGAGTGTCAGAGAAGTAAGAAGTTTCCATGGTCTTGCTGGTTTTTACCGGAGATTTTTCAAAGACTATAGCACTCTAGCAGCTCCACTCACTGAGGTTATCAGAAAAAATGTGGGTTTCAAATGGGAAGAAGAGCAGGAAGAAGCATTCCCAACCCTGAAAGATAAGCTCACACACTCCCCGGTGCTATCTCTTCCTAACTATGATAAAACCTTTGAAATTCAATGTGATGCTTTTCATATGCAGGAAAAAATCCCATAGTCTACTGATGCTGACTTTAAAGATATTTATGCTACTTGAGAGAAATTTGGTGCTGGAAAATACTTTAAGAGTGATGGGTTCTTACTTTATGAAACTCGTCTATGTGTACCTAAGTCTTATTTGTGAAATTTGTTTGTTAAGGAAGCTCATGCAGTTGGTCTTATGGGTCCTTTGGCGTGGCAAAGATATTGAATGTACTACAAGAACATTTCTTTTGGCCAGAGGAGTGATGTCAAAAGAGTTTCCCAAAGATGTGTAACTTGTAAACAAGCCATGTCCACGGTTTATAACCACGGTTTGTATACTCCTCTACTAATTCCCTTGCATCCTTGGCATGATATTGCTATTGAATTTGTAGTTGGATTACCTAGGACTAAGACTAGAAAGGATTCGGTATTTGTTGTAGTTAATAGGTTCAACAAAATGGCTCACTTTATTCCTTGTCATAAAACCGATGATACCAATAACATTTCTGGATTGTTCTTTAAATAAATAGTTAGACTTCATAGCATGCTGATGAGGACATCAGGTCATATGTCCAGCCAGGAGACAAGACTGGCCGACCAGGAAGCTTGCCCGAGACAGCAGGGCCATCTGGCACGCCTGCCGGCACAAGCAGTACCGCCGGACCCTCGACCAATAGGACCAGACCAACCAGCATTGCCGGCGGAGAGGCCCAAGCTTCCGGCACACTTGGTGGCGACGTGGATGACACCGCCGGTCCCCTTGGTGATGCCGCCGACTCCGGGATCAACTTGGCCGGTCCTGAAGGCATTCCAGCCAGTACCTCGCACATTCCAGCCGGTACAGCCGATCCAGCCGAGTGCACGAGCATTTCAACTTCTACACAAGGAAACTCGGACCAGATAAGCTACCAGCTTCAGGAAATGCATCTAGAGGAAGTATCCACACCAGTAGTGCCACCAGGAGCAATGACAAGGAGTAGATCAAGAGCACTCTTCCACAAGTTCAGCTTATGGGTGGACAAGCTCCTAGAGGAAGATCGACTAAGGACAATGGGCCAGAAGTGCAAAGTAGAGTCCAAAGGCTTCTCAACAACACAAGGGACATCATAGACTTGGGATTTAGTGGCAAGAGAGGTCAGTGCCCAAAGATTCCTAACCCTACTCCAAGTCGAAGACTAGGAGCAAGGCGCGTGCATGCCACAAGGACGGCCACCTTCCATTTCTTGGCCGTGAAGTAAGTAAGGTAAGTTTTCAATAAGAATATTTGCCTCTTTCTTTTTTGCAGGGTAGGATCTAAAATATTTATATTTATTGAGTCAAAGATATTTTAGGAATAGGTCCTTTTTCGATTATACACTTTTGTATCTTTTCCTTTTGTGCAGTTTTGTAAATTTTCCTTTTCTTATTTGAGTCGACCCTAGTAGGTCAAGCTGTCGAGCATATTAATAAGGCTCCTTCCAGCATTGTAGTTCGACAACCTTTTTGCTAATTAATAAAGATCGAATTTTCTTACAAGTTTTCTCTCAAGAATCTTGTGGGCTTAGAACCTAGTTTAGACCAGCCCTCCTAGCTCTAAGTTTGTGATTTATCACGAGGCTCATCACCCCTCGTGTGGTTCACTTCACACTTCCATCAAATACCAACCCAAAACCCCTATCCAAGAACTCTAAGGTCGAGTTTCTCACCTAACCTTCTCCAAACAGCCCACGCGCATATAAGCCTTGAATCGAGGCTTGTATCATTTTTGGTATCAGAGCTTAAAGCTCCTAAGCCTGGTTGTTTCTATCCTTTAGCTTGTCTTGTTTCTTGTTCTTGCATTAGTTTAAGTTTCATTCCAGAAAATCAAAAAAATATAATCTAAGTTCATACCGAGTGCATCTAGTTCCTACGTTCATCACTAGGTTCTAGAATCATTCTTGCATTGCTTTATTCGACTTTCCTTTTTGTTAGAATCATATTTCTATTATTTGTAAGTTAAATTAAAAGAAAATAAAAAGAAAAGAAAAGAAAATAGGAAAAATACCAAAAGATTTCGAATTGGACAGCTAGCAATAGTTGTCAAGAAAATTTCCTTTTATTCAAATCTCCATATATTCGAATTTTCCATTCCTTAGAATTTTCCTTTTTGCATTTTTTTCGAATCCCTTATAAAAAGAAAACCCTCCTAACAATTTAGGAGTAGTATAACTTGTCTTCTATCTTTGTAGAATGCAATGATAGAAGAAAATAGAGAAGCAACCGAAGCCATGATGGCCATGTTCACCACTCTCCAAACACAACTCGCATCAATAAGCGAGAGGTTGGAGCGCGTGGAAAGACCGGTGAGATTCCAGGCCATAAGGCACGTGAGAGCTGAGCAAGACCGTCCTGAGGGTCCTGAGCACCTTAGGACACGGCACGAAAAGGAGGAGCCCCAGCCAGATGGAGATGAGGACACACAACCTCATAACTATAACCATAGGCCGAGAGGACCTCCACGGCAACCAGATGCAGAAGATGATGGCTTCGAGCCATATGGTCTTCACCAGAGGCCAAGGATGCCTCCTAGACATCATGAGGATGGAGATGAACACACCTACAACCGGGTAACTCATCCTGATGTTAAGCTAACTCCTCCAAGTTTTGCAGGAAAAGTAGACCCCGAGGCTTACCTAGATTGGGAGAGAATAATGGATCATATCTTTGATCATTACAACTAACCAGGGCCTAGGAGAGTCTTAATGGCAGTAGCACAACTCACGGACAATGCCCTCATCTGGTGGGATCGTGAGGTATCTGACAGAAGGAGGAAAAGAATGAGGCCCATAGACTCATGGGTCGACATGAAGGATGTCATGTGACAAAGGTTTGTTCCACCTTACTTTCATAGGGACTTGCAACGTCGTTTTCGTACTCTTAAGCAGGGTACCAGATCAGTAGAGGAGTACTATGAAGAGTTCGAGAAGCTAAGGAACAGATTGGAGCTCAATGATGATGAAGAAGCATTGATGGCACAATTATTGGATGGACTCCAAGAAAGGATCAGCCGCAAGGTGGAAAGGAAAATCTACAATGACTTCAAGGACTTGTTCCACCTATCTGTCCAGGCTGAGCAGCACATCAAACGTAAGAGCCAAGACATCCGCAACAAGCCTAAGACGCCTTGGGCACCAAGCAACATTCCCAAGCCCGTAGACAAAGGCAAGAGCATAGAGATCGAGTCAAGGTTCAAGAGCAAGCCTCCTGAGCCCACCCGTGACCAGAGAGAGCCTAGTAAGTCTTCTAACCCTCAAAGATCACGTGACATCACTTGTTTCAAGTGTAGGGGTCGTGGACACATCTCAAGGGAGTTCCCAAACAACAGGGTCATCCTGATTACGGAGGCTGGAGAATATGAGTCCCAAGATGAAGAGGACTATGAACCAGAAGAGGAATATGGTGACATTTAGTACCCTGATGTGGGGGAAGTGTTGGTCACTAGACGCATCCTCAATGCAATGGTGGATCCTTCAGAGACCATCCAAAGGGAGAATATCTTCCACAGTCATTGCACCATCAAGGGCAAGGTATGTAACCGCATCATAGATGGTGGTTCTTGCACTAACGTTGCTAGTGCATATATGGTTGATAAGCAAGGTCTAGAGAAGACAAGGCATCCTCGACCATATAGACTGAGATGGCTGGATGACAAAGTGGAGCTCAAGATCCATGAGCAAGTCACTGTGCCATTCAGTGTGGGCAAGTACCAAGACCAAGTCGTGTGCGACGTGGTGCCCATGCAAGCTGGCCATCTTCTGCTAGGAAGACCATGGCAGTTTGACAAAGAGACCAGGCATGATGGCCGAACCAATCTCTACACTTTTGTGCATGACAAAAGAAAGGTCAGCTTGGCTCCTCTCACACCTGCCCAGGTACATGAGCTTCAACAGCAAATGAGTAAGGAAAAGAAGCTCATTAAATCTAATTTTCTTATTCAACCAAGTCATGTCCGGAGAGCTTTAGCCTTGAAGGATCTAATGCTACTAATGGTTTTCAAAGAAGTGTTGAATATAGAGAAAGAACAGGTAGAGCTACCTCCTGAAGTAGCAACTCTCCTCAACAAGTTCCAGGATGTGTTTCCAGAGGAGATACTAGCAGGCTTGCCTCCTTTACGTGGCATAGAACACCAGATCGATCTAGTGCCCGGAGCAGCCCTGCCCAACCAGCCAGCCTACCGGATGAGTCCAAGGAGTCCAAGGAGCTTGAGAAGCAAGTCAAGGAGTTCCTGGAGAAAGGCTATGTTCGAGAGAGCCTCAGTCCATGTGCCATACCAGTGCTACTAGTGCCCAAGAAGGATGGGACTTGGCGAATGTGCGTGGACTGCCGAGCAATCAACAACATAACTGTCAAGTACCGGCATCCAATACCACGGCTGGATGACATGCTAGATGAGCTGAGTGGAGCCACGGTCTTCTCCAAGATAGACCTCAAGAGTGGATACCACCAGGTCAGGATGAAGGAAGGTGATGAATGGAATACTGCTTTCAAGACAATGCAAGGGCTATACGAGTGGACAGTCATACCATTCGGCTTGACTAATACCCCAAGCACCTTCTAAGCCTTATGAACCAAGTTCTTAGGGCGTACATCAGTAAGTTTGTAGTGGTTTACTTTGATGATATATTGGTTTATAGTAAGTGCCTACGAGAACACCTCACACATCTTGAGATGGCACTTAAAACCCTTCGACAAGAAGAGCTTTATGCCAATCTCAAGAAGTGCACCTTTTGTACTGATAAACTTGTCTTTTTAGGTTTTGTTGTAAGTTCACAGGGCCTACAGGTTGATGAAGAGAAGATTCGAGCCATACAAGAATGGCCAACACCAGGAAACATCAGCCAAGTAAGGAGCTTCCACGGACTGGCCAGCTTCTAGAGGAGATTCGTGCCCAACTTCAGCAGTATTGCCTCACCACTGAAAGCAGTAGTGAAGAAGAACGTGGGATTCAGCTGGGGAGAAGCTGAGGAGAAGGCATTCCAGGCCTTGAAGGACAGCCTTACACATGCACCAGTGCTAGTCCTGCCCGACATCAACAAAACGTTTGAAGTGGAGTGTGATGCCTATGGAATAGGCATAGGAGCAGTACTAACCCAAGGAGGGAGACCAGTGGCATACTTCAGTGAGAAGCTAGGTGGTGCCTCACTGAACTACCCCACTTATGACAAGGAGCTTTATGCCCTTGTCCGAGCATTGGAGACTTGGCAGCATTACTTGCTGTCCAAGGAGTTTGTGATCTACACTGATCATGAGACTCTCAAACACCTCAGAGGGCAAACCAATGTCAAGAGGAGACATGCCAGGTGGATGGAATTCATCGAAACCTTCCCGTACGTCATCAAGTACAAGAAGGGCAAAGACAATGTGGTAGCCGATGCACTATCAAGGAGGTTTGCCGATGCACTATCCTAGGCAAAGGTCCTAGGATTCGAGCACATCAAGGACCTCTACAAGGATGATCCTGACTTTGCTGAGAGCTACAAGGAGTGTGGCACAGGGAGTCATGGCAAGTTTTGGATCCATGAGGGATTCTTGTTCCGAGAAAGAAGGCTGTGCATACCACAAGGATCATTAAGGGAGCTTATCATCTGAGAAGCTCATGGAGAAGGACTCATGGGCCACTTTGGTGTCGACAAGACTCTAGCAGTGGTCAAGGAGCACTTGTACTGGCCACAAATCAAGAGGACAGTAGAAGCTCATTGTGCAAGATGCATCACTTGCAAGAAGGCAATGTCCCGAGTGCAACCTCATGGGTTGTATCTCCCACTGCCCATACCTACACATCCATGGGTGGACATCTCAATGGACTTCGTTCTAGGCCTGCCCAAGATCAACAACAAGGATGCAATCTTTGTAGTGGTGGACAGATTCTCTAAGATGGCACACTTCATCCCGTGTGCCAATGTCAATGATGCCACGCAAACAGCCGAGCTGTTTTTCAAGGACATAGTACGGCTTCATGGAGTGCCAAGGACCATCGTATCAGACAGGGATACCAAGTTCCTCAGCCATTTCTGGAGGACCCTTTGGAGAAAGCTAAGCACGAAGCTACTCTTCTCTACCACCTGCCATCCTCAAACCGATGGCCAAACTGAAGTTGTCAACAAGACACTATCAACTCTTCTCAGGACTACATTAGGGAAGAACCTAAAGACTTGGGTGGAGTACCTGCCATTCATAGAGTTCGCTTACAACCGAGCCGTGCACTCAGCAACCAAGAAGACACCATTTGAAGTAGTATATGCCTTCAACCCTCTCACCCCATTGGAGCAAACGCCACTGCCACCAGCTGAGATGACCAACCTCAACAGAGCATCCAAGGCAGAGTTCATTAGGAAGTTACACCAGAAGGTAGCAGAAAACTTGGAGAAGAGGACCGGACAATACGTGAGTCATGCCAACAAGGGAAGAGGACCGGACAGTACTGATCTTCCAACCAGGCGATTGGGTGTGGCTACACCTTCGGCAGGAGAGGTTCCCCAACCAAAGGAGTTCCAAGCTAGCACCAAGAGGAGATGGACCATTCAGAGTGCTGGAGAGGATCAACAACAACGCCTACCAGATCGAGCTCCCAGGTGAGTTTAATGTGTCCAATACGTTCAACGTAACTGACTTAGCCCTTTTCCATGCAGATGAACCAGTTTTGAGGTCAAACCTACTGAAGAGGGAGGGGATGATGAGGACATCAGGTCGTATGTCCAGCCAGGAGACCAGACTGGCCGACCAGGAAGCTTGCCCGAGACAGCAGGGCCATCTGGGACGCCTGCCGGCCCAAGCAGTACCGTCGGACCCTCGACCAATAGGACCAGACCAACCAGCATTGCCGGCGGAGAGGCCCAAGCTTCCGGCACAGTTTGTGGCAATGTGGATGACACCGCCGGTCCCCTTGGTGATGCCGCCGACTCCGGGATCAACTGGGCCAGTCCTGAAGGCATTCCGGCCAGTACCTCGCACATTCCAGCCGGTACAGCCGATCCAGTGGAGTGCACGAGCATTTAAACTTCTACACAAGGAAACTCGGACCAGATAAGCTACCAGCTTCAGGAAAGGCATCTAGAAGAAGTATCCACACCAGTAGTGCCACCAGGAGCAATTACAAGGAGTAGATCAAGAGCACTCTTCCACAAGTTCAGCTTATGGGTGGACAAGCACCTAGAGGAAGATCGACTAAGGACAATGGGCCAGAAGTGCAAAGTAGAGTCCAAAGGCTTCTCAACAACACAAGGGACATCAGAGACTTGGGCTTTAGTGGCAAGAGAGGTGAGGGCCAAAAGATTCCTAACCCTACTCCAAGTTGATGACTAGGAGCAAGGCGCGTGCATGCCACAAGGACGGCCACCTTCCATTTCTTGGTCGTGAGGTAAGTAAGGTAAGTTTTCAATAAGAATATTTGCCTCTTTCTGTTTTGCAGGGTAGGATCTAGAATATTTACATTCATTGAGTCAAAGACATTTTAGGAATAGGTCCTTTTTCGATTATACACTTTTGTATCTTTTCCATTTTTGCACTTTTGTAAATTTTCCTTTTCTTATTTGAGTCGACCCTAGTAGGTCAAGCTTTCGAGCATATTAATAAGGCTCCTTCCAGCATATTAGTTCGACAACCTTTTTGCTAATTAATAAAGATCAAATTTTCTTACAAGTTTTCTCTCAAGAATCTTGTGCGCCTAGAACCTAGTTGAGACCAGCCCTACCAGCTCTAAGTTTGTGATTTATCACGAGGCTCATCACCCCTCGTGTGGTTCACTTCACCCTTCCATCAAATACCAACCCAAAAACCCCTATCCAAGAAGTCTAAGGTCGAGTTTCTCACCTAACCTTCTCCAAACAGCCCACACGCATATAAGCCTTGAATCGAGGCTTGTATCACATGCCTAGGACCATAGTATCAGGTAGAGACACTAAGTTCCTTAGTTACTTTTGTAAAACATTTTGGTCGAAACTAGGAACTAAACTTTGTTTCTCTACAACCTGTCACCCACAATTGGATGGTCAAACCGAAGTAGTTAATAGAACTTCGTCTATCTTGTTGAGAGCCATAATCAAAAACTATCTCTGGTATTGGGAAGAATATTTGCCTCGTGTTGAATTTGCATATAATCAGGCTGGGCATACTGCATCAAAGTATTCAACTTTTGAAATTGTTTATGGGTTCAATCCCCTCTCGCCCTTCGATCTAATGCCTTTACCTTTGAGTGAAAGGTCAAGTCTTGATGGAAATAAAAAGGCTTAATTATATATATAGATCAATGAGAAGGATCGGCTTAATATTGAAAAGAAGGCAAAGATATATAGTCAACAAGCCAATAAGGGCCGAAAGGAGTTAGCCTTTGAAAAATGAGTCTTGGTGTGGATCCACTTGCGAAAGGATATATTTCCGAGTGAGAGGAAATCCAAGCTTATGCATAGGGTTGATGGTCCATTCAAAGTCCTCAAGAAGATCAATGACAATGCCTACCACCTGGATCTTCAAGGTAAGTACCAAGTGAGTTCGAGTTTTAATGTTGCTGATTTGGTTTCCTATTTTGCAGATGAAACAGATTTGAGGTCAAATCCTTCTCAACTGGGTGAGGATGATGTGATCAGCATGGCCAGAAAGGAACCTGAAATAAAGGAGCAGCTTGAACCTGAGCATGAAGAAGGCAATGAGGAAGCTATTGAACAACTAGAACCAGAAGAAACTGAAGATGAAGCCTTGCAAATCTCCAATGGTTCCATTACTCGGTCCATGAAAGCCAAACTCAAGACAACACAACAACACCTTCTCAACACCATTCATGCCAGTTTAGTGTGTGCTAATCCAACAACCATGTTCGTTATTCAAGCCACCTAAACCTCATCAAGAGAGGTATCTTGGATTGTACTCTTTTTTCCTCTTTTTAGTTTTGTCCCATTCGGTTTTCTAATAAGGGTTTTTGAATGAGGCAAGCCCAAGATACTTTACCAGAGCCTCTTGATGAACCAAGGCCCATTCTACCCTATTATTCACGCAAATGAAGAGGAAGGATCAGTCAAGATGTTATTTACTTCTTAGTCTTCATTCTTAGTTGTTTTTGTAGTTTCCTAGTCTCTCTATTAATGCCTTGGTGGTTTTCTAGAAGTCTTTGTCTACTACTATGCACCCCTTGGATCCTATATATATTCTCTTGTATGCCCACTTCAAATCATCTAACATTTAATATCAAAAAACTTCTTCTTAATCTCGTTTGATCACTTCTTTGATTAAGGAAATCCCATTCCTCTCAAGAGCCAAAAGTCTAAGGGCTGTTCATATCCTTTGGAAGGTTCACTTCATTCCACCTCTTGCCCAACGTGTCTGGTCGTCATCATTCACACAGAGCAAGCTGATAGTCTAAGGATCTTCCACCATCTCTTAGAATCATTCCGCACAAGTTCTCGAGACCGTCAATCTTCAAACTCACGGATTCACCAACTTCATTACTTCCGTATCCAAATTCGGTTTACTATCATTTGCACAGCCTCTTGGAGACATTCAGGGACTTGATCCTAACCAGGATGACATCATAAATGAAGCATAATACATGCCATCACACAGTTTGGGATACATTGGATTACTTGGAGGTTTTGTCGTAGCTATTTCGGTCTTGAATTTTGTCACAATATACAAAATTGAGCTAGCTTCACGTGGACTCTGGATTCATGTCATTCTGAACTCTAAACTTAAAAGGTACGCACGATTTAGTGCAGACATGTGAAGTTTATTGGCTAGTTAAATTTATCAGTCTAAACTGATCATTGGTGCCCATTGACCAAAGGTTTACAAATGAATCATAAATGCATGGCATCACGCAGTTTGAGATATATTGGATTACTTGGAGGTTTTGTCATAGCTATTTTGTTCTTAAAATTTGTCACGATATAGAAAATTGAGGTAACTTAACGTTGGTGTAGGATTCGTGTCAATTTCAACTCTAAATAAAAAGTTACGGATCACGTAGTGTGGACAAGTCAAGTTGATCGACAAGTTAAAATTATCATTCTAAACAGATTATTGGTGCTCCTTGAGTAAATTAAATGCTTATAAATAAAGCATAATGCATGGCACAATGTAGTTTGGGGTACATTGGATTACTTGGAGGCCGTGTCATGGCTATTACGAACTTAAAGTTTCTCACAATAAAGAAAATTGAGCTAGATTAACGTGGGCATTGGATTCATGTCATTCTGAACTGTAAAAAAAAAGTTACGGACGATTTAGTGCAGACATGTCACGTTTATAGACTAGTTAAATTGATCATTCCAAACTGATCATTCTAAACTGATCATTCTAAATTAATCATTTCTGCTCATTGAGAAACACATAAATGAAGCATAATGCATGGCATCACGCAGTTTGGGATATATTGGATTACTTGGATGCTATGTCTGTCTTAAATTTTGTCACAATACAGAATATCGAGCTAGCTTAACATGGGCGCTGGATTAGTGTCATTCTAAACTCTAAATCAACAGTTACAAACGATTTAGTGCGGACATTTCAAGTTTATCAGCTACTTAAATTGATCATTTTAAACTGATCGTTGGTGCTCATTGAGTAACACATAAATGAAGCAAAATGCATCACATCATGCAGTTTGGGATAGATTGGATTACTTGGAGGCTTTGTCGTAGCTATGTCGGCCTAAAATATTTTCAAAATATAGAATATTGAGCTAGCTTGACGTGGGTGTTGGATTCGTGTCATTCTGAACTCTAAAATAAAAAGTTTCAGACGATTTAGTGCGGACATGTCAAATTGATCGGCTAGTTAAAGTGATCATTCTAAACTGATCATTAGTGCTCCTTGAGTAAAGGCTTATAAATGAAGCATAATGCATGCATCACACACTTTAGGATAGATTGGATTACTTGAAGGCTTTGTGATAACTCTTTCAGTCTCAAATGTTGTCACAATATAGAAAATTGAGCTACTTTAAGATGGGCACTAGATTCGTTTAATCCTGAACTCTAAAAAAATTACGGTTATTTAGGGCGGACATGTCAAGTTGATCAGCCAGTTAAAGTGATCATTCTAGAATGATCATTAGTGCTCATAAAGTAAAGGCTTATAAATGAAGCAGAATGCATGGAATCACGCTTTTTGGTAGCTCTTTTAGTCTCAAAGGTTGTGACAATATAGAAAATTGAGCTAAGCGTTGGATTTGTGTCATTCTGAACTCTAAATCAAAAGTTGTGGGCGATTTAGTGTGTACATGTCAAGTTGATCGGACATTTAAAATTATAATTGGTGATCCTTGTGTAAAGGCTTATAAATGAAGCATAATGCATGGCATCACGTATTTTGGGATACACTAGATTATATGGAGGATTTGTCATAGCTATTTCGGTCTTAAACGTTGTCACAATATAGAAAATTGAGCTAGTTTATCATGGCGACTGAATTCATGTCATTCTGAACTTTAAATCAAAAGTTACAGAGGATATAGTGCGGATATGTTGAGTTTATTAGATATTTAAATTGATCATTCCAAACTGATCATTCTAAACTAATCGTTGCTGCTCATCGAAGGTTTGAAAATGAAGCATAACAGATGGCATCACGCAGTTTGAGATATATTTGATTACTTGGAGGCTTTGTCTTAACCATGTTGGCCTTAAATTTAGTCACATTATAGAATATTGAGCTAGCTTACGTCGGCGTTGGATTCGTTTTATTCTGAACTCTAAATCAGAATTTACGGACGACTTAGAGCAGCTATGTCAAGTTGATCAGCAAGATAAAGTGATCATTGTAAACTGATCATTAGTCCTCCTTGAGTAAAGGCTTATAAATGAAGCATAATGCATAGCATCACGCAGTTTAGGATAGATTGGATTACTTGAATGCTTTGTGGTAGCTCTTTCATTCTCAAATATTGTCACAATATAGAAAATTGAGCAAGTTTAACGTGGGCGTTGGATTCGTATCTTTCTGAACTCTAAATCAAAAGCTACGGACGATTTAGTGCGTACATGTCAAGTTGATTTTAAACTGATTATTGGTACTCCTTGAGTAAAGGTTTATAAATAAAGCATAATGCATGTCATCATATAGTTTAGGATAGATTGGATTACTAGAAGGCTTTGTGGTAGCACTTTCAGTCTCAAATATTATCAGCATATAGAAAATTGAGCTAGTTTAACGTGGGCGTGTGATTCGTGTCATTCCGAACTCTAAATCAAAAGTTACGGATGATTTAGTGCGTGAATGTCAAGTTGATCGGCCAGTTAAAATGATCATTCTAAAGTGATCATTCTAAACTGATAATTAGTTCTCCTTGAGTAAAGGCTTACAAATGAAACATAATTCATGTCATCACACAGTTTAGGATAGATTGGATTACTTGAAGGCTTTGTGGTAGCTCTTTCAGTCTCAAATGTTGTTACAGTATAAAAAATTGAGCAAGTTTAATGTGTGCATTGGATTCGTGTAATTCTGAACTCAAAACCAAAAGCAACGGACGATTTAGTGCGTACATGTCAAGTTGATCGGCCAGTTAAAATAATCATTGTAAACTGATCATTGGTGCTCCTTGAGTAAAGGCTTATAAATCAAGCATAATGCATGACATTACGCAATTTGGGATACATTGGATTAGATGGTGGCCATGTCGTAGCTATTTGGTCTTAAATTTTGTCACAACATAGAAAATTGAGGTAGCTTATCGTGGCCATTGGATTCATGTTATTCTGAACCGTAAATCAAACGTTATGGAGGATATAGTGCGAATATGTATAGTTTATCTGCTCGCTCAATTGATCATTCCAAACTGATCATTATAGACTACTCATTGAGGCTTAGCAATGGTTTGCAAATGAAGCATAGTGCATGACATCACACAGTTTGAGTTAGATTTGTTTATTTGGAGTCTTTGTCGTAGCTATGTCGGTGTTAAATTTTGTCACAATATAGAATATTGAGCTAGATTACGTGGACGTTGGATTCTTTTCATTCTGAACTCTAAATCAAAAGTTACGGACGACTTAGTGCGGACATGTCAGGTTTATCAGCCAGTTAAAGTGATCATTGTGAACTGATCATTAGTCATCCTTGAGTAAAGGCTTATAAATGAAGCATAATGCATAGCATCACGGAGTTTAGGATAGATTGGATTACTTGAAGGCTTTTTAGTAGCTCTTTCAGTCTCAAATGTTGTCACAATACATAAAATTGTGGTACTTTAACGTGAGCATTGGATTCCTATCATTATGAACTCTAAATAAAAAGTTACGGGCAATTTAGTGCGGATATGTCAAGTTGATCGGCCAGTAAAAGAGATCATTCTCAATTGATCATTCTAAACTGATCATTAGTGTTCCTCGAGTAAATTCTTATAAATGAAGCATAATGCATGGCATCACGCAGTTTGGGATAGATTGGATTATTTGAACGCTTTGTGGTATCTCATTCAGTATGAAATATGTCACAATATAGAAAATTGAGCTAGTTTAACATGGGCGTTGGACTCATGTCATTTTGAACTCTAAATCAAAAGTTACAAACGATTTAGTGTGGATAGGTCAAGTTGATTGGCCAGTTAAAATGATCATTTTAAACTGATCATTGGTGCTCCTTGAGTAAAGGCTTATAAATGAAGCATAATGCATGACATTACGCAGTTTGGGATACATTGGATTAGATGGTGGGGATGCTGTAGCTATTTTGGTCTTAAATTTTGTTACAACATAGAAAATTGAGCTAGCTTATCGTGGCCATTGGATTCATGTCATTCTGAACTGTAGATCAAACGTTACGGAGGATATAGTGCGGATATTTTTTGAGTTTATCTGCTAGTTCAATTGATCTATCCAAACTGATCATTATAGACTACTCATTGAGGCTTAGCAATGGTTTGCAAATGAAGCATAATGCATGACATCACACAGTTTGAGTTAGATTTGATTATTTGGAGTCTTTGTCGTAGCTATGTCGGTCTTAAATTTTGTCACAATATAGAATATTGAGCTAGCTTACGTGGACGTTGGATTCATTTCATTCTGAACTCTAAATCAAAAGTTACGGACGACTTAGTGCGGACATGTCAGGTTGATCTGCCATTTAAAGTGATCATTGTAAACTGATCATTAGTCCTCCTTGAGTAAAGGCTTATAAATGAAGCATAATGCATAGCATCACGCAGTTTAGGATAGATTGGATTACTTGAAGGCTTTTTAGTAGCTCTTTCAGTCTCAAATGTTGTCACAATACATAAAATTGTGGTACTTTAACGTGAGCATTGGATTCCTGTCATTATGATCTCTAAATAAAAAGTTACGGGCAATTTAATGCGGATATGTCAAGTTGATCGGCCAGTAAAAGAGATCATTCTCAATTGATCATTCTAAACTGATCATTAGTGTTCCTCGAGTAAATTCTTATAAATGAAGCATAATGCATGGCATCACGCTGTTTAGGATAGATTGGATTATTTGAACGCTTCGTGGTATCTCATTCAGTATGAAATATGTCACAATATAGAAAATTGAACTAGTTTAACATGGGCGTTGGACTCATGTCATTCTGAACTCTAAATCAAAAGTTATAGACGATTTAGTGTGGATAGGTCAAGTTGATTGGCCAGTTAAAGTAATCATTCTAAAGTGATCATTCTAAACTGATCATTAGTTCTCCTTGAGTAAAGGCATTATAAATGAAGTATAATTCATGGCATCACACAGTTTAGGCTAGATTGGATTACTTGAATGCTTTGTGGTAGCTCTTTCAGTCGCAAATGTTTTACAGTATATGAAATTGAGCAAGTTTAACATGGGCGTTAGATTTGTGTGATTCTGAACTTTAAATGAAAAGCTACGGACGATTTAGTGCGGAGATGTAAAGTTGATCGGCCAGTTAAAATGATCATTTTAAAATGATCATTGGTGCTCATTAAGTAAAGGCTTATAAATAAAGCATAATGCATGGCATCACACAGTTTGGATTGATTGGACTACTCGAACGCTTTGTTGTAGCTCTTTCAGTCTCAAATATTGTCACAATATGGAAAATTGAGCTAGTTTAATGTGGGCATTGGATTCATGTAATTATAAACAGTAAATCAAAAGTTTGGGTGATTTAGTGCGAACATGTCAAGTTTATCGGCCAGTTGAAGTGATCATTCTAAAGTGATAATTCTGAACTGATCATTAGTGCTCCTGCAGTAAAGACTTATAAATGAAGCATAATTCATGGAATCACACAGTTTATGATAGATTGTATTACTTGAATGCTCTGTGGTATCTCTTTCAGTCTTAAATGTTGTAACAATATACAAAATTGAGCAAGTTTGATGTGGGCGTTGGATTCGTTCCATTCTGAACTATAAATCAAAAGCTACGGACGATTTAATGCGGACATGCCAAGTTGATCGGCCAGTTAAAGTGATCATTCTAATTTGATCATTCTAAACTTATCATTAGTGCTCCTTGAGTAAAGGCTTATAACTGAAGCATAATGCATGGCATCACGCAGTTTAGGATAGATTGGACTACTTGAATGCTTTGTGGTAGCTTAACATGGGCGTTTGATGTGATCCTATGATACTATGGTCCTAGGCATGCCATGAAGTCTAACTATCACTTTAAAAAATAATCCGGCAATGTTAACGACATCATCCGTCTTGTGACAAGGAATAAAGTGAGCCATTTTGGAAAACCTATCAACTACAACAAACACAGAACCCTTTTCAGTTTTAGTTCTAGGCAATCCAACAACGAAATCCATGGAAATGATCATTTTAACTAGACGATCAACTTGTCATGTCCTCACTAAATCGTGTTTAACATTTGATTTAGAGGTCAAAATGACATGAATCCAATGGCCACGTTAATCTAGCTCAATTTTAAATATTGTGACAACATTTGAGACTGAAAGAGCTAGGACAAAGCCTCGAAGTAATCCAATGTATCCCAAACTGCGTGATGCCATTCATTATGTTTCATTTATAAGCCTTTACTCAAGGAGCACCAATGATCAGATAAGAATGATCATTTTAACAGGCCGATCAACTTGACATGTCTGCAACAAATCAACCTTAACTTTTTATTTAGAGTTCAGAAAGACAGAAATCGACGTCCATATTAAGCTAGCTCAATATTCTATATTGTGCCAAAATTTAAGACCGAAATAGCTACGACAAAGCCTCCAAGTAATCCAATCTATCCCAAATTGCGTGATGCCATGCATTATGCTTCATTTGTAAACTTTTCTCAATGAGCACCACTGATCAGTTTATAATGATCATTTTAACTATCTGATCAACTTGACATGTCCCCAATAAATCATTTTTAACATTTGATTTAGAGCTCCAAATGACATGAATCCAACGTCCACGTTAATCTACCTCAATTTTGAATATTGTGACAACATTTGAGACTCAAAGAGCTACGACAAAACCTCCTAGAAATCCAATGTATCCCAAACTACGTGATTCCATGCATTATGCTTCATTTATATGCATTTACTCAAGTAGCACCAATGATCAGTTTAGAATTATCATTTTAACTGGATCATCAACATGACATATCCACACTAAATCGTCCCTAACTTTTTTTACAGTACATAATGACACGAATCTAACGCCCACGTTAAGCGTGTTTAGGTTTCTATATTGTGATCAAATTTAAGACCGAAATAGCTATGACTAAGCCTCCAATTTATCCAATCTATCCCAAACAGCGTGATGCGATGCATTATTCTTCATTTGTAAACCTTTGCTCAAGTAGCACCAATGATCAGTTTAAATGATCAATTTAACAAGCAAATAAACTTGACATGTCCGCATTAAACTATGTGTAACTTTTGATTTAGAGTTCAGAATGACACGAATCCAACGGCCACGTTAACATAGCCCAATTTTAATTATTGTGACAATATTTAAGACTTAAAGAGCTACGACAAAGCCTCCAAGTAATCCAATGTATCGCAAACTGCGTGATGCCATGCATTATTCTTCATTTATAAGCTTTTACTCATGGAGCACCAATGATCAGTTTAGAATGATCATTTTATCTCGCCTATTATCTTGATATGTCCACACCAAAGCGTCCGTAACTTTTGATTTATAGTTCCGAATGACACGAATCCAACGCCAACGTTAGGCTAGCTCAATACTCAGTATTGTGACAAAATTTAAGACCAAAATAGCATTGAAAAAGCTTCCAAGTAATCCAATCTATCCCAAACTCCGTGATGTCATGCATTATGCTTCATTTGTAAATCTTTGTTGAATGAGCACCAATGATCTGTTTATAATGATCATTTTAACTAGCTGATCAACTTGACATGTCCACACTATATCGTCTTTAAAAGTTGATTTAGAGCACAAAATGACATGAATCCAACGCCCACGTTAATCTACCTCAATTTTCAATATTGTTACAACATTTGAGACTGAAAGAGATAAGATAGTTTAGAATGATCACTTCAACTGGTGGATCAACTTGACATTTCATTCAAAACTCAAAATGACATGAATCAAACGACAACGTTAATCTAGCTAAATTTCAATATTGTGAGAACATTTGAGACTCAAAGAGCTACGACAAAGCCTCCAAGTAATCCAATTTATCCTAAACTGCGTGATGTCATGCATTATGCTTCATTTATAAACCTTTGCTCAATGAGCACCAATGATCTGTTTAGAATGATCATTTTAACTAGCTGATCAACTTCACATATCTGCCAAAAATTTTCTTTAACATTTGATTAAGAGCTCAAAATGATATGAATCCAACGCCAACGTTAAACTAGCTGAGTTTTCTATATTTGGACAACATTTGAGACTGAAACAGCTACAAAAAGCCTCCAAGTAAACCAATGTATCGCAAACTGCGTGATGCCATTCATTATGTTTCATTTATAAGCCTTTTTTGAAGGAGCACCAGTGATCAATTTAGAATAATCATTTTAACTAGCCGATCAACTTGACATGTACGCACTAAATCATTAATAACTTTTGACTTAAAGATCAGAATGAAACGAATCAAACCATCGAGTTAAACTAGCTCAATATTCTATGTCGTGACATAATTTAAGACTGAAATAGCTACAAAAAGTCTCCAAGTAATCCAATCTATCCAAATTTGCATGATGTCATGTATTATGCCTCATTTGTAAACCATTGCTCAATGAGCATCAATGATCAGTTTAGAATGATCATTTTAAATTGCTGATCAACCTGACATGTCCGAACAAAATCATATTTAACATTTGATTTAGAGTTAAGGTAGCTCGCTCAATTTTCTTTATTGGAACAACATTTGACACTAAAAGAGCTACCAGGAAGCCTTTAAGTAATCCAATATATCTTAAACTACATGAGGCCATGCATTATGCTTCATTTATATGTTTTTGCTCAAGTAGCACTAGTGATCAGTTTTGAATGATCATTTTAACTGGCGGATCAACTTGACATGTTTGCACTAAATCGTCCATAACTTTTGATTTAGAGTTCATAATTACACAAATCCAACGACCACATTAAGCTAGCTCAATATTCTATATTGTGACATTTTTAAAACCAAAATAGCTACGATAAACTCTCCAAGTAATCCAATCTATCCCACACTGCGTGATGACATGCATTATGCTTCATTTATAAACCATTGCTCAAGGAGCCCTTATGATAAATTTAGAATGATCATTTTAATTAGCTGATGAACTTGACATGTCCACAGTAAATCATCTTTAACATTTGATTTAGAGTTCAGAATGACATCAATCAGACGGCAACGTTAATCTAACAAAATTTTCAACATTGTGAGAACATTTGAGACTAAGAGAGGAACGACAAAGCCTCCAAGTAATTCAATGTATCCAAACTGCGTGATTCCATGTATTACGCTTCATTTGAAAACCTTTGCTCAATGAGCACCCATGATCAGTTTAGAATGATCATTCTAGCTAGCTGATCAACTTGACATGTCCGCACAAAATCATTTTTAACATTTGATTTAGAGCTCAAAATGACATGAATCCAAAACCCACATTAACCTAGCACAATCTTCTATACTGTAACAACATCTGAGAATGAAAGAGCTACGAAAAAGCCTCCAAGTAAACCTATGTATCTCAAAGTGTGTGATGCCATTCATTATGCTTCATTTATAGGCCTTCACTCATGGAGTACGAGTGATTAGTTTAGAATGATCATTTTAACTGGTCGATCAACTTGACATGTCCGCACTAAATCGTTTGTAACTTTTGATTTAGAGTTCAAAACGACAGGAATCCAACGCCCATGTTAAACTAGCTCAAATTTCTATATTGTGACAACTTTTGAGACTGAAAGAGCTACCACAAACTCATCAAGTCATCCAATCTATCCCAAACTACGTGATTCCATGCATTATGCTTCATTTATAAGCTTTACTCAAGGGGAACCAATGATCAATTTAAAATGATATTTTTAACTTGTCGTTCAACTTGACATGTATGCACTAAATCACCTTTACCATTTGATTTAGAGCTCAAAATTACATGAATCCAACGTCCACGTTAGTCTAGCTCAATTTTCGATATTGGGACAACATTTGAGACTGAAAGAGCAACGAAATAGCGTCCAAGTAATCCAATGTATCCCAACCTGCGTGATGCCATGCATTATGCCTCATTTGTAAAGATTTGCTTTATGTGCCCCAATGAGCAGTTTAGAATGATCAGTTTAACTGGCCGATCAATTTCACATGTCTGCACTAAATCGATCTTCACTTTTTATTTGGAGTTCAGAATGACAGGTATGCAACGCCCACGTTAACCTAGCTCAATATTCTATATTGTGACAGAATTTAAGACCAAAATAGCTACGACAAAGGCTTCAAATAATTCAATCTATCCCAAACTGTGTGATGCCATGCATTATGCTTCATTTGTAAACCTTTTCTGAACTTGACATCTTCGAACTAAATCATCTGTTACTTTTGATTGAGTTCAAAATGACACGAATCCAAGGCCCACATGTTAAGCTAGCTCTGTATTTTTTATTGTGTCAAAATTTAAGACCGAAATAGCTATGAAAAATCCTCCAAGTACTCCAATCTATCACAAATTGGGTGATACCATGCATTATATTTCATTTGTAAAACTTTGCTCAATGAGCGCCAATGATCAGCTTAGAATGATTATTTTTACTATGTGATCAACTTGACATGTCCACACTAAATCGTCTTTAACATTTGATTTAGAGTTCAGAATGACATGAATCCATTGTCAATGTTAATCTAGCTAAATTTTCAATATTGTGACAATATTTGAGACTGAAAAAGCTATGATAAAGCCTCCAAGTAATCCAATGTATCCCAACCTGCGTGATGCCATGCATTATGCTTCATTTGTAAAGATTTGCTAATGTGCACCAATGCACAGTTTAGAATGATCAGTTTAACTGGCCGATCAACTTGACATGTCCTCACTAAATCGTTCGTAACTTTTTATTTGGAGTTCAGAATGACAGGTATCCAACGCCCACGTTAACCTAGCTCAATATTATATATTGTGACATAATTTAAGAACAAAATAGCTACAACAAAACCTTCAAATAATTCAATCTATCCCTAACTGTGGGATGCCATGCATTATGCTTCATTTGTAAACGTTTCCTCAACTTGACATCTTTGAACTAAATCATTTCTAACTTTTGATTGAGTTCAAAATGACACGAATCCAAGGCACACGTGTTAAGCTAGCTCAGTATTTTATATTGTGTCAAAATTTAAGACCGAAATAGCTATGACAAATCCTCCAAGTACTCCAATCTATTACAAACTGTTTGATACCATGCATTATCCTTCATTTGTATAACTTTGCTCAATGAGCGCCAATGATCAGCTTAGAATGATCATTTTAACTAGCTGATCAACTTGACATGTCCGCACTAAATCGTCTTTAACATTTGATGTAGAGCTCAAAATGACATGAATCCAATGGCAATGTTAATCTAGCTATATTTTCAATATTGTGACAATATTTGAGACTGAAAAGCTATGATAAAGCCTCCAAGTAATTCAATGTATCCCAAACTGCGTGATGCCATGCATTATGCTTCATTTAAAGACTAAAGGAGCACAAGTGATCAATTTAGAATGATCATTTCAACTGGGCGATCAGCTTGACATGTCCATAATAAATCGTTTATAACTCTTGATTAAGAGTGAAAAATGACACGAATCTAATGCCCACGTTAATCTATCTCAAATTTCTATATTGTGACAACAATTGGGACTGAAACAGCTTCCACAAAGCCTTCAAGTAATCCAATCTATCCCAAATTATGTGATGCCATGCATTATGCTTCATTTATAAGCTTTACTCAATGAGCAACAATGATCAGTTTAGAATGATCACTTTATCTGGCCAATCAGCTCAACTGGTTCACACTATATCATCTATAACTTTTAATTTAGAGTTCAAAATGACACGAATACAACGGCCACGTCAAACTAGCTCAATTTTCTATATTGTGATAAAATTTAAGACCGTAATAGCTACAAAAAATCCTCCAAATAATCCAATCTATCTTAAACTCCCTGATGCCATGCATTATGCTTCATTTATAAACCTTTGCTCAATGAGTAGTTTAGAATGATCACTTTTATTGGCCGATCAACTTGATATTTCTGCAATAAATCGTCTGTAACTTTTGATTTAGAGTTCAGAATGAAACGAATCCAACTCCCACGTTAGCCTAGCTCAATATTCTATATTATGACAAAAATGAAAAGCAAAATAGCTAGAACAAAGCCTCCAAGTAATCCAATCTATCCTAAACTGCCTGATGCCATTCATTATGCTTCATTTGTAAAACTTTTCTCAATGAGCACCAAAGAGCAGTTTAGAATGATCACTTTAACTGGCCGATCAACTTGACATGTCCGCTCTACATCATCCGAAACGTTTGATTTAAAGCTCAGAATGATATGAATCCAACGCCCACATTAAGCTAGCTCAATTTTCTATATTGTGACAAAGTGTGTGACAGAAATAGCTCTGACAAAGCATCCCAGTAATCCAATTTATCCCAAATTGTGTGATGCCATGCATTATGTTTTATTTATAAGCCTTTACTCAAGGAGCACAAGTGATAACTTTAGAATAATCATTTTAAGTGGCCGATCAACGTGACATGACCGATTGTCCGTAACTTTTGATTTAGAGTTCAGAATTACACGAATCCATTGCCCACGTTTAGCTAGCTCAAATACTATATTCTACCAAAATTTAAGACCGAAATAGCTACGACAAAGCCTCCAAGTAATCCAGTCTATCCCAAACTGCATGATGCCTTGCATTATGCTTCATTTGTAAACCTTTGCTCAATTAGCACCAATGATCTGTTAAGAATAATCATTTTAATTGGCCGATCAACTTGACATGTACATAGTAAATCGTTTGTAACTTTTCTTTAGTGTTCTGAATGACACGAATCCAACGCCCACGTTAACTTAGCTCAATTTTCTATATTGTGATGGCATTTGAAACTGAAATAGGTATCACAAAGCCTTCACCTAATCCAACATAACCTAAATTGCGTGATGCCATGCATTATGCTTCATTTATAAGACTTTACTCATTGAGCACTAATGATAAGTGTAGAATGATTAAATTAGAATGATCAATTTAACTGGCCAATCAACTTGACATTTGCGCACTAAATGGTCTGTAGCTTTTGATTTAGATCTTGGAATGACATGAATCCAATGACCACGTTAAGCTAGCTCAATTTTCAATATTGGGACAAATTTTGAGACTGAAAGCTACAACAAAGCCTCCAAGTAATCCAATCTATCACAAACTCTGTGATGCCATGCATTATGCTTCATTAAAACCTTTGCTCAATGAGCACCAATGATCAGTTTAGAATGATCAATTTAACTAGCCGATAAACTTGACATGTCTCCACTAAATCGTCAGTAATTTTTGATTTAGAGTATAGAATTACACGAATTCAACAACCACGTTATGGTAGCTCAATATTCTGAATTATGACAAAATTTAAGAACAATGTAGCAAAGACAAAGCCTCAAAGTAATCCAATTTATCCTGAACTGCGTGATGCTATGCATTATGCTTCATTTGTAAACCTTTGCTCAATGAGCACCAGTGATATGTTTAGAATGATCATTTTAACTAGCTGATCAACTTGACATTTCCGCACTAAATCATCGTTAACATTTTATTTAGAGCTCAAAATGACATGATGCCAACGCCCTCGTTAATCTAGCTCAATTTTCAATATTGTGATAATATTTGAGACTCAAAGCGCATGAGAATGCCTACAAGTAGTCCAATGTATCCCAAACTGCGATGCCATGCATTATACTTCATTTATAAGCCTTTACTCACGGAGCTAAAATGATCAGTTTAGAACGATCATTTTAACTGGATGATCAACTTGACATATCCGCATTAAATCGTGCATAACTTTTGATTTAGAGTTTAGAATGACACAAATCTAACGGGCACGTTAAGCTAGCTCAATTTTTGATATTGACATAAAATTTTAAAACTGCAATAGCTATTCCAAACTGCGTGTTATCATACATTATGCTTTATTTGTAAACCTTTGCTCAATTAGCACCAATGATCAGTTTAGAATGATCGATTTAACTAGCCGATAAACTTGACATGTCTGCACTAAATCGTTTGTAACTTTTGATTTAGAGTTCAAAATGACTTGAATCCAATGTCCACGATAAGCTGTCTCAATATTCTATATTGTGATAAAATTTAAGACCAAAATAGCTACTACAAATTGTTCGAGTAATCCCATCAATCCCAAACTGCGTGATGCCATGCATTATGCTTGATCTTCAAACCTTTGCTCAATGAGCACCAATGATCTATTTAGAATGATAATTTTAGCTTGCTGATCAACTTGACATGTCCGCACTGAATCGTATTTAGATCTCAAAATTATATGAATCCAACGCCCAAAATAATCTAGCTGAATTTTCAATATTGTGAAAACTGTTGAGACTGAAAGCGCTATGACAAAGCCTCCAAGTAATCAAATGTATCACAAATTGCGTGATGCCATGTATTATGCTTCATTTATAAACCTTTACTTAGGGAGCACCAGTGATCACTTCAGAATGATCATTTTAACTAGCTGATCAACTTGATATTTCCACACTAAATCGTCCGTAACTTTTGATTTATAGTTAAAATGACACAACCGCCCACGTTAAGCTAGATGAATATTCTATATTGTGACAAAATTTAATACCAAAATAGCTAAGACAAAGCCCCCAAGTAATCCAATCTATCCCAAAGTGCGTGATGCCATGCATTATGCTTCAGTTGTAAACCTTTGTTCAATGAGCACCAATGATCAATTTAGAATGATCATTTTAACTAGATTATCAACTTCACATGTCCGCACTAAATCATCATTAAAATTTGATTTAGAGCTCAAAATGACATGAAACCAACGCTCACACTAGTCTAGCTCAATTTTCAATATTGTGACAACATTTGAGACTGAAAGTTCTATGACAAAGCCTCCAAGTAATCCAATGTATCCCAAACTGCGCAATGCCATGTATTATGCTTCATTATGCTTCAATGACTGATTTAGGATAAACCAGCCACTTTCTGATACTGAGAAATACTACAATCACTCATCTAGGTCACAACACCCTAGGAGAAGGCAGCAAAGAGATGACCAACCGCATAGGAATAACCAACCCAATCCTCGCGACCCTTTTGACTGGCCTTAAAATCAAGATTCCATCTTTCAATGAAACCAATGACCCTGAGGAGTATCTAGAGTGGGAAAAGAAGATAGAAATAGTTTTTTATTGTACGAATGCACTCAGGATAGTAAGATTAGAGTAGCACCAACCGCTTTTAAAGATTATACCTTAAGTTAGTGGGATCAATTAGTTACTTCTAGGAGAAGGTCTGGAGATTTTCCTATAGATTTGTGGAACCAGATGAAAGTAATCATGAGGAAAAGGTTTATACCTAGCCACTACCATAGGGAACTTCACTTTATGCTTAGAAACCTATCTCAATGATCTACAACCATAGAGGAGTACTTTAAGGAGATGGAAACGTTATTGCTTAGGGGTGATGTTCAAGAAGATACTGAAGCCACTATGGCTAGGTTTATGGGTGGCCTTAATAGGGAAATTATAGATAGGCTAGAGGTTCACCATTATGTCGAAATAGAAGAACTTCTACATAAGGCAATCATGTTCGAAAAACAACTTAAGAGGAAAAACCCTAAACCCTATATTTTGATAAAATATAAGACCGAATTAGCCACGACTAAACCTCCAAGTAATCAAATCTACCCAAAACTGCGTGATGTATGCTTCATTTGTAAACCTTTGCTCAATGCGCACCAATGATCAGTTTAAAATAATGGATTTAACAAGCCGATAAACTTGACATGTCCGCACTAAATTGTCCGTAACTTTTGATTTACAGTTCATAATGACATGAATCCAACACCCATGTTAAGCTAGCTCAATTTCTATATTGTGAAGAAGTTTAAGATAGAAATAGCTACGACAAAGCCTCCAAGTAATCCAATGTATCCCAAACTGCATGATGTCATGCATTATGCTTCATTTATAAGCCTTTACTCAAGGAGCACCAATGAACAGTTTACAATGAGCATTTTAAGTGACTGTTCAACTTGACATGTCCGCACTAATTCTATTGTAACTTTTGATTTAAAGTTCAGAATGACACAAATGCAACGTCCACGTTAAGCTAGCTCAATATTTTATATTGTGACAAAATTTAAGACCGAAATAGCTATGTCAAAGCTTTCACGTAATCCAATCTATCCCAAACTGTGTGATGCCATGCATTATGCTTCATTTTTAAACTTTGCTCAATGAGCACCAATGATCAGTTTAGAATGATCAATTTAACTAGCCGATAAACTTGACATGTCCATACTAAATCGTCCGGAACTTTTGATTTAGATTTAAGAATGACACGAATCCAACGCCCACGTTAAGCTACCTCAATCTTCTATATTATAATAAAATTTCAGACCAAAATAGCTACGATAAAACCTCCAATTAGTCCAATCTATCCCAAACTGCGTGATGCCATGCATTATGCTTCAGTTGTAAACCTTTGTTCAATGAGCACCAATGATCATATTAGAATGATTAATTTAACTAGTTGATAAACTTGACATGTCCGCACTAAATCATCTTTAACATTCGATTTAGAGCTCAAAATGACATAAATGCACCGCTTACGTTAATCTAGCTTATTTTTCAATATTGTGACTACATTTGAGACTGAAAGCACTACGATAAAGCCTCCGAGTAATCCAATGTATCCCAGACTGCGCGATTGCATGCATTATGCTTCATCTATATAAGTCTTTACTCAAAAAGCACCAATGATCAGTTTAGAATGATCATTTCAATTAGCCGATCAATTTGACATGTCCACACTAAGTCGTCCATAAAGTTCAGAATGAGACGAATCTAACGTCCACGTTAAGCTTGCTCAATTTTCTATATTATGATAAAATTTGAGACTGAAATAGTCAATGAAAAAACTTCCAAGTTATCCAATCTATCCCAAACTACGTGATGCCATGCATTATGCTTCATTTGTAAACCTTTGCTCAATGAGCACCAATTATCATCTTAGAATGATGGATTTAACTAGCCAATAAACTTGACATGTCCGCATTAAATTTTCCGTAACTTTTGATTTACAGTTCGGAATGACATGAATCCAATCCTCATGCTAAAGTAGCTAGATTTTCTATATTGTGAAAAAGTTTAAGATAGAAATAGCTATGATGAACCTTCCAAGTAATCCAATGTATCCTAAACTGTGTAATGCCATGCATTATACTTCATTTATAAGCCTTTACTCAAGGAGCACCAATTATCAGTTTAGAATGATCATTTTAAGTAACCGATCAACTTGACATGTCCGTAATTCGTTTGTAACATTTGATTTAGAGATCGGAATGACACGAATCCAACGCCCATGTCAGGCTAGCTCAATATTATATATTGTGACCAAACTTAAGACCGAAATAGCTACGTCAAAGTTACCAAGTAATCCAATCTATCCCAAACTGTGTGATTCCATGCATTATGCTTCATTTGTAAACTTTGCTCAATGAGCACCAATGATCAGTTTAGAATGATCCATTTAACTAGCCCATACACTTGACATTTCTGCACTAAATCTTCGGTAACTCTTGATTTAGAGTTCAGAATGACACGAATCCAACGCCCACGTTAAGCTAGCTCCATTTTCTATACTATGATAAAATTTAAGACCGAAATAGCGACGAAGAAACCTCCAATTAGTCCAATCTATCCCAAACTGCGTGATGCCATGCATGCATTATGCTTCAGTTGTAAACCTCTGTTCAATGAGCACCAATGATCATATTACAATGATCAATTTAACTAGTTGATAAACTTGACATGTCAGCGCTAAATCGTCTTTAACATTTTATTTAGATCTCAAAATGACATGAATACAACACTTACGTTAGTCTAGCTTAATTTTCAATATTGTGACAACATTTGAGACTGAAAGCGCTACGACAAAGCCTCCAAGTAATACAATGTATCCCAAACTGTGCGATGCCATGCATTATACTTCATCTATAAGCCTTTACTTAAAGAGCACCAATGATCAGTTTAGCATGATCATTTTAACTGGCCGATCAACTTTACATGTCCACACTAAATCGTACATAACTTTTGATTTAGAGTTCATAATGACGTGAATCTAACGCCCACGTTAAGCTAGCTAAATTTTCAATATTGTGATAAAACTTAAGACTGAAATAGCCACGACAAAACTTCCACGTAATCCAATCTATCCCAAACTGCGTGATGCCATGCATTATGGTGAATTTGTAAATCTTTGCTCAATGAGCACCAATGATCAGTTTAGAATGATGGATTTAACTAGCAGATAAACTTGACATGTCCGCACTAAATTGTCCATAACTTTTGACTTACAGTTGAGATTGACATCAATCCAACGCCCATATTAAGCTAGCTCAATTTTCTATATTGTGAAAAAGTATAAGATAGAAATAGCTACGACAAATTTTTCAAGTAATCCAATGTATCGAAAACTTCATGATGCCATGCATTATGCTTCATTTATAAGCCTTTACCCAAGGAGAACCAATGATCAGTTTAGAATAATCATTTTAACTAACCGATCAACTTGACATGTCCTCACTAAATCATTTGTAACTTTTGATTTAGAGTTCATAATGACACAAATCCGATGCCCACGTTAAGCTAGCTCAATATTCTATATTGTGACCAAAAGTTAAGACTGAAATAGCTACGTCAACGCTACCAAGTAATCCAATCTATCCCAAACTGTGTGATGGCATGCATTATGCCTCATTTGTAAACTTTGCTCAATGAGCACCAATGATCAGTTTAGAATGATCAATTGAACTAGCCGATAAACAAAACATGTCTGCACTAAATCGTATATAACTTTTGATTTAGAGTTCAGAATGACACGAATCCAACGCCAACGTTAAGCTAGCTCAATTTTCTACATTGTGATAAGATTTAAGACTAAAATAGCTACTATGAAACCTCCAATTAGTCCAATCTATCCCAAACTGCGTGATGCCATGCATTAAGCTTCAATTGTAAACCTTTGTTCAATGAGCATCAATGATCATATTAGATTGATCAATTTAACGAGCTGATAAACTTGACATGTACGCGCTAAATCGTCTAAAACATTTGATTTAGAGCTCAAAATGACATGAATCCAATGCTTACGTTAATCTAGCTTTATTTTCAATATTGTGACAACATTTTAGACTGACAGCGCTACGACAAAGCCTCCAAGCAATCCAATGTATCCCAAACTATGTGATGCCATGCATTACACTTCATCTATAAGCCTTTACTCAAGGATCACTAATGATTAGTTTAGAATGATCATATTTACTGGCCGATCCACTTGACATGTCCACACCAAATCGTCCATAACTTTTGATTTAGAGTTATGGACGACACGAATCTAACGCCCATGTTAGGATAGCTCATTATTCTGTACAATGACAAAATTTAAGACCAAAATAGCTACATCAAAGCTACCGAGTTATCCAATCTCTCCCAAAATTTGTGATGGCATGCATTATGCTTAATTTGTAAACCTTTGCTCAATGAGCAACAATAATCAATTTATAATGATGGATTTAACTAGCTGATAAACTTGACATGTCCACACTGAATTGTCCGTAACTTTTGATTTACAGTTGGGACTGATATAAATCCAACGCCCATGTTAAGCTAGCTTAATTTTCTATATTATGAAAAAGTTTAAGATAGAAATAGCTACAACAAACCCTCCAAGTAATCCAATCTATCCCAAACTGCCTGATGCCATCCATTATGCTTAATTTATAAGCCTTTACTCAAGGAGCACCAATGATCATTTTAGAATGATCATTTTAACTGAACAATCAACATTACATGTCCGCACTAATTCGCTTGTAACTTTTAACATAGAGTTCAGAATGACACGAATCCAACGCCGACGTTAAGCTAGCTCAATATTCTATATTGTGACAAAATTTAAAACCGAAATAGCTACGTCAAAGATTTCAAGTAAACTAATCTATCCCAAACTGTGTGATGGCATGTATTTTGGTTCATTTGAAAAAGTTTACTCAATGAGCACCAATGAGCTCATCAACTTGAAAAATTTGCACTAAATCGTCTTTAACATTTGATTTAAAGTTCAGAATGACACAAATCTAATCCACATTAAACTAGCTCAATTTTCTATATTGTGATAAAATTTAAGCCCAAATAGCTACGACCAGACCTCCAAGTAATCCATTCTATCCCAAACAGCGTGATACCATGAATTATGGTTCATTTGTAAACCTTTGCTCAATGAGCACCAATGATCAGAATATAATGATCGACTTACTTAGCGGGTAAACTTGACATGTCCGCACTAAATCGTCCATAACTTTTGATTTAGAGTTCAGAATGACATGAATCCAAGACCACGTTAAGGTAGCTGAATTTTCTATATTGTGCAAAATTTAAGACAGAAGTACCTACCACAAAGCCTCCATGTAAACCAATTTATCCCAAACTGCGTGATGCCATACATTATGCTTCATTTATAAGCGTTTACTCAAGGAGCACAAGTGATCAGTTTAGAATGATCAGTGTAGAATTATCACTTTAACTGGCTGATCAACTTTACATATGCAAACTAAGTCGTCCGTAACTTTTGATTTAGAGTTCAGAATGACACGAAGACAACGACCAAAAAAGGTAGCTCAATATTATATATTCTGAAAAAATTTAAGACCGAAGTAGCTACGACAAATCCTCCACGTAATCAGATCTATCCCAAACTGCGTGATGGCATGCATTTTGGTTCATTTGTAAACCTTTTCTTAGTTAGCACCAAGATCAGATTAGAATGTTCATTTTAACTAGATCATCAACTTGACATGTCCGAACTAAATCGTCTTTAACATTTGATTTAGAGTTCATAATGACATGAATCTAACGCCCACGTTAAGCTAGCTCAGTTTTCTATATTGTTAAAAAATTTAAGACCGAAATAGCTACGACCAGACTACCAAGTTATCC
This sequence comes from Pugionium cornutum, assembly GCA_018901935.1. Lineage (NCBI taxonomy): Eukaryota > Viridiplantae > Streptophyta > Magnoliopsida > Brassicales > Brassicaceae > Pugionium > Pugionium cornutum. The sequence goes on from CM032155.1 coordinate 26,958,894, forward strand.
ATTCTATCCCAAACAGTGTGATACCATGCATTATGCTTCATTTGTAAACCTTTGCTCAATGAGCACCAATGATCAGTTTAGAATGATCGAATTAACTAGCAGATAATCTTGACATTTCTGGACTAAATAGTCCGTACCTTTTTATTTAGAGTTCAGAATGACATGATTCCAGCGCCCACGTTAAGTTAGCTGAATTTTCTATATTGTGACAAAATTTAAGACAGAAGTAGCAACGACAAAGCCTCCATGTAAACGAATTTATCCCAAACTGCGTGATGCAATGCATTATGCTTCATTTATAAGGATTTACTCAAGGAGCACCAATGCTTCGTTTAGAATGAACATTTTACCTTTCCGATAAACTTGACATGTCGACACTAAATTGTCCGTAACTTTTGACTTAGAGTTCGGAATGACACGAATCAAACGCCCAAATTAAGCGAGCTCAATTTTATATATTGTAACAAAATTCAAGACTGAAGTATCTACGACATAGCCTCCAAATAATCAAATTTATCCCAAATTGCGTGATGGCATGCATTATGCTTTATTTATAAGGCTTTACTAAAGCAGCGCTAGTGATCAGTTTTGATTGATCAGTTTAGAATGATCACTTTATGTGGCGGATTAACTGGACATGTCCGCACTAAATCGTTCATATCTTTTTATTTAGAGTTCATAACGACATGAATCCAACACCCAGTATAAGCTAGCTTAATTTTCTATATTGTGACAACATTCGAGACTGAAACAACTACCAGAAAGCCTTAAAGTAATCCAATCTATCCTAAACTGCGGGATGTCATGCATTATGCTTCATTCATAAGCCATTACTAAAGGAGAACTAATAATCAATTTAGAATGATCAGTTTACAATGATCACTTTAACTTGTCTATCAATATGACATGTCCGCACAAAATCGTACGTAACGTTTGATTTAGAGTTCGGAATGACACAAATCCAACGCCCACGTTAAACTAGTTCAATATTCTATATTGTGACAAAATTTAAAACTGAAATAGAGACGAATAACCCTGGAAGTAATCAAATCTATCCCAAAATGCGTGATGCCATTATTATGCTTCATTTGTAAATCTTTGCTCAATGAGTACCAATGATCATTTTAGAATGATCACTTTGGAATGATCAATTTAACTCTCCGTTAAACATGACATGTCCATACTAAATCTTTTGTAATTTTTGATTTATAGTTCAGAATGACATAAATCAAGGCACACGTTAAGCTAGATCAATTTTCTATATTTTGAAAAACTTTATACTGAAATATCTACAAAAAAGCGTCCAATTAATCCAATGTATCCCAAACTGCACGATGCTATTCATTATGCTTTATTTATAAGCTTGTACTCAATGAGCACCAATAATCAGTTTAGAATGATCATTTTACATGGCTGATCAATTTGACCTGCACTAAATCGTCCTTAGCTTTTTTTTAGAGTCCAGAATGACACGAATCCAATGCACACATAAATCTAGCTCATATTTCTATATTGTGACAACGTTTAAGACCAAAAGAGTTAGCACAAATCTTTCAAGTACTCCAATCTATCCTAAACTCCGTGATGCCATGATTTATGCTTCATTTATACACTTTTATTCAAGGAGCTCTAGTGTTCAGTTTTGGAATGATCAGTGTAGAATTATCACTTTAACTGGCCCATCAACTTGACATATCCACACTAAATCATACGTAACTTTTGATTTAGAGTTCGGAATGAGACGAATCCAATACCCAAATTAAGCTAGCTAGATATTATATATTTTGACAAAATTTAAGACCGAACTAGCTACAAGAAAGCCTCCAAGTAATCAAATCTATGCCAAACTGCGTGATGGCATGCATTATGGTTCATTTGTAAACCTTTGCACAATGAGCACCAATGATCAGTTTAGAATGATCATTTAACTAGCTCCTCAACTTGACATGTCCGCACTAAATCGTCTTTAATATTTGATTTAGAGTTCCGAATGACATGAATCTAATGCCCACGTTAAGCTAGCTTTATTTTCCATATTGTGAGAAAATTTAAGACCAAAATAGCTACGACCAGACCTCCAATTAATCCATTCTATTCCAAACAGCATGATGCCATGCATTATGCTTCATTTGTAAACCTTTGCTCAATGACCACCAACGATCAGTTTAGAATGATCGGTTTAACTAATGGATAAACTTGACATGTCCGCACTAAATCGTACGTAACTTTTGATTAAGAGTTCAGAATGACATGAATCCAATGCCCACGTTACGCTAGCTGAATTTTCTATATTGTGACAAAATTTAGGACAGAAGAAGCTACGACAAAGCCTCCATGTAAACCAAATTATCATAAACTGCGTGATGCCATGCATTATGCTTCATTTATAAGTTACTCAAAAAGCACAAATGCTTACTTTAGAATGATCACTTTAACTAGCTGATCAACTTGACATGTTGACACTAAATTTTCCATAACTTTTGATTTAGAGTTTCGAATGACACGAATCCAACGCCCAAATTAAGCTAGCTCAATATTATATATTCTAACAAAATTTAAGCCAAAGTAGTCTCCAAGTAATCAAATTTATCCCAAACTACGTGATGCCATGCAATATGCTTCATTTATAAGCCTTTACTCAAGGAGCACTAGTGATCAGTTTTGATTGATCAGTTTAGAATGATCAATTTTTCTGGCAGATCTACTGGACATGTCCACACTAAATCGTCTAGAACTTTTGATTTATAGTTCAGAACAACATGAATCCAACACCCAGTGTAAGCTAGCTCAATATTCTATATTGTGACAACATTTGAGCCTAAACCAACTACCACAAGGCCTTCTAGTAATCCAATCTATCCTAATCTGTGTGATGTCATGCATTATGCTTCATTTATAAACCTTTATCAAAGGAGCACTAATCATCAGTTTAGAATGAGTAGTTTAGAATGATCACTTTAACTGGCCGATCAATATGACATGGCCACACTAAATCTTCCGTAACTTTTGATTTATAGTTCAGAATGACATAAATCCAACGCCCATGTTAAGGTAGTTCAATTTTCTATATTATGAAAAAATTCAAACCGAAATAGCTACAAAAAGCCTCCAAGTAATCCAATATATCCCAATTGCGTGATGCCATGCATTATGATTCATTTATAAGCCTATACTCGAGGAGCACCAATGATCAGTTTCGAATGATCATTTTACCTGGCCGATCAACTTGACATGTATGCACTGAATTGCATATAGCTTTTGATTTAGAGTTCAGAATGACACGAATCCAACGCCCACATAAAGCTAGCTAATATTTATATATTGTGACAACGTTTAAGACCAAAAGAACTACCACAAAGCCTTCAAATAGTCCAATATATGCTAAACTGCGTATGCCATGCATTATGGTTCATTTATAAGCCTTTACTCATTGAGCACTAAATCGTCCGTAACTTTTTATTCAGAGTTCAGAATGACACGAATCACATGCCCAAATTAAGCTAGCTCAATATTTTATATTGTGACAGAAGTAGCTACGACAAAGCCTCCAAGTAATCAAATCTATCCGAAACTGTGTGATGGCATGCATTACGGTTCATTGGTAAACATTTGCTCAATGAGCACCAATGATCAGTTTAGAATTATTATTTGAACTATCTCATCAACTTGACATGTCCACACTAAATCGTCTTTAACATTTGATTTAAAGTTCAGAATGATACAAATCTGAAGCCCATGTTAAGCTAGCTCAATTTTCTATATTGTGATTAAATTTAAGACCAAACCCCCATGAAATCCAGTCAATCCCAAATAGTGTGATGCTATAAATTATGCTTCATTTGTAAACGTTTACTCAATGAGCACCAATCATTAGTTTAGAATGATCAATTTAACTGGCCAATCAACTTGACGTGTCCGCACTAAATCGTCTATAACTTTTGATTTAGAGTTTTGAATGACACGAATCCAACGCCCATATTACGCTAGCTTAATATTCTATATTGTGAAAAAAATTATGACCAAAATAGCGAAGACAAAGCCTCCAATAATCCAATCTATCCCAAACTATGTGATGCCATGCATTATGTTTCAATTATAAGCCTTTACTCAAATAGCACCAATGATCAGTTTGGAATGACCATTTTAACTAGTTGATACTCTTGACATGTCCACACTAAATCCTCAGTAAATTTTTTATTAAGAGTTGAGAATGATGCGAATCCAACGCCACGTTAAGCTAGCCATATTTTTCATATTGTGACAACATTTGAGAGTGAAAGAGCTACGACAAAGCCTCCAAGTAATCCAATGTGTCCGGAACTACGTAATCATGTGCATTATGCTTTATTTATAAGCTTTTACTCAAGGAGCACCAATGATTAGTTTAGAATGATCATTTTAACTGACCGATCAACTTAACATGTGCGCACTAAATAGTCCGTAACTGTTGATTTAGAGTTTAAAATGACATGAATCCAACGCCACTCTAAGATAGCACAATTTTTTGTATTATTAAGAAATTTAAATAGAAATGGCTACGACAAAGCCTCCACGTTATCCAATCTATCCTAAACTACGTGATGCCATGCATTATGCTTCATTTATTAGCCTTTACTCAAAGAGCACCAATGATCAATTTCGAATGATCATTTTAACTGGCCGATCAACTTGACATTTCCGCACTAAATTGTCAGTACTATTTGATTAACAGTTCACAATGACACGAATCCAATGACAAATGTTTGAGACTAAAAGAGCTAGGACAAAGCCTCCATGTAATCTAATGTAAACCAACCAGCGTTATGCAATTCATTATACAGAATTTATAGGCCTCTACTCAAGGAGCAACAATGATCAGTTCAGAATGATCATATTAATTAGCAGATAAACTTGACACATTAGCCCTAAATCGTCTGTAGTTTTTGATTTAGAGTTCAAAAGACACGAATCCAATGCCATGTTAAGCTAGCTTAATTTCCATATTCTGACCACATTTGATACTTAAAGAGCAGTGACAAAGCCTCCAAGTAATCCAATGTATCCCAACTGCGTGGTTGCAGGCATTATGCTTCATTTATAAACCTTTACTCAAGGAACACCAATGATCACTTTCAAATGATCATTTTAACTGGCCGATCAACTTGACATCTCTGCACTGAATTGTCCGTAACTTTTGATTTAGGGTTAAAAATAACCAAATCTAAAGCGCACGTTACGCTAGCTAAATTTTCTATATTGTGACAAAATTTAAACCGAAATAGCTACGACAAAGCGTCCAAGTAATCCATTCTATCCCAAACTGCATGATGTGATGCATTATAATTCATTTATTAGCCTTTACCGAAGGAGCACCAATGGTCATATTAGAATGATAAACTTACGTCTGCACTAAATGATAATTAACTTTTGATTTAGAGCTCAAAATGACATGAGTCCAATGCCCACGTTAAGCTAGCTCAATTTCCCAAAATGAATCAAGACTGAAAAGCTACAGAAAAGTCTCCAAGCAAACCAATGTATCCCAAACTACGTGATGCCATGCAATATGCTTCATTTATAAGCCTTTACTCAAGGAGCACTAGTGATCAGTTTTGATTGATCAGTTTAGAATGATCACTTTATCTGGCAGATCTACTGGACATGTCCACACTAAATCGTCTAGAACTTTTGATTTATAGTTCAGAACAACATGAATCCACACCCAGTGTAAGCTATCTCAATATTCTATATTGTGACAACATTTGAGCCTAAACCAACTACCACAAGGCCTTCTAGTAATCCAATCTATCCTAATCTGTGTGATGTCATGCATTACGCTTCATTTATAAGCCTTTATTAAAGGAGCACTAATAATCAGTTTAGAATGAGTAGTTTAGAATGATCACTTTAACTGGCCGATCAATATGACATGGCCACACTAAATCTTCCTTAACTTTTGATTTATAGTTCAGAATGACATAAATCCAACGCCCATGTTAAGGTAGTTCAATTTTCTATATTATGAAAAAAATCAAACCAAAATAGCTACAAAAAGCCTCCAAGTAATCCAATATATCCCAATTGCGTGATGCCATGCATTATGCTTCATTTATAAGCCTATACTCGAGGAGCACCAATGATCTGTTTCGAATGATCATTTTACCTGGCCGATGAACTTGACATGTATGCACTGAATTGTCCATAACTTTTGATTTTGAGTTCAGAATGACACGAATCCAACGCCCACATAAAGCTAGCTAATATTTATATATTGTGACAACGTTTAAGACCAAAAGAGCTACCACAATGCCTTCAAATAGTCCAATATATGCTAAACTGTGTATGCCATGCATTATGGTTCATTTATAAGCATTTACTCATTGGGCAATAAATCGTCCGTAACTTTTTATTTAGAGTTCAGAATCACACGAATCACACGCCCAAATTAAGCTAGCTCAATATTGTATATTGTGACAGAAGTAGCTACGACAAAGCCTCCAAGTAATCAAATCAATCCGAAATTGTGTGATGGCATGCATTACGGTTCATTTGTAAACCTTCGCTCAATTAGCACCAATGATCAGTTTAGAATTATTATTTTAACTATCTCATCAACTTGACATGTCCACACTAAATCGTCTTTAACATTTGATTTAAAGTTCAGAGTGATACAAATCTGAAGCCCATGTTAAGCTAGCTCAATTTTCTATATTGCGATTAAATTTAAGACCAAACCCCCATGAAATCCATTCAATCCAAAATAGTGTGATGCTATGCATTATGCTTCATTTGTAAACATTTACTCAATGAGCACCAATCATTAGTTTAGAATGATCAATTTGACTGGCTGATCAACTTGACATGTCCGCACTAAATCGTCTATAACTGTTGATTTAGAGTTTTGAATGACACGAATCCAACGCCCACATAACGCTGGCTTAATATTCTATATTGTGAAAAAAATTATGACCAAAATAGCTAAGACAAAGCCTCCAATAATCCAATCTATCCCAAACTGCGTGATGCCATGCATTATGTTTCAATTATAAGCCTTTACTCAAATAGCACCAATGATCAGTTTGGAATGACCATTTTAACCAGTTAATCAACTTGACATGTCCACACTAAATCCTCAGTAAATTTTTTATTAAGAGTTGAGAATGATGCGAATCCAACGCCACGTTAAGCTAGCCATATTTTTCATATTGTGACAACATTTGAGAGTGAAAGAGCTACGACAAAGCCTCCAAGTAATCCAATGTGTCCGGAACTACGTAATCATGTGCATTATGCTTTTTTTATAAGCTTTTACTCAAGGAGCACCAATGATTAGTTTAGAATGATCATTTTAACTGGCCGATCAACTTAACATGTGCGCACTAAATAGTCCGTAACTGTTGATTTAGAGTTTAAAATGACATGAATCCAACGCCACTCTAAGATAGCACAATTTTTTGTATTATTAAGAAATTTAAATAGAAATGGCTACGACAAAGCCTCCACGTTATCCAATCTATCCTAAACTATGTGATGACATGCATTATGCTTCATTTATTAGCCTTTACTCAAAGAGCACCAATGATCAATTTCGAATGATCATTTTAACTGGCCGATCAACTTGACATTTCCGCACTAAATTGTCAGTACCATTTGATTTACAGTTCACAATGACACGAATCCAATGACAAATGTTTGAGACTAAAAGAGCTAGGACAAAGCCTCCATGTAATCTAATGTATCCCAACCAGCGTTATGCCATTCATTATACAGAATTTATAGGCCTCTACTCAAGGAGCAACAATGATCAGTTCAGAATGATCATATTAATTAGCAGATAAACTTGACACATTAGCCCTAAATCGTCTGTAGTTTTTGATTTAGAGTTCAAAAGACACGAATCCAACGCCATGTTAAACTAGCTCAATTTCCATATTCTGACCACATTTGATACTGAAAGAGCTGTGACAAAGCCTCCAAGTAATCCAATGTATCCCAACTGCGTGATTCCATGCATTATGCTTCATTTATAAACCTTTACTCAAGGAACACCAATGATCACTTTCAAATGATCATTTTAACTGGCCGATCAACTTGACATCTCTGCACTGAATCGTCTGTAACTTTTGATTTAGGGGTAAAAATGACCAAATCTAAAGCGCACGTTACGCTAGCTAAATTTTCTATATTGTGACAAAATTTAAACCGAAATAGCTACGACAAAGCCTCCAAGTAATCCATTCTATCCTAAACTGCATGATGTGATGCATTATAATTCATTTATTAGCCTTTACCGAAGGAGCACCAATGGTCATATTAGAATGATAAACTTACGTCTGCACTAAATGATAATTAACTTTTGATTTAGAGCTCAAAATGACATGAGTCCAATGCCCACGTTAAGCTAGCTCAATTTCCCAAAATGAATCAAGACTGAAAAGCTACAGAAAAGTCTCCAAGCAAACCAATGTATCCCAAACTACGTGATGCCATGCAATATGCTTCATTTATAAGCCTTTACTCAAGGAGCACTAGTGATCAGTTTTGATTGATCAGTTTTGATTGATCAGTTTAGAATGATCACTTTATCTGGCAGATCTACTGGACATGTCCACACTAAATCGTCTAGAACTTTTGATTTATAGTTCAGAACAACATGAATCCACACCCAGTGTAAGCTATCTCGATATTCTATATTGTGACAACATTTGTGCCTAAACCAACTACCACAAGGCCTTCTAGTAATCCAATCTATCCTAATCTGTGTGATGTCATGCATTACGCTTCATTTATAAGCCTTTATTAAAGGAGCACTAATAATCAGTTTAGAATAAGTAGTTTAGAATGATCACTTTAACTGGCCGATCAATATGACATGGCCACACTAAATCTTCCTTAACTTTTGATTTATAGTTCAGAATGACATAAATCCAACGCCCATGTTAAGGTAGTTCAATTTTCTATATTATGAAAAAAATCAAACCAAAATAGCTACAAAAAGCCTCCAAGTAATCCAATATATCCCAATTGCGTGATGCCATGCATTATGCTTCATTTATAAGCCTATACTCGAGGAGCACCAATGATCTGTTTCGAATGATCATTTTACCTGGCCGATGAACTTGACATGTATGCACTGAATTGTCCATAACTTTTGATTTTGAGTTCAGAATGACACGAATCCAACGCCCACATAAAGCTAGCTAATATTTATATATTGTGACAACGTTTAAGACCAAAAGAGCTACCACAATGCCTTCAAATAGTCCAATATATGCTAAACTGCGTATGCCATGCACTATGGTTCATTTATAAGCATTTACTCATTGAGCAATAAATCGTCCGTAACTTTTTATTTAGATTTCAGAATCACACGAATCACACGCCCAAATTAAGCTAGCTCAATATTGTATATTGTGACAGAAGTAGCTACGACAAAGCCTCCAAGTAATCAAATCAATCCGAAATTGTGTGATGGCATGCATTACGGTTCATTTGTAAACCTCTGTTGAATGACAAGCAATGATCAGTTTAGAATTATTATTTTAACTATGTCATCAACTTGACATGTCCACACTAAATCGTCTTTAGCATTTGATTTAAAGTTCAGAATGATACAAATCTGAAGCCCATGTTAAGCTTGCTCAATTTTATATATTGTGATTAAATTTAAGACCAAACCCCCATGAAATCCATTCAATCCAAAATAGTGTGATACTATGCATTATGCTTCATTTGTAAACTTTTACTCAATGAGCACCAATCATTAGTTTAGAATGATCAATTTAACTGGCCGATCAACTTGACATGTCCGCACTAAATCGTCTATAACATTTGATTTAGAGTTTTGAATGACACGAATCCAACGCCCACATTATGCTAGCTTAATATTCTATATTGTGAAAAAATTATGACCAAAATAGCTAAGACAAAGCCTCCAATAATCCAATCTATCCCAAACTGCGTGATGCCATGCATTATGTTTCAATTGTAAGCCTTTACTCATATAGCACCAATGAGCAGTTTGGAATTACCATTTTAACTAGTTGATCAACTTGACATGTCCGCACTAAATCCTCTGTAAATTTTTATTAAGAGTTGAGAATGATGCGAATCCAACGCCACATTAAGCTAGCCATATTTTTCATATTGTGACAACATTTGAGACTGAAAGAGCTACGACAAAGCCTCCAAGTAATCCAGCGTGTCCCAACTGCGTGATTCCAGGCATTATACTTCATTTATAAACCTTTACTCAAGGAACACCAATGATCACTTTCAAATGATCATTTTAACTGGCCGATCAACTTGACATCTCTGCACTGAATCGTCCGTAACTTTTGATTTAAGGTTAAAAATGACCAAATCTAAAGCGCACGTTACGCTAGCTAAATTTTCTATATTGTGACAAAATTTAAACCGAAATAGCTACTACAAAGCCTCCAAGTAATCCATTCTATCCCAAACTGCATGATGTGATGCATTATAATTCATTTATTAGCCTTTACCGAAGGAGCACCAATGGTCATATTAGAATGATAAACTTACATGTCAAGTTGTGACAACATTTGAGACTGAAAGATCTACGACAAAGCCTCCAAGTAATCCAATGTGTCCGGAACTACGTAATGTTTTTCACAATATAGAATATTACGCTAGCTTAATATTCTATATTGTGACAACTTTTGAGACTGAAAGATCTACGACAAAGCCTCCAAGTAATCCAATGTGTCCGGAACTACGTAATCCTGTGCATTATGCTTTATTTATAAGCTTTTACTCAAGGAGCACCAATGATTAGTTTAAAATGATCATTTAAACTGGCTGATCAACTTAACATGTGCGCACTAAATAGTCCGTAACTGTTGATTTAGAGTTTAAAATGACATGAATCCAACGCCACTTTAAGATAGCTCAATTTTTTGTATTATGAAGAAATATAAATAGAAATGGCTACGACAAAGCCTCCACGTTATCCAATCTATCCTAAACTACGTTATGCCGTGCATTATGCTTCATTTATTAGCCTTTACTCAAAGAGCACCAATGATCAGTTTCGAATGATCATTTTAACTGGCTGATCAACTTGACATTTCCGCACTAAATCGTCAGTACCATTTGAATTACAGTTCACAATGACACGAATCATATGACAAACGTTTGAGACTGAAAGACCTAGGACAAAGCCTCCATGTAATCCAATGTATCCCAACCAGCGTGATGCCATTCTGATGAGGACATCAGGTCGAACATCCAGCCAGGAGACCAGACTGGCCGACCAGGAAGCTTGCCCGAGACAGCCGGACCATCTGGCACGCCTGCCGGCCCAAGCAGTACCGCTGGACCCTCGACCACAAGGACCTGAGCAACCAGCATTGCCGGCGGAGAGGCCCAAGCTTCCGGCACACTTGGTGGCAACGTGGATGACGCTGCCGGTCCCTCTGGTGATGCCGCCAACTCCGGGATCAACTTGGCCGGTCCTGAAGGCATTCCGGCCAGTACCTCGCACAATCCAGCCGGTACAGCCGATCCAGCCGAGTGCACGAGCAATTCAACTTCTACACAAGGAAACTCGGACCAGATAAGCTACCAGCTTCAGGAAATGCATCTAGAGGAAGTATCCACACCAGTAGTGCCACCAGGAGCAATGACAAAAAGCAGATCAAGGGCACTCTTCCACAAATTCAGCTTATGGGTCGACAAGCTTCTAGAGGAAGATCAACAAAGGACAATGGGCCAGAAGTGCAAAGTAGAGTCCAAAGGCTTCTCAACAACACAAGGGACATCAGAGACTTGGGCTTTAGTGGCAAGAGAGGTCAGGGCTCAGAGATTCTTAACCCTACTCCAAGTCGAAGACAAGTAGCAAGGCGCGTGCATGCCACAAGTACGGCCACTTTCCATTTCTTGGCCGTGAGGTAAGTTAAGGTAAGTTTCAATTCGAATATATGCCTCTTTCTGTTTTGCAGGGTATGATCTAAATTCTTTACATTTTTGAGTCAAGAACATTTTAGGAGTAGGTCCTTTTTTGGTTATACACTTTTGTATATTTTCCATTTGTGCACTTTTGTAAACTTTCCTTTTCTTTATTTGAGTCGCCCCTAGAAGGTCAAGCTGTCGAGAATATTAATAAGGCTCCTTCCAGCATTGTATTTCGACAACCTTTTTGATATTAATAAAGATAGAACTTTTTCCCAACAAGTTTTCTCTCAAGAATCTTGTGCGCTTAGAATCTAGTTGATACCAGCCCTCCTAGCTCTAAGTTCATCACCCCTTGTGTGGTTCACTTCACCTTTCCATCGAATACCAACCCAAAAACCCCTATCCAAGAAGTCTAAGGTCGAGTTTCTCACCTAAACTTCTCCAAATAGCCCACGCGCATACATCCTTGAATCAAGGCTTGTATCACATTCATTATACCAAATTTATAGGCCTCTACTCAAGGAGCAACAATGATCAGTTTAGAATGATCATTTTAATTAGCCGATAAACTTGACATATTAGCCCTAAATCGTCTGTAGTTTTTGATTTAGAGTTCAGAAGACACGAATCCAACGCCATGTTAAGCTAGCTCAATTTCCATATTCTGACCACATTTGATACTGAAAGAGCTGTGACAAAGCCTCCAAGTAATCCAATGTATCCCAACTGCGTAATTCCAGGCATTATGCTTCATTTATAAACCTTTACTCACGGAACACCAATGATCACTTTCAAATGATCATTTTAACTAGCCGATCAACTTGACATCTCTGCACTGAATCGTCCGTAACTTTTGATTTAGGGTTAAAAATGACCAAATCTAAAGCGCAGGTTACGCTAGCTAAATTTTCTATATTGTGACAAAATTTAAACCGAAATAGCTACGACAAAGCCTCCAAGTAACCCATTCTATCCCAAACTGCATGATGTGATGCATTATAATTCATTTATTAGCCTTTACCGAAGGAGCACCAATGGTCATATTAGAATGATAAACTTACATGTCCGCACTAAATGGTAATTAACTTTTGATTTAGAGATCAAAATGACATGAGTCCAATGCCCACGTTAAGCTAGCTCAATTTTCCAAAATGAATCAAGACTGAAAAGCTACATAAAAGCCTCCAAGTAAACCAATGTATCCCAAACTATGTGATGCCATGCATCATGCTTCATTTATAAGCCTTTACTCAAGGAGCACCAATGATCAGTTTAGAATGATCATTTTATCTGGCCTATCAACTTCATATGTCCGCACAAAATCGTCCATGACTTTTGATGTAGAGTTCAGAATGATACCAATCCAACGCCCACGTTAAGCTCTCTCAATTGTATATATTGTGACGACATGAGAATGACAGAGCTACGACAAAGCTCCAAGTAATCCTATGTATCCCAAAATGTGTGATTCCATGCATTATGCTTCATTTATAAGCCTTTACTGAAGGAGCACCAATGATCAGTTTAGATTGATCATCTTAACTGGCCGATCAACTTGACATGTCCGTACTAAATCGTTTGTGAATTTTGATTTAGAGTTCAGAAGGACACGAATCCAACGCAGATTAAGCTAGCTCTATTTTCCATATTGTGACAACATTTGAAACTGAAAAGCTATGACAAAGCCTCCAAATTATCCAATGTATCCGGAACTGCGTAATTACATGCATTGTGCTTTATTTATAATCATTTATTCAAGGAGCACCAATGATCAGTTTTAAATGATCGTTTTAATTGGCCGATCAACTTGACATGTCTGTCCTAAATCATCTTTAACATTTGATATAGAGCTCAAAATGAGATGAATCCAACAGCCAAGGTAAGCTAACTCAATTTTCTATATTGTGAGAACATTTGAGGCTGAAAGAGCTACAACAAAGCCTATCCCAAATTGCGTGATGCCATGCATTATGCTTCATTTATTAGTTTTTACTCAAGGAACAACAATGATTAGTTTAGAATGATCATTTTAACTAGCTGATTAACTTATATGTCTGCACTAATTCATCTTTAGCTTCTGATTTAGAGGTCAAAATTATATGAGTCCAATCTCACCTTAAGATAGCTGAATTTTCCGTATTGTGACAGCATTCAAGAGCAAAAGAGATGCGAAAAAGCCTCCAAATAAACCAATGTATTCTAATTTGCATGATGTCATGCATTATACTACATTTATAATCCTCTACTCAAAGAGCAATAATGATCAGCTTAGAATGATAATTTTAACTGCCCAATCAACTTGACATGTCTGTATTAAATCGTCCGTTACTTTTGATTTAGAGTTCAGAATACATGAATCCAACGCCATGTTAAGCTAGCTCAATTTCCATATTATCAAAACATTTTAGAGTGAAACATCTACGACAAAGACTCCAATTAATCCAATCGATCCCAAACTGCATGATGCCATACATTATGCTTCATTTATTAGCCTTTACTCAAGGAGTACCAATGATCATATTAGAATGATCATTTAAAGTTGCTGATCAACTTACATGTCCGCACTAAATCGTCTTTAACTTTTGTTTTGGAACTCAAAATGACATGAGCCCAACGCCTGCGTTAATCTAGCTCAATTGTAAATATTGCGACAACATTCGAGACTAAAAGAGCTATGAAAAAACCTCCAAGTTATCCAATGTATCCCAAACTTTGCTATGCCATGAATTATGCTTCATTTATAAGCCTTTAATTAAGGAGCACCAATGATAAGTTTAGAATGATCATTTTAACTTGGCAATCAACTTGACATCTATAACTTGTGATTTAGAGTTCAGAATGACACGAATCCAACGCCCACGTTAAACTAGCTCAATTTTCTACATTGTGACAAAATTTAAGACCTAAATAGCTACGACAAAGCCTCCAAGTAATCTAATCTATCCCAAAATTTGTGATGCCATGCATTATGCTTAATTAATAAGCCTTTACTCAAGGTGAACCAATGATCAATTTAGAATGATCATTTTAACTGATGATAAACTTACATGTCCGAACTAAATCGTTTTTAACTTTTGATTTAGAGCTGCAAATTACATGAGTCCAACACCCACATTAATCTAGCGCCATTTTCCATATTGTGACGACATTTGAGACTAAAAGTCCTACGAAAAAGCCTCCAAGTAATCCAATGTATCCCAAACTACGTGATGTCATACATTATTCTTCATTTATAAGCTTTTAAACGAGGAGAACCAATGATCAGTTTAGAATGATCCTCTTAACTGGCCGATCAACTTGACTTGTCCACTTTAAATTGTCTCTAACTTTTGATTTAGAGTTCAAAATAACACGAATCCAGTGCCCACGTTAATTTAGCTCAATTTTCTATACTGTGACAAAATTTAAGATCAAAATATCTATGACAAAGCCTCCAAGTAATCCAATCTATCACACACTGCATGTTGTTTTGCATTATGCTTCATTTATTAGTCTTTACTCAAGGAGCATCAATGATCAATTTATAATGATCATTTTAACTAGCTGATCAACTTATATGTCTGCACTAATTCATCTTTAGCTTCTGATTTAGAGGTCAAAATGATATGAGTCCAATCTCACCTTAAGATAGCTGAATTTTCCGTATTGTGACAGCATTCGAGACCAAAAGAGATGTGAAAAAGCCTCCAAGTAAACCAGTGTATTCTAATTTGCGTGATGTCATACATTATACTACATTTATAATCCTCTACTCAAAGAGCAATAATGATCAGCTTAGAATGATAATTTTAACTGCCCAATCAACTTGACATGTCCGTATTAAATCGTCCGTTACTTTTGATTTAGAGTTCAGAATACATGAATCCAACGCCATGTTAAGCTAGCTCAATTTCCATATTATCAAAACATTTGACACTGAAACATCTACGACAAAGACTCCAAATAATCCAATCGATCCCAAACTGCATGATGCCATACATTATGCTTCATTTATTAGCCTTTACTCAAGGAGTACCAATGATCATATTAGAGTGACCATTTAAAGTTGCTGATCAACTTACATGTCCGCACTTAATCGTCTTTAACTTTTGTTTTGGAACTCAAAATGACATGAGCCCAACGCCCATGTTAATCTAGCTCAATTGTCAATATTGCAACATCATTCCAGACTAAAAAAGCTATGAAAACACCTCCAAGTTATCCAATGTATCCCAAACTTTGTTATGCCATGAATTATGCTTCATTTATAAGCCTTTAATTAAGGAGCACCAATGATAAGTTTAGAATGATCATTTTAACTTGGCAATCAACTTGACATCTCTAACTTGTGATTTAGAGTTCAGAATTACATGAATCCAACGCCCACGTTAAACTGGCTCAATTTTCTACATTGTGACAAAATTTAAGACCTAAATAGCTACGACAAAGCCTCCAAGTAATCTAATCTATCCCAAAATTTGTGATGCCATGCATTATGCTTAATTAATAAACCTTTACTCAAGGTGAACCAATGATCAATTTAGAATGATCATTTTAGCTGATGATAAACTTACATGTCCGAACTAAATCGTTTTTAACTTTTGATTTAGAGCTGCTAATTACATGAGTCCAACGCCCACATTAATCTAGCTCCATTTTCCATATTGTGACAACATTTGAGACAAAACGTCCTACGAAAAAGCCTCCGAGTAATCCAATGTATCCCAAATTACGTGATGCCATGCATTATTCTTCATTTATAAGCTTTTAAACGAGGAGAACCAATGATCAGTTTAGAATGATCCTTTTAACTGGCCGATCAACTTGACTTGTCCACTTTAAGTTAGCTCAATTTTCTATATTGTGAAAAAAAACTTAAGATCAAAATATCTATGACAAAGCCTCCAAGTAATCCAATCTATCACACACTGCGTGATGTTTTGCATTATGCTTCATTTATTATCCTTTACTCAAGGAGCATCAATGATCAATTTAGAATGATAATTTTAACTAGCGGATCAACTTACATGTCCACACTAATTCATCTTTAACTTATGATTTATAGCTGAAAATGACATGAGTCCCACGCCCACGTTAATCTAACTCTATTTTCCATGTGAGAACATTTTAGACCGAAAGAGCTACGAAAAAGCATTCAAGTAATCAAATGTATCTAAAACTGTTTTATGCCATGCATTATGCTTCGTTTATTGTAGGAGCACCAATGATAAGTTTAAAATGATCGTTTTTACTGGCTGATCAATGGGACTTGTCCGCACTAAATCGTTTATAACTTTTGATTTAGAGTTCAGAATGACACGAATCCAACACTCACGTTAATCTAGCTCAATTCTCTATATTGTGATAAAATTTAAGACCTAAATAGCTACGACAAAGCCTCCCAATAATCCAATCTATCCCAAACTTTGTGATGCCCTGCATTATGCTTAATTTATAAGCCTTTACTCAAAGAGCACCAATGATTAGTCTAGAATGATCATTTTAACTAGCTGATCAACTTACATGTCCACACTAAATCGTCTTTAACTTTTGATTTACAACTGAAAATGACCTGAGTGCAATGCCCAAGTTTAGCTAGCTGCATTTTCCATATTGTGACAACATTTGAGAGTGAAAGAGCTACGAAAAATCCTCCAAGTAATCCAATGTATCCATACTGCGTGATGCTTTGCATTATTCTTCATTTATAAGCCTATAATCAATGAGCACCAATGATCATTTTATAATGATCCTATTAACTGGCCGATCAACTTGACCTGTTCGCTTTAAATTGTCTGTAACTTTTGATTTAGATTTCAAAATCACACGAATCGAACGCGCACATTAAGATAGCTCAATTTTCCATATTGTGACAAAACTTGAGACTAAAAGAGCTACGACATTGCCTCCATATAAACCAATGTATCCCAAACTACGTGATGCTATGCATTATGCTTCATTTATTACCCTTTATTCAAGGAGCACTAATGATCAGTTTAGAATGATAATTTTAACTGGCCGATCAACTTGACATGTACGTACTAAATCGTAATATAACTTTTGATTTAGATTTCAAAATGACAGTAGTCCAACGGCAACATTGTCTGTAACTTTTGATTTAGAGTTCAAAATCACATGAATCCAACGCCCACGTTAAGTTAGCTCAATTTTCCATATTGTGACAACACTTGAGACTGAAAGAGCTACGACATTGCCTCCATATAAACCAATGTATCCCAAACTGCGTGCTGCCATGCATTATGCTTCATTTATTAGCCTTTATTCAAGGAGCACTAGTGATCAGTTTAGAATGATAATTTTAACTGGCCGATCAATTTGACATGTCCATACTAAATCGTATGTAACTTTTGATTTAGATTTCAAAATGACACGAATCCAACGCCAACATTAAGCTACCTTAATGTTTATATTGTGACAAAATTTAAACCGACATAGCTACGACAAAGCCTCCAAGTAATCTAGTCTATCCCAAACTGCGTGATGTCATGCATTATGCTTCATTTATTATCCTTTTTCATGGAGCGCCAATGATCAGTTTAGAATAATCATTTCAACTAGCTGATCAACTTACATGTCGACACTAAATCGTGTTTAACTTTTGATTTAGAGCTCAAAATGTCATGAGTCAAACGTCCATATTACGCTAGGTCAATTTTCCATATTGTATTGTCACCGAAAGAGCTACTAAAAGCCTCCAAAAAATCTAATGTATCCCAAACTGTGTGATGCTATGCATTATGCTTCATTTATAAGCGTTTACTCAAGGAGCACCAATGATCAGTCTAGAATGCTCATTTTAAATGGCCGATCAACTTGACATGTCCGCACTAAATCGTTCATAACTTTTGATCTAGATCTCAAAATGACACGAATCTAACGCCTACGTTAAGCTAGGTCAATTTTCTATATTGTGACAAAATTTAAGACCTAAATACCTACGAAAAAGCCTCCCAGTAATGTAATCTATCACAAAATTTGTGATGTCATGCATTATGTTTAATTTATAAGCCTTTACTCAAGGAACACCAATGATCAGTTTAGAATGACCATTTTAACTAGCTGATCAACTTCATTTCCGCACTAATCGTCTTTATCTTTTGATTTAGAGCTGAAAATAACATGAGTCCAACGCCCACATTAAGCTAGCTCTATTTTCCATATTGTGACAACATTTGAGACTAAAAGAGCTACGAAAAAGCCTCCGAGTAATCCAATGTATCCCAAAGTACGTGATGTCATGCATTATTCTTCATTTATAAGCCTTTAAACAAGGAGAACCAATTATAAGCTTAGAATGATCCTTTTAACTGGCCGATCAACTTGACTTGTCTGCCCTAAATTGTCTGTAACTTTTGATTTAGAGTTCAAAATGACACGAATCCAACGCCCACGTTGAGCTAACTCAGTTTTCTATATTGTGACAAACCTTAAGAGAAAAATATCTACAACAAATCCTCCAACTAATCCAATCTATCACAAACTGTTTGATGTTATGCATTATGTTTCATTTATTAGCCTTTACTCAAGGAGCACTAATGATCAGTTTCGAATGATCATTTTAACTAGCTGATCAACTTACATGTCCGCACTAAATCGTCTTTAACTTATGATTTAGAGCTGAAATTGACATGAGCCCAATGCCCACGTTAAGGTATCTCCATTTTCCAAATGGTGAGAACATTTGAGGCTTAAAGAGCTACAAAAAAGCCTCCAAGTAATCCAGTGTATCTCAAACTATGTGGTGCTATGCATTACGCTTCATTTATAAACCTTTACTCAAGGAGCACCAATGATCAGTTTAGAGTTATCATTTTAACTGGCTGATCAACTTGACATGTCCCCACTAAATCGTCTGTAATTTTTGATTTACAGTTCAGAATGACACAAATCCAATCCCCACATTAAGGTAGCTCAATTTCTTATATTGTGACAAAATTTCACACCGAAATAGTTCAACAAAGGCTCCAAGTAATCCAATCTAACAAAACTGCGTGATGTTATGCATTATGCTTCATTTATTAGAATTACTCAAGGATCACCAATGATCAGTTTAGAATGATCATTTAACATGCCGATCAACTTACATGTCCGCATTAAGTCGCCTTTAGCTTCTGATTTAAAGCTCAAAATGACATGAGTCCAATGCCCAAGCTAAGCTAGCTCAATTTTCTATATTGTGACAACATTTGAGACTGAAAGAGCTATGAAAAAGCCTCCAAGTAATCCAATCTATGCCAAACTGCATGATGCCATGCATTATTCTTCATTTATAAGCCTTACTTAAAGAGCACCAATGATCAGTTTATAATGATCATTTTAACTGGCCGATCAACTTGACATGTCCACACTAAATCGTCTGTAACTTTTGATTTAGAGTTCCGAATGACAAAAATCAAGTGCACACGTTAAACTAGCTCAATTTTCTATATTGTGACAAAATTTAAGATCAAAAGAGCTACGACAAAGCCCCAAGTAATCCAATCTCTCCCAAACTGCATGATGTTATGCATTATGCCTCATTTATTAGCTTTTAGTCAAGGAGCACCAATGATCAGTTCAGAATGATAATTTGAACTAGCTGATCAATTTAACATGTCCGCACTAAATCGTTCGTAACTTTTGATTTAGAGCTCAAAATGAAATGACTCCAACGCCCATGTTAAGTCAGCTCAATTTTCAACATTGTGACAACACTTGATACTGAAAGATCTAGGAAAAGGCCTCCATGTATCCAATGTCTCCCAAACTGCATAACGCCATTCATTATTCTTCATTGATAAGCGTTCGTCAAGGACATTCAGTGATTAGTATGGAATGGTCCTTTAAATTGGCCTATTAACTTGACTTGTCCTCTCTATATTTTCCGTAACTTTTGATTTAGAGTTTAAAATGACACGAATCCAATGGCGACGTTAAGCTAGCTCAATTTTCCATATTGTGACAATATTTGAGATTGACAGAGCTACGACAATGCCTCCATGTATCCAATGTGTCCCAAACTGCGTTGTGCCATGCATTATGATTCATTTATAAGCCTTTACTCAAGGCGCATCAATGATAAGTTTAAAATGATCATTTTAACTATATGATCAACTTACATGTACGCAATAAATTGTCTTTAACTTTTGATTTAGAGCTGAAAATGACATGAGTCCAAAGCCCACGTTAAGCTAGCTCCATTTTCCATATTGTCACAACATTTGAGACTAAAAGAGCTACGAAACTAAACGAGCTATGAAAAAACTTCAGAGTAATCCAATGTAACCCAAACTACGTGATGTCATGCGTTATTTTTCATTTATAAGCCTTTAAACAAGGAGAACCAATGATAAGTTTAGAATGATCCTTTTAACTGGCCGATCATTTTGACTTGTCTGCTTTAAATTGTTTGTAACTTGTGATCTAGAGTTTAAAATGACACAAATCCAGCACCCACATTGAGCTAGCTCAATTTTCTATGTTGTGACAAAATTTAATAGAAAAATATCTACAACAAAGCCTCCAATTAATCCATTATACCACAAACTGCGTGATGTTATGCATTATGCTTCATTTATTAGCCTTTAGTCAAGGAGCACCAATGATCAGTTTAGAATGATCATTTTAACTAACTGATCACTTTGACATGTCCCCACTAAATCGTCTTTAACTTTTAATTACAGCTCAAAATGGCATGACTCCAATGCCCATGTTAAACTAGCTCAATTTTCCTTAGTGTGACACCATTTATGACTGAAAGAGCTCGACAAAGCCTCGAAGTAATGCAATGTATCCCAAAGTGTGTTATGTCATGCATTATGCTTCATTTATAAGTTTTTACTTATGGAGCACCAATGATAAGTTTAAAATGATCAATTTTACTGGCCGATTGTCTGCACTAAATCGTCTATAACTTTTGATTTAGAGTTCAAAATGACACGAATCCAACAGCCACATTAAGCTAGCTCAATTCTCTATATTGTGACAAAATTTAATACCTAAATAGATACGACAAAACCTCATAGTAATCCCAAACTTTGTGATGCCATGCATTATGCTTAATTTATAAGCCTTTACTCAAAAAGCACCGATGATCAGTTATGAATGATCATTTTAACTAGCTGATCAACTAACATGTCCGCTCTAAATCGTCTTTAACTTATAATTTAGTGCTGAAAATGACATGAGTTTGATGCCCACGTTAAGCTAGCTCCATTGTATATATTGTGAGAATATTTGAGACAGAAAGAGCTCAAAAAGCCTCCAAGAAATCCAATGTATCCCAAACTGTGTGATGTTATGCATTATGCTTCATTTGTAAGACTCAAGGACAACAAATGATCAGTTTAGAATGACCATTTTAACTAGGCGATGATCTTGACATGACCGCACTAAATCATACGTAACTTTTGATTTACAGCTGATAATGATACAAATCAATTGCCCACGTTAAGCTAGCTCAATTTGTTTATATTGTGACAAAATTTTAAACCAAAATAGCTACGACAAAGCCTCCAAGTAATCCAATCTATCCCAAACTTCGGGGTGTTATGCAGTAGGCTTCATTTATTAGCCTCTACTCAAAGAGTACCAATGATCAGTTTCGAATGATCATTTTATCAATCCGATCAACTTACATGTTCGCATTAAGCCGTCTTTTGCTTTTGATTTAAAGCTCAAAATGCCATGAGTCCAATGCCCATGTTAAACTACCTCAATTTTCTATACTGTGACAACATATGAGACTTAAAGAGCTATGAAAAGACCACCAAGTAATCCAATGTATCCCAAACTTCGTGATGCTATGCATTATGCTTCATTTATAAGCCTTTACTAAAGGAGCACCAATGATCAATTTAGAATGGTCATTTTATTTGGCCGATACCCTTGACATTTCCACATTAAATCGTCCATAATTTTTTTAGGGTTCAGAATGACACAAATCCAGTGCCCACGTTAAGCTAGCTCAATTTTCTATATTGTGACAAAATTTAAGATAAAAATAGCTGTGACAAAGTGTCGCAGTAATCCAATCTATGCTAAATTACGTGATGCCATGAATTTTCTTCATTTATAAGCCATTACTCAAGGGGCACCAATGATCAGTTTAAAATGATCATTTTAACTATCTGATCAACTTACATGCTTGAACAAAATTATCTTCAACTTATGGTTTATACCTTAAAATGACATGAGTCTAACGCCCACGTTAAGCTAGCTCCATTATCCATTTTGTGAGAACATTTGAGACTTAGAGAGTTACGAAAAAGCCTCTAAGTAATCCAATGTATGCCAAACTGTGTAATGCAATGCATTATGCTTCATTTATAATCCTTTACTCAAGAAGCACCAATGATCAGTTTAGAATAATCATTTTAACTGGCCGGTCAACATGACATGTTTGCACTAAATTGTCTGTAACTTTTGATTTACAATTCAGAATGACACAAATCCAACGCCCCAGTAAAACTAGCTCAACTTTTTATGAAGTGATAAAATTTTAGACCAAAATAGCTTCGAAAAAGCCTCCAAGTAATTCAATTTATCCCAAGTTTCATGATGCTATGCATTATGCTTCATCTATTATACTTTACTGAAGGAGCACCAATGATCAGTTTAGAATGATCATTTTAACTAGCTGATCAGCTTACATGTCCACATTAAGTCGTTTTTAACTTTTAATTTAAAGCTCAAAATAACATGAGTCTAATGCCCACATTGAGGTGACTCAATTTTCTATATTGTGACAATATTTGAAACTGAAAGAGCTATGAAAAATCCTCCAAGTAATCCAATGTATCCCAAACTGCGTGATGCTATGCATCATGCTTCATTGATAAGACTTTACTAAAGGAGCAGCCATGATCAGTTTAGAATGATCATTTTAACTAGCTGATCAACTTGACATGTCTACCCTAAATCGTCCATAACTTTTGATTTAGAGTTCAGAATGACATAAATCCAGCACCCATGTTAAGCTAGTCAATTTTCTATATTGTGACAAATTTTAAGATCCTAATAGCTACGACAAAGCCTCCAAATAATCCAACATATCCCAAAATGCGTGATGTTATGCATTATGCTTCATTTATTAGCCTTTACTTAAAAAGCACCAATGATAAGTTCAGAATGATCAATTTAACTAACTGATAAACTTAACTAATTGATCACCTTGACATGTCCACACTAAATCGTCTATAACTTTTGATTTAGAGCTCAAAATGAAATGAATCCAACCCCCACGTTAAGCCAGCTAAAAATTTTCAACACTGTGACAACATTTGAGACTAAAAGAGCTAGGAAAAAGCCTCCAAGTAATCCATTGCGTGATACCATGCATTATTCTTCATTTATAAGCCTTTAATCAAGGACAACCAATGATTAGTTTAGAATGATCCTTTTAACTGGCTTATTTACTTGACTTGTCAGCTCTAAATTGTCTGTAACATTTGATTCAGAGTTCAAAATGACACGAATCCAACGCCGATGTTAAGCTAGCTCAATTTTCCATATTGTGACAATATTTGAGACTAAAAGAGTTACGACAATGACTCCATGTAATATAATGTATCCCAAACTGCATGATGCCATGCATTATGCTGCATATATTAGCATTTACTCATGCATCACTAATGATCAGATTAGAATGATCATTTTAATGACATGTTTGCACTAAATCGTTCGTATCATTTGATTTAGATTTCAAAATGAGACAAATCCAACGGCCATGTTAAGCTGACTTAATTTTCTATATTGTTATAAAATTTAAACTGACACAGCTTGGACAAAGCCTCCAAGTAATCCAATCTATCCGAAACTGCGTGATGTCATGCATTATCCTTCATTTATTAGCCTTTACTCAAGGAGCGCCAATGATCATTTTAGAATGAGCATTTTAACTAGCTGATATACTTGACATGTCCGCACTAAATCTTCTTCAAGTTTGATATAGAGCTCAAAATGTCATGTGTCAAACGACCACGTTAAACTAGCTAAATTTTCCATATTGTAACAACATTTGAAACTGAAAGAGCTATGAAAAAGCCTCCAAGTAATCCAATGTATCTCAAACTGTGTGGTATCATGCATTATGGTTCACTTATAAGCCTTTACTCAATGAGCACCAATGATCAGTTTGGAATGACCATTTTAACTAGTTGATCAACTTGACATGTACACACTAAAACCACCTTAACTCTTGATTTAGCGCTCAAAATCTCATGAATCCAATGCCCACGTTAATCTAGCTAAATTTTCCATACTGTGACAAAATTTGAGACTAAAAGACCTACGACAAAGCTTCAAAGTAATCCAATATATCCCAAACTGCGTGATGTCATGCATTATGCTTAATTTATAAGCCTTTACTCAAGGAGCACCAATGATCAGTTTAGAATGACCATTTTATCTGGCCTATCAACTTGATATGTCCGCACCAAATGGTCCGTAACTTTTTATTTAGACTTCAAAATGACACAAATCCAACGCACATGTTAAGCTATCTCAATTTTCTATATTGTGACAACATGAGAATAAAAAAGCTATGAAAAAGTCTCCAGGTAATCCAATGTATCCCAAACTGTGTGATGCCATGCATTATGCTTCATTTTTAAGCCTTTACTCAAGGAGCACCAATGATCAGTTTAGAATGATCGTTTGAACTAGCCGATCAACTTGACATGTCCACACAAAATTGTCCCTAAATTTTGATTAAGAGTTTAGAATGACACGAATCCAGCACCACGTTAAGCTAGCCCTATTTTCCATATTGTGACAATATTTGAGAGTGAAAGAGCTACGACAAGGGCTCCAAGTAATCCAATGTGTCTGGAACTGCGTAATGCCATGCAGTATGCTTCATTTATAAGCTTTTATACAAGGAGCACCAATGATCAGTTTAGGATGATCGCTTTAGCTGGCCGATCAACTTGACATTTTTGCACTAAATCGTCTGTACCTCTTGATTTATAGTTTAGAATGACATGAATCCAGTGCCCATGTTAAGCTAGCGTAATTTTCTATATTGTGGTAACATTTGAGACTGAAAGAGTTACGACGAATCCTCCAAGTAATCCATTGTATCCCAAACCTTGTGATGCCATGCATTATACTAAATGTATAAGCCTCTACTCAAGGAGTAACGATGATCAGTTTAGAATTATCATTTTAACTGGCGGATCAACTTGACATGTCTGCACTAAATCGTCCGTAACTTTTGATTTAGAGTTCAGGAGACACGAATCCAAGGCCACATAAAGCTAGCTCAATTTCCATATTGTGACAACATTTGAGACTGAAAGAGCTATGAAAAAGCCTGCAAGTAATCCAATGTATCCCAAACTGCATGATGTCATGCATTATCTTTCATTTATAAACATTTACTCAAAGAGCACCAATCATTAGTTTTGAATGATCATTTTAACTGGCCGATCAACTTGACATGTCTACACTAAATCATCCATAACCTTTGATTTAAGGTTCAAATTGACACGAATCCAAAGCGCATGTTAAACAATCTCAATTTTTTATGTTGTGACAAAATTTAAACCAAAATAGCTACAACAAAGCCTCCACATAATCCATTCTATCCCAAACTGCGTGATGTCATGCATTATACTTCATTTATGAGCCTTTACACAAGGAGAACCAATGATCATATTAAAATGATCATTTTAAGTTGCTGTTTCAACTTACATGTCTGCACTAAATGGTCTTCACTTTTGATTTAGAGCTCAAAATGTAATGATTCCAATGCCCACATTAAGCTAGCTCAATTTTCCATATTGTGACAACATTTAAGACTAAAAGAGCAACGAAAAAGCCTCCAAGTGATCCAATGTATCCTAAAATGTGTGATGCCATGCATTATGCTTAATTTATAAGCCTTTACTCAAGGAGCCCCAATGATCAGTTTTGATTGATCATTTTATCTAGCGTATAACCTTGATATGTCCGCACAAAATCATCCATAACTTTTGATTTAGAGATCAGAATGACACGAATCCAATGCCCACGTTAAGCTATGTCAATTTTATATATTGTGACAATATGAGACTAAAAGAGCTACGACAAAGCCTCCAAGTAATCTATTGTATCCCAAACTGTGTAATGCCATGCATTATGCTTCATTTATAAGCGTTTACTCGAGGAGGACCAATGATCAGTTTATATTGATCATTTTAATATGCCGATCAACTTGACATGTCCGCACTAAATCATCCATAACTTTTGATTTAGATCTCAAAATGACACAAATCCAACGCCATGGTAAGTTAGCTCTACTTTCCATATTCTGACAACATTTGAGACTGAAAGAGCTAACACAAAGCCTCCAAGAAATCTAATGTATCCAGAACTGCGTAATGTCATGCATTATGCTTGATTTATAAGCCTTTACTCACGGAGCAGCAGTGATAAGTTTTGAATTATCATTTTAACTGGTCGATCAACTTGACATGTCCTCACAAAATCGTCATTAACATTTGATTTAGAGCTCAAAATGACACGAATCAACCCGCCTCAGTAAGCTAGCTCAGTTTTCTATATTACAACAAAATTTAAACCAAAATAGCTATGAGAAAGCCTCCAAGTTATCCAATCAATCCCAAATGGCGTGATGCCATCCATTGTGCTTCATTTATTAGCCTTTACTCAAGGAGCACCAATGATCAATTTAATGTGATCACATTAACTTGCCGATCAACTTGACAATTTAAATCATACGTAACATTTTATTTTGAGTTCAAAATGACAAGAATCCAACACCCACGTTAAGCTAGCTCAATTTTCTATACTGTAACAAAATTTAAACAGAAACAATTACGACAAAGCCTCCAAGTAATCCAATCTATCCCAAACTACGTCATGTCATGCATTATGCTTCCTTTATTAGCCTTTACTTAAGGAGCACCAATGATCATATTAGAATGATCATTTTAATTAGATGATCAACTTACATATCCGCACTAAATCGACTTTAATTTTTGATTTACAACTCAAAATTACATGAGTCCAATGCCTACCTTAAGCTAGCTCGATTTTCCATATTGTGATAATATTTGAGACTAAAACAACTACTAAAAAGCCTCAATTTATCCAATGTATCTCAAAATGCGTGATGCCATGCATTATGGTTCATTTATAAGCCTTTACTCAAGGAGCACTAATGATCAGTTTAGAATGATCATTTTAACTGGCCGATCAATTTGATATGTCTGCACTAAATCATCTGTAACTTTTGATTTAGAGTTCAGAATGACCGTAACCCAACGCCCACGTTAAGCTAGCTTAAATTTATATATTTTGACAAAATATAAACTGAAACAGCAACGACAAAACCTCCAAATAATCCAATCTACCCCAAACTGTGTGATATCACACATTATGCTTCATTTATTAGGCTTTACTTAAGGAGCGCCAATGATCATTTAAAATGATCATATTAGAATGATCATTTTAATTAGCTGATCAACATACATGTCCGCACTAAAAAGCCTCAAAGTAATCCAATGTATCCCAAAATGCGTGATGCCATGCATTATACTTCATTTGTAAACCATTGCTCAATGAGGACCAATTATCAGTTTAAAATGATCCACTTAACTAGCCGATAAACTTGATATGTCCACACTAAATCGTACGTAACTTTTGATTTAGAGTTCAGAATGACAAGAACCCAATGCCCACGTTAGGCTAGCTGAATTTTATTTATTGTGACAAAATTTAAGACCAAAATTGGTATGACAAAGCATTCAAGTAATCCAATTTATCCCAAACTGCGTGATGACTTGCATTATTCTTCATTTTTAAACCTTTGCTCAATGAGCAACAATGATCAGTTTAGAATTATCATTTTAACTAGCTGATCAACTTGACATGTTCGCACTAAATTATTTTCAACTTTTTATTTAGAGCTAAAAGGACATTAATCTAATGCCACATTGAACTAGCTATATTTTCTATATTGTGACAACATTTGAGATTTTAAGAGCAAAGACAAAGCGCCCAAGTAATTCAATGTATCCCAAGCTGCGTGAGGTCATGCATTATGATTCATTTATAATCCTTTAGTCAAGGAGCACCAATGATCACTTTAGAATGATCATTTTCACTGGCTGATCAACTTGACATGTCCATACTAAATCGCCCATAACTTTTGGTTTAGAGTTTATAATGACACGAACCGAACGCCCACATTAGCTATCTCAATTTTCTATATTGTGAAAAACTTTATTCCGAAATAGATATGACAACGCCTCCATTAATCCAATCTATCCCAAACTCCGTGATATCATCCATTATACTTCATTTATTAGCCTTTACTCAAGGAGCACCAATAATTAGTTGAAAATTAACATTTTAACTAGCTGATCAGCTTGCGATGTCCGTAATAAATCGTCTTTAACTTTTGATTTAGAACTAAAAATGACATGAATCCAACGCCCACGTTAAGGTAGCTCAATTTACCATATTGTGACAATATCAGAGACTGAAAGATCTATGACAAAGCCTCCAAACAATCCAATGTATCCCAAACTGCGTGATGACATGCATTATGCTTTAGTTATAAACCTTTGCTCAAGGAACACCAATGATCAGTTTAGAATTATCATTTCAACTGGCCAATCAACCTGACATGTCCGCACTAAATCATCTTTAATATTTGATTTAGATCTCAAAATGACAAGAATCCAACAGCCACATTAGTCTAACTCAATTTTCAATATTGTGACAACATTTGAGACTAAAAGAGCTATGAAAAAGCCTCCATGTAATCCAATGTATCCCAAACTACGTGATGCCATGCATTATGATTTATTTATAAGCCTTTACTCAAGGAGCACCAATGATCAGTTTAGAATTATCATTTTTAGTGGCCGATCAATTTCACATGTCAGCATTAAATCGTCCGTAATTTTTGATTTAGAGTTTAGAATCACACGAATCCAACGTCCATGTTAAGCTAGCCCATTATTCTATATATTGATTAAATTTAATACAAAAATAGCTACAACAAAAGCCTCCAAGTTATCCAATCTATCCCAAACTCCGTGATACCATGCATTATGATTCATTTGTAAACATTTGCTCAATGAACACCAATGATCAGTTTAGAATGATCATTTTAACTAGCTGATCAACTTGACATGTCTGCACTAAATCGTCCATAGCATTTGATTTAGAGCCTAAATTGACATGAATCGAATGCCCACGTGAATCTAGCTCAATTTGCAATATTGCGACAACATTTGAGACTGAAAGAGCTACGACAAAGCTTTCAAGTAATCCAATCTATCTCAAACTGCGTGATGACATGCATTATACTTCATTAGTAAACCTTTGCTCAATGATCATCAATGATCAGTTTAAAATGATCATTTTAACTAGCTGATCAAATTGAAATGTCCGCATTAAATCGTCTTTAACATTTTATTTAGAGCTCAAAATGACCACGTTAGTCAAACTCAGTTTTCAATATTGTGACAACATTTGAGACTAAAAGAGCTATGACAAAGCCTCCAAGTACTCCAATGTATCCCAAACTGCGTGATGTCATGCATTAGGCTTCGTTTAAAAGCTTTTCTCTAGGAGTACCAATGATCAGTTAAGAATTATCATTTTAACTGGCCGATAAACATGACATGTCAGCACTAAATCGTCTGTAACTTTTAATTTAGAGTTCCGAATGACACGAATCTAATTCCCATGTTACACTAGCTCAATTTTCTATATTGTGAGAAAATTGTAGACCTAAATTGCTAAGATATAGCCTCCAAGTAATCCAATCTTTCATAAACTACGTGATGCGATGCATTATGATTCATTTGTAAACCTTTGCTCATTCATATATAACCAATGATCAGTTTAGAATGATCATTTTAACTAGCAGATCAACTTTACATGTCTTCACTAAATCGCCTTTAGCATTTGATGTAGAGCTCAAAATGAAAGGAATCCAATGACCACATTAATCAAGCTCAATTTACAATATTCTCACAACATTTGAGACTGCAAGAGCCGCGACAAAGCCTCCAAGTAATCCAATGTATTCCAAACATCGTGATGCCATGCAGTATGCTTCATTTATAAGCCTTTACAAAAGTTGATCAACTTGATATGTCTGCACTAAATCGTCCATAACTTTGGATTTATATTTCAGAATGACACGAATCCAATGCCCACATTAAGTTAGCTCGGTCTATATTTTAAATAAATTTAAGACCGAAATAGTTCCGACAAAGGCTCCAAGTAATCTAATCTTTCACAAACTGTGTGATGCCATGCATTATGCTTCATTTGTAAACCTTTGCTCAATGAGCACCAATGATCAAATTAGAATGATCATTTTAACTAGTTTATCAACTTGACATATACGCAGTAAATCGTCTTTAACATTTGATTTAGAGTTCAAAATGACAAGAATCCAACAACCACGCTAATCTAGCTCAATTTTAAGTATTGTGACAACAATTGAGACTGAAAGAGCTACGAAAAAGCCTTGAAGTAATCCAATATATCCCAAACTGTGTGATGCCATACATTATGCTTCATTTATAAGCCTTTACTCAAGGAGCACCAATGATTAGTTTAGAATGATCATTTTAACTGGTTGACCAACTTGACATCTCCGCACTAAATCGGTTGTACCTCTTGATTTATAGTTCAGAATGACACGAATCCAATCCCCACATTAAGATAGCTCCATATTATGTATTGTGACAAAATATAAGACCGAAATAGCTAGGAGAAAGCGTCCAAGTAATCCAATCTATCCCTAATTGCGTGATGCAATGCATTATGCTTCATTTATATCCCAAATTGCGTGATGTAATGCATTTGAGACTAAAAGAGGTATGACAAAGTAATCCAATGTATCCCAAACTACGTGATGGCATTCATTATGCTTTGTTTATAAGCTTTTTTTAAGGAGCACCAATGATCAATTTAGAATGATCTTTTTAACTGGCCGATAAACATGATATATCAGCACTAAATCGTCTGTAAATATTAATTTAGAGTTCAGAATGATACGAATCCAATGCCCACGTTACACTAGCTCAAGTTTCTATATAGTTACAAAATTGAATACCAAAATTGCTACGATAAAGACTCCAACTAATCAAATCTATCCTAAGCTGTGTGATGCCATGCATAATATTTCATTTGTAAACCATTGATCATTGATGATAACCAGTGATCAGTTTAGAATGATCATTTTAACTAGCTGATCAACTTGATATGTCTACACTAAATCATCTTTATCATTTCCTATAGAGCTCAAAATGACAGGAATCCAATGGCAGCGTTAATCTAGCTCAGTTTTCAATATTTTCACAACATTTGAGACTGAAAGAGCCGCAACAAAGCCTCCATGTAATCCATTGTATTCCAAACATCGCGATGCCATGCAGCATGCTTCATTTACAAGCCTTTTTTAAAGTTGATCAACTTGACATGTCCGCACTAAATTGTCCATAGCTTTGTATTTAGAGTTCAGAATGACACGAATCCAATGTCTACGTTAAGTTAGCTTGGTTTTCTATATTGTAATTAAATTTAAAACCAAAATAGCTACGACAAAGCCTCCAAGCAATCCAATGTATCCTGAACTGCGTGATGCCATGCATTATGCTTCATTTATAATCCTGAAATTAAGTAGCACCAATGATGAGCTTAGAATGATCATTTTTACTGGCCGATCAACTTGACATGTCCATTCTAAATCGTCCGTACCTTTTGATTTAGAGTTCAGAATGACACGAATCCAAAGTCCACATTAAGCTAGCTCAATATTTTATATTGTGACAAAATTTAAGATCGATATAGCTAGGACAAAGCTTCCAAGTAATCCAATATATCCCCAATTGTGTGATGCCATGTATTATGCTTCATTTGTAAACCTTTGCTCAATGAGCACCAATGATCAATTTAGAATGATCAATTTAACTAGCAGATAAATTTGACATGTCCGCCCTAAATCGTGCCTAACTTTGATTTAGAGTTCAAAATGACATGAATCCAACGACAACGTTAAGATAGCTCAATTTTCTATACTGTTACAAAATTTAAGACAGAAATAGCTACGACAAAGCCTCCCAATAATGCAATGTATCCTGAACAGCGTGATGCTATGCATTATGCTTCACTTATAAGTCTTTTCTCAAGGAGCACTAGTGATCAGTTTAGAATGATATTTTTAACTAGCCCATCAACTAGACATGTCTGCACTAAATCGTCCGTAACTTTTGATTTAGAGTTCGGAATGACACGAATCCAACACACACATTAATCTAGCTTAATATACTACATTGTTACAAAATTTAAGACTGAAATAGCTACAACGAAACGTCTAAGTAGTGTACTCTATCCCAAACTGCGTGATGCCAATCATTATGCTTTATTTGTAAACCTTTTCTCAATGAGCACCAATGATCAGTTTAGAATGACAGATTTAACTAGTCGATAAACTTGACATCTCCGCACTAAATCGTCACTAACTTTTGATTTAGAATTCAGAATGACATAAATCCAATGCCCACGTTAAGCTAGCTCAATTTTCTACATTGTGACAAAATTTAAGATAGAAATAGCTATGATAAAACCTTCAAGTAATCCATTCTATCCCAAAACTACGTGATACCATGCATTATGCTTCATTTGTAAACCTTTGCTCAATGAGCAGTAATGATCAATTTAGAATGATCAATTTAACTAGCAGATAAACTTAACATGTCCACCCTAAATCGTGCCTAACTTTGATTTAGAGTTCAAAATGACATGAATCCAACGACAACGTTAAGCTAGATCAATTTTCTATACTGTGACAAAATTTAAGACAAAAATAGCTACAACAAAGCCTCCCACTATTTCAAGCAGTCCAATCTATCCCAAAGTGCTTGATATCATGCGTTATGCTTCATTTATTAGCCTTTACTCAAGGAGCACCAATGATCAACTTGGAATGATCATTTTAACTAGCTGATCAACTTGACGTGGCCGCACTAAATCGTCTTTAAGTTTTGATTTAGAGCTGAAAATGTCATGAGTCAAACGTCCACGTTAATCTAGCTCAATTTTCCATATTGTAACAGCATTTGAGACTGAAAGAGCTATTAAAAACCCTCCAAGTAATCCAATGTATCCCTAACTGTGTGGTGCCATGCATTATGATTCACTTATAAGCCTTTACTCAAGGAACACCACTGATCTGTTTGGAATGACCATTTTAACATGGTTATCAACTTGACATGTCCGCACTAAATCCACCTTAACTCTTGATTTAGAGTTCAAAATCACATGAATCCAACGCCCACGATAAAGTAGCTCAATTTCCAATATTGTGACAACGTTTAAGACTAAAAGAGTTACGACAAAGCCTCAAAGTCATCCAATGTATCCCAAACTGCGTGATGCCATGCATTATGCTTCATTTATACGCCTTTACACAAGGAGCACCAATGATCAGTTTATAATGATCATTTTATCTGGCCCATCAATTTGATATGTCCGCACCAAATCGTTCGTAACTTTTGATTTAAAGTTCAAAATGAACCGAATCCAACGCCCATGTTAAGCTATCTCAATTTTCTATATTATGACAACATGATACCGAAAAAGCTACGAAAAAGTCTCCAAGTAATCCAATGTATCCCAAACTGTGTGATGTCATGCGTTATGCTTCATTTATATGCCTGTACTCATGGAGTAGCAAAGATCAGTTTAGATTGATAGTTTTAACTTGCCGATCAACTTGACATGTCTGCACTAAATCGTCTGTAAATTTTGATTAAGAGTTCAAAATGACACGAATCCAACGCCATGTTAAGCTACCTCTACTTTCCATATTGTGACAATATTTGAGACTGAAAGAGCTACGACAAAACATCCCAGTAATCCAATGTATCCAAAACTGCGTAACGCCATGCATTATGCTTTATTTATAAGCCTTTACTCAAGGAGCACCAAGATCAGTTGAGGATGGTCATTTTAACTTGCCGAACAACTGGACATGTCTGCAAAAATCATTTTTATCATTTGATTTAGAGCTCAAAATGTCACAAATCATCCCACCCATTAAGCTATCTCAATTTTCTATATTACGACAAAATTTAAACCAAAATAGCTACGACAATGCCTCCAAGTTAACCAATCTATCCCAAACTGAGTGATCTCATGCATTATGCTTCATTTATTAGCCTTTACTCAAGGAGCACCTATTATCAGTTTAAACTGATCACATTAACTTGCCAATCAACTTGATATGTCCCCACTAAATCGTCCGTAACTTTTTATTTTGAGTTCAAAACGACACGAATCCAACTGCCACATTAAGCTAGCTCAATTTTCTATATTGTGACAAAATTTAAACTGAAACAGATACGACAAACCTCCAAGTTATCAAATCTATCCCAAAGCGCATGATGTCATGCTTTATGCTTCATTTATAAGCCTTTACTCAATGAGCACTAATGATCAGTTTAGAATGATCATTTTAACTGGGCGATCAATTTGATATGTTGGCAAAAAAATCAGCCGTAACTTTTGATTTAGAGTTCAGAATGACATGAACCTAAAGCCAACGTTAAACTATATCAAATTTCTATATTGTGAAAAAATTTAAACTGAAACAGCTAGGACAAAGCTCCAAGTAATCCAATCTATCCCAAACTGCGTGATGTCACACATTATGCTTCATTTATTAGGCTTTACTTAAAGAGCACCAATAACCATATTAGAATGATCATTTTAATTAGCTGATCAACATACATGTTCACACTAAATCGACTTTAACTTTTGATTTACAGCTCAAAATGACATGAGTCCAATGCCCACCTTAAGGTAGCTCAATTTCCTATATTGTGACAACATTTGAGACTGAAAGAGCTACTAAAAATGTTAGGATTTTAGTATCCTTTCTGATTGCCTTTGGTGTTGGTTTTGGATTGCTTAGAAATAAATACACAAAATTTGATTACGGAGTTCCCACTTAAGGTATGAAACAAGCCTCGATTCAAGGCTTGGATGCGCGTGGGCTGTTTGTAGAAGATTAGGTGAGAAACTCAACCTTAGGCTTCTTAAACGATGGAAGGGTGAAGTGAACCACACGAGGGGTGATGAACCTCGTGATAAATCACAAACTTAGAGCTAGGAGGGCTGGTCTCGACTAGGTTCTAAGCGCACAAGATTCTTAGAGAGAAAACTTGTAGGGAAAAAGTTCTACTTTATTAATAATCAAAAAGGTTGTCGAACTACAATGCTGGAAGGAGCCTTATTAATATGCTCGACAGCTTGACCTTCTAGGGTCGACACAAATAAAGAAAAAGGAAAGTTTACAAAAGTGCACAAAAGGAAAAGATACAAAAGTGCATAACCGAAAAAGGACCTATTCCTAAAATGTTCTTGACTCAAAAAATGTAAAGCAACTAGATCCTACCCTGCAAAACAGAAAGAGGCATATATTCGAATGTAAACTTACCTTAACTCACCTCACGGCCAAGAAATGGAAGGTGGCCGTCCTTGTGGCATGCACACGCCTTGCTCCTAGTCTTCGACTTGGAGTAGGGTTACAAATCTCTGGGCCTTGACCTCTCTTGCCACTAAAGCCCAAGTCTCTGATGTCCCTTGTGTTGTTGAGAAGCTATTGGACTCTTCCTTGTATTTTTGGCCCATTGTCCTTAGTCGATCTTCTTCTAGAAGCTTGTTGACCCATAGGCTGAATTTGTGGAAGAGCGCCCTTGATCTGCTTCTTGTCATTGCTCCTTGAGGTACCACTGGTGTTGAGACTTCCTCTAAGTGCATGTCCTGGAGCTGGTAGCTCATTTGGTCCGAGTCCTCTTGTGTAGAAGTGGAAGTGCGCGTGTACTCGGCTGGATGGCCTGTACCGGCTGGATTGTGCGTGGTACTGGCCGGAATGACTTCAGGACCGGCCAAGTTGATCCCGGAGTCGGCGGTGTCATCAGGGGGACCGGTGGTGTCATTCACGTCCCCACCAAGTGTGCCGGAAGCTTGGGCCTCTCCGCCGGCGATGTTGACCGGTCTGGTCCTATAGGTCGAGGGTCCGGCGGTACTGTCTGGTCCGGCAGGCGCGCCAGATGGTCCTGCTGTCTCGGGCAAGCTTCCTGGTCGGCCAGTCTGGTCTCCTGGCTGGATGTATGACCTGATGTCCTCATCAAGGTACCTCTCGGGTAGGATCTGTCTCCTACAAACTTCACTATAAATCTGATGAACCCTTTTACAATGAAGCAACTTTATAGAAAAATAGACTTAGAAGAATTACAATACAACCAAACCTGTTATAAATTTCTTTCTTCTCTCTCTCCTCTCTCTCTCTCCTCACGAAATCTCTCTCTTCTCTCTCCCTTGAGCGTTTTTCTTTTTGGTGCTGCTAGAAAACCAAATTTTGTGATGTATTTATACTTGTTAAATACTCATTAGGGTTTATATACCATTGGGTTCTCTCCTGGCCCAAAATAACTGGGAAGAACTGGGCCTTTTACCAACAATTCTCCACCTTTTTCCATTTTTTATTTGTGCCCACCGTTTTTTTCCTTTGGCCCAACCTTTTTTTTCTTCCTGCGGGCGTGTGAAGCCAACACGACGCCCCACGCGCCGCCCTGTGCCACCACGCGCTGCCACGCACCATCACTCGCCCACACGCACCGCCCACGCACCACCACGTGCTTCCACGCGCCACCCATGCGCCAACACGCGCTGCCCACGCGCCTGCACGTGCCACCACATGCGCCCATGTGCCGGCCATGCCCCACGCGTGAATCTCACACGCCACAACGTATGTGCCACACGCACCCGTGTGTGAAACACACGCACCACCGAGCATGGACCACACGCGCCGCCAACCCTCCGGCGATGCGCCGCCGCCTCCGGCCACGCGCATCGACCTCCTGCGACTTTCCGGCAACTTTCCGGCGACTTTTTCGGCGACTTTTTCCGGCAACTTTTTCTGGCCAACTTTCTTGCCAACTTTTCCGGTCACTTTTCTGGCGACTTTCCCAGTGACTTTTCCGGCGACTTTTCCGGTGAACTTTTCTGGAAACCTTTTCTGGCCAACTTTTCCGGTGAACTTTTCCATCCACTTTTCCGGCCATCTTTCCAGCCACTTTTCCGGCGAGCTCCACCTTGAGAGATGTTTCCTGCTGCTTTTCCCCTCGCACCCATCCTCCTAAGTAACTTTTGATTCTGTCACTGTTTTAAATATACCCTGAAACTAACTTGTTTCTCACTTTGTCTCTACGAGGTCGAGACAACTACCGTGATATTCCTAGGAGGTCCTCTCCTTCTTTTGAGGCTCTTGAGAAATTCACAGCAGAGCTGCGAATTCAAATCAAAAATGTCGTTGCTAGCTAGGAGTTCTGGAACTTTGCTTAGCTGAATCTTAGGTAGAATCACACCGCCTTTAGCAACAATATTGTAGCACTTGTCAGTTCCTAATATCTACAAAGCTTTAATAAGAAGGCTTAACTTGGCTTCCATGCTCAAACTCCCTTTTCAACTCCTGAATTTCTGTAATTCTTGTGAAACAATTTCCTTGTGAGTTTTAGCATCAACATCTACCATATTCTGCCCTGCTACAATTTCTCTGGAGATTTCATCAGAAAAGTCTCCACCTTGAACGGTTGAACCTGCTTTAAAACCATTCGGTGTAGGTCCTTGAATTAGATTCTCACTAAAAGTTACTTTCTTTGACTGTCTATCCACTAATTCGACCTTGTGTGTAGCTATCTCTTTACTTAGTTTCTTCGTTCCTGACCTCATCCCTACTCTGCAAACTTTACCTTGAAGATAATACAACCCGTTCTTGAGTTTACTAGATATTACCTTCTTGCCGTCTTTATAAAACTGCAGTCCCAAATCACCTCCTTAATAACAACAACCTGATTTTTCCAACAACCCAAATGAAATCAAATTTCTACTCACCTCTGGCATGTATTTCACATCCTTGAGTATCACCATACTGCCATCTGAGTTCAGAATTCTAATACTCCCTGTTCCATTGATGTTGTTATGAGTATTATTACCCATCAGAACTTTACCTCCATTGATTTCTTTGAAATCAAACAAAACATCTTTGTTATGTGTGTTGTTGTAGGAACTCTCTGAATCCATTACCCATTCCCTTGTGTCTTCAGTACTGGTTGTTAAGAGCACTGGCTGAATAGACTCTGCTATGTTAGCAGATTCTACACGTTTCTTTCTCTGAGGACAATCTCTTTTCCAATGCCCTTCATCTCCACATATGAAACATCCTTTGTTGTTGTTATCAGATTGTTGCCTTGACTTACCTCTGCTCTTCGATCGGCCTCCCCATGTGTTGTCATTGTCGAACCGGTTGTCCGACCTACCCCTTGATTCCACATACAAACCTACATCCTAAGAATTTGCTACCTTTCCACTTTCGATTAGCTCCCTTTCCTTAGACTTAGCTGCTGATGTGACCTCGTTCAACTTTAAAGTATCTCTCCCATACTTTAGGGTTTCCTTGAGTTGATCATACCTGTTAGACAAAGAACTTAGAAGTAGAATTGCTTGTACCTCTTCTGAAATTTCAACTCCTATGTTGTTGAGATATGTCACCAGCCTTAGAAAGTCGTCTACATTGGTATCAATGTTTTTGGAGTCATCCATCTTGAAAGTGTAGAACCTCAACTGTAGGTAGATCCGATTTGGAAGAGATGTCTCCATGTATAACTTGTTTAGGGTAGACCACATGGCTGCCGCTGTCTCACACTTAGAGATTTTCCTGAGCACTTGATTCCCCACGTTCAAAAAAATCAGATCCTTAGTCTTTTCTGATTTTTCAAACTTTACCGGATCAATCTGTGAGCTGCCTTCTATGCCTCCTTTTGCCTCTTCACCAGATTTACCTTTTGTAACTACCGGATCCTTGAGTAACTTTTCATCTGTTAAGATATGTTTCAACCCTAAAGCCCCAAAGTGAGCCATCATGCTCACTTTCCATAGAGAAAAGTCTCCTGCCCCATCAAACCTGTGAACCTCAATCCTTGAACTTATCATTAGGTCTTCAAATCTGTTGTGCTTCTGAATTTTCCAGCAACTCCAAAATCCCTATTTCCCAATACACCCCTTGCAATAAACCTGGAAGCTCTGATACCACTTGTTAGGATTTTAGTATCCTTTCTGATTGTCTTTGGTGTTCGTTTTGGATTGCTTAGAAATAAAGACACAAAATTTGATTACCGAGTTCCCACCTAAGGTACCTCTCGGGTAGGATCTGTCTCCTACAAATTTCACTAAAAATCTGATGAACCCTTTTACAATGAAGCAACTTTAGAGTAAAATAGACTTAGAAGAATTACAATACAACCAAACCTGTTGTAAATCTCTCTCTTCTCTCTCTCCTCTCTCTCCTCTCTCTCTTCTCACGAATTCTCTCTCTTCTCTCTCCCTTGGGCGTTTTTCTTTTTGGTGCTGCTAGAAAACCTAATTTTGTTATGTATTTATACTCTTTAAATACTCATTAGGGTTTACATACCATTGGGCTCTCTCCTGGCCCAAAAGAACTTGGAAGAACTGGGCCTTTTACCAACAAAAAAGCCTCAAAGTAATCCAATGTATCCCAAAATGCGTGATTTCAAGCATTATGGTTCATTTATAAGCCTTTACTCAAGGAGCACTTATGATCAATTTTGAATAATCATTTTAACAGGCCGATCAATTTGATATGTCGGCACTAAATCCTCTGTAACTTTTTATTTAGAGTTCCGAATGAAACGAACCCAACGCCCACGTTAAGCTAGCTAGACTTTCTATATTGTGAAAAAATTAAAACGAAATAGCTACAACAAAGCGTCTAAGTAATCCAATATATCCCGAAATTCGTGATGTCATGCCTTATGCTTCATTTATAAGCCTTTACTTAGGAGCAAAAATGATGAGTTTAGAGTTATCATTTTAACTAGCTGATCAAGTTTATTTAAAACGTCAGTAACTTTTGATTTCAAATTCAAAATGACACGAATCCAATGCCCACGTTAGCTTGCTCAATTTTTTATAGTGTGACAAAATTTAAACCAAAATAGCTCTAATAAAACCTCCAGGTAATCCAGCCTTCGTGATTCCATGCATTATGCTTCATTTATTACCCTTTACTGAAGTAGAACCAATGATCAGTTTAGAATGATCATTTTAAGTAGGTGATCAACTTACATGTCCACACTAAATCATGTTTAACTTTTGATTTAAAGTTCAAAATAACATGAGTCTAACACCCACGTTAAACTAGTTCAATTTTCCATTTTGTGACAAGATTCCTGACTTAAAGAGCTATGAAAAAGCCTCCAAGTAATCCAATGTATCCCAAACCGTGTGATGCCATGCATTCTGCTTCATTTATAAGCCTTTACTCAATGAGCATCAATGTTCAGTTTAGAATGATCATTATAACTGGCCGATCAACTCGACATATCCGCACTAAATCGTATGTACCTTTAGATTTAGAGTTAAGAATGACACGAATCCAACGCCCATGTTAAGATAGCTCAATTTTCAATATTATGACAAAATTTAAGATCAAAATAGCTATGACAAAACTCCAAGTAAACCAATCTATCCCAAAACTACATGATGTTATGCATTATGCTTCATTTATACGCCCTTACTCAATGCGCACCAATGATCAGTTTAGAATAATCATTTTAACTAGCTGATCAACTTGCCATGTCCGCACTAAATCATCTTTAACTTTTGATTTAGAGTTCAAAAGAACATTTTCCAACGCCCACGTTAAGCTTGCTCAATTTTCCATATTGTGACAAAATTTGAGACTTAAAGAGCTACTACAAAGCCTCCAAGTAATTCATTGTATCGCAAACTTCATGATGCCATGCGTAATTCCTAATTTATAAGCCTTCACTCAAGGAGCACCAATGATCAATTTATAATAATCATTTTAACTGGCCTATAAACCTGACATGTTCGCACTAAATCAACCGAAACTTTTGATTTAAAGTTCAGAATGAAACGAATCCATCGCAAACATTAGCTAGCATAAGTTTCGATATTATGACAAAATTTAAGACCGAAATAGCTACAACAACGCCTCCAAGTAATCAATCAATCCCAAATTGTGTGATGCCATGCATTATGGTTCATTTGTAAAGCTTTGCTCAATGAGCACCAATTATCAGTTTAGAATGATCATTTTAACTAGCTGATCACTGTTACATGTCCCCATTCCATCGTCTTTAACATTTGATGTAGAGCCCAAAATGACATGAATCCAACACCACGTTAATCTACCTCAATTTTCAATAATGTGATAACATTTGAGACTAAAGAGCTATGAAAAAGCCTCCAAGTAATCCAATGTATCCCAAAGCTTTGTGATGCCATGCATTATGCTTCATTTATAAGCATTTACTCAAGGAGCAGCAATGATCAGTTTAGAATTATCATCTTAACTAGCCGATCAACATGACATGTCCGCACTAAATCGTGTTTAATATTTGATTTAGAGCTCAAAATGACATAAATCCATTGGCCACGTTAATCTAACTCAATTTTCAATGTTGTGATAACATTTGAGACTGATAGAGCTACGACAAAGCCAACAAGTAATCTAATGTATCTCAAATTGTGTGATGCCATGCACTATGCTTTATGTATATGCCTTTACTCAACGAGCATCAATGATCAGTTTAGAATGATCATTTTAACTGGCTGATCCACATGATATGTCCGGACTAAATCGTGCGTAACTTTTTATTTAGAGTTCAGAATGACATGAATCCAATCCCCACGTTAAGCTGGCCTAAGTTTCTATATTGTGAAAAAATTTATGACCAAAATAGCTACGACAAATTAAGCCTCCCATTAATCCAGTCTATTCCCAACTACCCGATGCCATGCATTATGCTTCATTTGTAAAGCTTTCCTAATGAGAGCCAATGATCACTTTAGAAGGATATTTTTAACTAGCTGATCAACTTGACATGTCAGCACTAAATCTTCTTCAACATTTGATTCACAGCTCAAAATGACAGTAATCCAACGTTCACATTAGGCTAGCTCAACTTTCCATATTATGACAATATTTCAGACTGGAAGAGCTATGACAAGGCCTCCAAGTAATCCAATATATCCCAAACTGCGTGATGTCATGCATTATGATTTATATATAAGCCATTACTCAAGGAGCACAATTGATGAGTCTAGAATGATCATTTTAACTAGCTGATCATCTTGACATGTCCGCACTAAATCGTCTTTAATTTTTTATTCAGAGTTCAAAATGACACG
Source organism: Pugionium cornutum (assembly GCA_018901935.1). NCBI lineage: Eukaryota > Viridiplantae > Streptophyta > Magnoliopsida > Brassicales > Brassicaceae > Pugionium > Pugionium cornutum. The sequence continues at coordinate 27,002,043 of CM032155.1, forward strand.
AATCCAATGCCTACGTTAAGCTAGCTCAATATTCTATATTGTGACAACATTTAAGACATAAGAGCTACGACAAAGCCTCCAATTAATCCATTGTATCCCAAACTGCGTGATGCCATGCGTTATGCTTTATTTATCAGCCTTTAGTCAAGGAGCACCAATGATCAGTTTAGAATGATCATTTCAACAGGCCGATCAACGTGACAGTCTGCACTAAATCATCCATAACTTTCAATTTAGAGTTCAGAATTACACGAATCCAACGCCCACGTTAGCTAGCTCAATTTTCTAAATTGTGACAAAATTTAAGACTGAAATAGTTATGACAAAGCTTCCATGTAATCCAACGCCCATGTCAAGCTATCTCAATTTTTTTTATATTGTGACAATATTTGAGACTGAAAAAGCTACGACAAAGCCATTATGCCATTCATTATGCTTCATTTATAAGCCTTTACTGAAGGAACACCAATGTTAAGTTTAGAATGATAATTTTAACTCGCTGATCAACTTGACATGTCCGCTCTAAATCGTCCATAACTTTTTATTTAGAGTTCAAATTTACATGAATCCAACGTGATGGGGACATCAGGTCATATGGCCGGCCAGGAGACCAGACTGGCCGACCTGGGAGCTTGCCCGAGACAGCCGGGCCATTTGGCGCGTCTGCAGGCCCAAGCGGTACCGCCGGCCCTTCTACCAGCCGGGCCGGACCGACGAACATTTCCGGCGGAGAGGCCCAAACCTCTGGCCCAAATGGTGGCGACGTGGATGATATCGCCGGCCCAATTGGTGATGCAGCCGTCTCCGGGATCAACTTGGCCGGCTCCGATGACATTTCTGCCAGTACCTCGCACAGTCTAGCCGGTACAGCCGATCCAGCCGATTGCACCACCATTTCAACATCTACACAAGGAGACTCGGACCAGATAAGCTACCAGCTTTAAGACATGCATCTAGAGGAAGTCTCTACACCAGTGGTGCCACCAGGAGCAATGAAAAGAAGCAGATCAAGGGCGCTCTTCCACAAATTCAGCTTGTGGGTCGACAAGCTCCTAGAGGATGATCGACAAAGGACATTGGGACAAGAGTGCAAAGAAGAGTCCAAAGGCTTCTCAACGATGCAAGAGACTTCAGAGACTTGGGCGTTAGTGGAAATAGAGGTCAGGGCCCAAAGATTCCTAACCCTACTTCAAGTCGAAGACTAGGAGCAAGGCGCGTGCATGCCATAAGGTCGGCCACCTTCCATTTCTTGGCCGAAAGGTAAGAAAGGTAAGTTTTCAAATTATATACTTGCCTCTTTCTGTTTTGCAGGGTAGGATTTAGATTGTTTACATTTTTGAGTCAAAGACATTTTAGGTAGAAATCCTTTTTCGGTTATGCACTTTTGTAAGTTTTGCATTTGTGCACTTTTGTAAGTTTTCCATTTCTTTTCTTGAGTCGACCCTAGAAGGTCAAGCTGTCGAGCATATTAATAAGGCTCCTTCCAGCATTGTAGTTCAACAACCTTTTTGATAATAAGAGCAGTTCTAACCCAATGAGGGAGGCCAGTGGCATACTTCAGTGAAAAGCTAGGTGGTGCCTCACTCAACTACCCCACCTACGACGAGCTCTATGCCCTAGTCCAGGCATTGGAGACTTGGGAGCATTACTTGTTGTCCAAGGAGTTCATGATCCACACTGATCACGAGACTCTCAAACACCTCAGAGGGCAAACCAATCTCAAGAGGAGACATGCTAGGTGGATGGAGTTCATAGAGACCTTCCCGTACGTCATCAAGTACAAGAAAGGCAAGGACAATGTGGTAGCCGATGCACTATCACGGAGGTTTGCCTTGATATCCACCACGGAGGCAAAGGTCTTAGGATTCGAGCACATCAAAGACCTATATAAGGATGATCCTTACTTTGCTGAGAGCTACAAGGAGTGTGGCACAAGGAGTCATGGCAAGTTTTACATCCATGAGGGATTCTTGTTCCGAGAGAGAAGGCTATGCATACCACAAGGATCGTTACGGGAGCTTATCATCCGAGAAGCTCATGGAGGAGGACTCATTGGCCACTTTGGTGTCAACAAGACACTAGCAGTGGTCAAGGAGCAATTCTACTGGCCACACATCAAGAGGTCAGTACAAGCCCATTGTGCAAGGTGCATCACTTGCAAAAAGGCGAAGTCCTAAGTGCACCCTCACTGGTTGTACCTCCCACTGCCCATACCTACACATCCATGGGTGGACATTTCCATGGACTTCGTTCTAGGTCTGCCCAAGATCAACCACAAAGATGCAATCTTTGTAGTGGTGGACAGATTCTTCAAGATCGCACATTTCATTCCGTGTGCCAATGTTAATGATGCCACGCAAACAGCCGAGCTGTTCTTCAGGGAGATAGTACGGCTTCATGGAGTGCTAAGGACCATCGTGTCAGATAGGGAAAACAAGTTCCTCAGCCATTTCAGGAGGACCCTTTGGAGGAAGCTAGGCAACCGGACATTATCAACTCTTCTCAGGACTACACTAGGGATGAACGTCATGACTTGGTGGAGTGCCTGCCTTTCATCGAGTTCGCATACAACCGAGCCGTGCACTCAGCAACCAAGAAGACCCCTTTTGAAGTAGTCTATGGCTTCAACCCTCTCATACCATTGGAGGAAACGCCACTGCCACCAGCAGAGAGACCAACCTCAAGGGAGCATCCAAGGCGGAGTTCATAAAGAAGATACACCAGAAGGTAGCAATGAACTTGGAGAAGAGGACCGGGCAGTACGTGACTCATGCCAACAAGGAAAGAAAGGAGGTGATTTTTCAACCAAGCGGTTGGGTGTGGCTACACCTATGGCAGGAGAGGTTCCCCAACCTAAGGAGTTCCAAGCTGGCACCAAGAGGAGAGGGACCATTCAGAGTGCTGGAGAGGATCAACAACAACTCCTATTGGATCGAGCTTCCAGGTGAGTTTAATGTGTCTAACACGTTCAGCGTAACTGATTTAGCCCCTTTCCATGCAGATGAACCAGATAATGTGTCAAAACCTACTGAAGGGAGAGGGGATGATGGGGACATCAGGTCGTATGGCCGGCCAGGAGACCAGAATGGCCGACCAGGGAGCTTGCCCGAGACAGCCGGGCCATTTGGCTTGTCTGCCGGCCCAAGCGGTACCGCCGGGCCTTTGACCAGCCGGGCCGGACCGACGAACATTTCCAGCGGAGAGGCCCAAACCTCCGGCCCAACTGGTAGCGACGTGGATGACACCGCTGGCCCAATTGGTGACGCCGCTGCCTCCGGGATCAACTTGGCCGGCTCCGATGACATTTTGGCCAGTACCTCGCATAGTTCAGCCAGTACAGCCGATCCAGCCGATTGCACCACCATTTCAACATCTACACAAGGAGACTCCGACCAGATAAGCTACCAGCTTTAAGACATGCATCTAGAGGAAGTCTCTACACCAGTGGTGCCACCAGGAGCAATGACAAGAAGCAGATCAAGGGCGCTCTTCCACAAATTCAGCTTGTGGGTCGACAAGCTCCTAGAGGATGATCGACAAAGGACATTGGGCCAAGAGTGCAAAGAAGAGTTCAAAGGCTTCTCAACGATGCAAGGGACTTCAGAGACTTGGGCTTTAGTGGCAAGAGAGGTCAGGGCCCAAAGATTCCTAACCCTACTCCAAGTCAAAGACTTGGTGCAAGGCGCGTGCATGCCACAAGGTCGGCCACCTTCCATTTCTTGGCTGAAAGGTAAGAAAGGTAAGTTTTCAAATTATATACTTGCCTCTTTCTGTTTTGCACGGTAGGATTTAGATTGTTTACATTTTTGAGTCAAAGACATTTTAGGTAGAAATCCTTTTTCGGTTATGCACTTTTGTAAGTTTTGCATTTGTGCACTTTTGTAAGTTTTCCATTTCTTTTCTTGAGTCGACCCTAGAAGGTCAAGCTGTCGAGCATCTTAATAAGGCGCCTTCCAGCAATGTAGTTCGACAACCTTTTTGATAATTAATAAAGATTGAATTTTCTTTCTACAAGTTATTCTCTCAAGAGACTTGTACGTTTAGAACCTAGTTGAGACCAGCCCTCCTATCTCTAAGTTTGTGATTTATCACGAGGTTCATCACCCCTCGTGTGGTTCACTTCACCCTTCCATCCATTACCGAACAGAAAACCCCCATCCAGAGGCTAAAGGTTGAGTTTCGCACCTAAACTTCTCCAAATAGCCCAAGCGCATACAGCCTTGAATCGAGGCTTGTATAACAACGCCCACGTTAAGCTAGCTCAATTTTCTAAGTTGTGACAAAATTTAAGACCAAAATAGCTACGACAAAGCCTCCAGGTAATCCAAACTATCCCAAAATGGTTTATGCCATGAATTATGCATCATTTATAAACCTTTATTAAAGGAGCACCAATGATCACTTTAAAATGATCATTTTAACTAGCTGATCAACTTGACATGTTCACACTAAAGAGTCTTTAACATTGATTTAAAGCTTAAAATTACATGTGTCCAACGCCAATGTTAAGCTAGCTTAATTTTCCATATTGTGACAACATTTGAGACTTAAAGAGCTACTACAAAGCCCCCCAAGTAATCCAATGTATCCAATGATTCTATGCATTATGCTCCATTTATAAGCCTTTACTCCAGGAGCACCAATGATCAGTTTAGAATGATCATTTTAACAGGCCGATTAACTTGACATGTACGCACTAAATCGTCTATAACTTTTAATTTAGAGTTCAAAATGACATGAATCCAACGCCCACGTTAAGATATCTCAATTTTCTATATTTTGACAAATTTGAAGACCAAAATAGCTACGACAAAGCATCTAAGTAATCCAATCTATCCCAAACTCGGTGATGCCATACATTATGCTTCATTTATAAGCATTTACTGAAGGAGCACCAATGATCTCTTTAGAATGATCATTTTAACTGGCCGATCAACTTGACATGTCCGCACTAAATCGTCTATATCTTTTGATTTAAAGTTCAAAATGACATGAATCCAACACCCACGTTAATCTAGCTCAATTTTATATATTGTGACAAAATTTAAGACCAAAACAGCTACGACAAAGCCTCCAAGTAATCCAATCTATAAAAAATTACGTGATGCCATGCATTATTCTTCATTTATAAGCCTTTACTCAAGGAGCACCAATGATCATTTTAGAATGATCATTATAACTGGACGATCAACTTGAAGTGTACGCACCAAATAATCCGTAACTTTTGATTTAAAGTTTAGACTGATACGAACCATACGCCTAGGTTAACATAGCTCAATTTTCTATAGTGTGACAATATTTCAGACTGAAACACCTACCACAAAACCTTTAAAAAATCCAATCTATCCTAAACTGCGTGTCATGCGTTATGCTCCATTTATTAGCCTTTACTCAAGGAGTACCAATGATCAGTTTAGAATGATCATTTTAACTTGCCGATCCACATGGCATGTCTTCACTAAATCGCCTGTAACTTTTGATTTAGAGTTCAGAATGACATGAACCAATGCCCATGTTAAGCTAGCTCAATTTTCTATATTGTGACAAAAGTTAAGACTGAAATAGCTACGACAAAGCCTCCAAGTAATCCAATCAATCCCAAACTGCGTGATGCCATGAATTATGCCTCATTTGTAAACCTTTCCTCAATGAGCACCAATGATCCGCTTAGAATGATCATTTTAACTAGCTGATCAACTTGACAAATCCCCACTAAATCTTCTTTAACATTTGATTTTGAGCTCAAAATGACATGAATCCAACGACCACATTAATGTAGCTCAATTTTCAATATTGTGACCAAATATGAGACTGAAAGAGCTACGCAAAGCCCTCCAAGTAATTCATTGTATCTCAAACTCCGTGATACTATGCATTATCTTCATTTATAAGCCTTTTCTCAAGGAGCACCAATGATCAGTTTAGAATTATAAATTTAACTGGCTGATCAACTTGACATGTCCGCACTAAATCTAGTGTAACTTTTGATTTAGAATTCAAAAAACATGAATCCAATGTCCACGTTAAGCTAGCTCAATATTCTATAATGTGACAACATTTGATATTGAAGAGCTACGACAAAGCCGCATGTAATCTAATGTATCCTAAACTGCGTGATGCCATGCATTATGCTTCAATTATAAGCCTTTACTCAAGGAGCACCAATGATAAGTTTAGAATGATCATTTTAACTGGCCGATGAAATTGAATTGTCTGCACTAAATCGTCCATAACTTTATTTAGAGTTCCGAATTACATGAATAACGCCCACGCTAAGCTAGCTCAATTTTCTATATTGTGACAAAATTTAAGACTAAGACAGGTACGACAATGCATCCAAGTAATCCAATCTATCCCAAAATACGTGAGGCCATGCATTATACTTCATTTATTAGCCCTTACTCAAAGAGCACCAATGATCATTTTAACTAGGTGATCAACTTACATGTCCGCACTAAATTGTCTGTAACTTTTGATTTAGAGCTCAAAAGACATGGTTCAAATGCCCACGTCAAGCTAGCTCAATTTTAAATATTGTGACAACATTTCAAACTGAAAGCGCTACGACAAATCCTCCAAGTAATCCAATGTATCCCAAACTACCCGATTCCATGCATTATGCTTCATTTATAAGCCTTTACTCAAGGAGCACCACTGATCAGTTTAGAATGATCATATTAACTGGCCTATCAACGTGACATGTTCGCACTGAATCGTCCATAACTTTTGATTTAGAGTTGAGATTGACACGAATCTAATGCCCACGTTAAGCTAGCTCAATTTTCTATATTGTGATAAAATTTAAGACCAAAATAGTTTTGACAAAACCTCCAAGTAATCCATTCTATCCCAAAACGCGTGATTCCATTTGAAAATATTTGCTTAATGAGCACCAATGATCAGTTTAGAAGGATCGATTTAACTATCCGATAAAATTGACATATCCGCATTAAATTGTTGATAAATTTTGATTTAGAGTTCAGAATGACATGAATTCATCGCCCATGTTAAGCTAACTCAATTTCTATATTGTGACAAAATTTAGGACTGAAATAGCTATGAGAAAGCCTCCAAGTAATGCAATGTATCCCCAGTGCGTGATGCCATGCATTATGCTTCATTAATAAGCGTTTACTCAAGGAGAACCATCAGTTTAGAACGATCATTTTAACTGCCCGATCAATTTGCCATGTCCGCACTAAATCGTCTGTAACTTTTGATTTAGAGTTCAGAATGACACGAATTCAATGGCCACGTTAATCTAGCTTAATATTCTATATTGTGACAAAATTTAAGACGAAAATAGCTATGACAAAACCTCCAAGTAATCTAATCTATCCCAAACTGCGTGATGCCATGCATTATGCTTCATTTTAAAACCTTTGCTCAATGAGCACCAATGATTAGTTTAGAATGATTGATTTAACTAGTCGATAAAGTTGACATGTTAGGATTAAATCGCCTGTAATTTTTAATTTAGAGTTCAGAAGGACATGAATGCAAACCCCACATTAAGATAGCTCAATATTCTATACAGTGAAAAAATTCAAGACCGAAGTAGCTATGAAAAAGCTTTCATCCAATCTATCTACGACTACGTGATGCCATGCATTATGGTTCACTTGTAAATCTTTGCTAAATGAGCCCCAATGATCAGTTTAGAATGATCAATTTCACTAGCTTATCAACTTGACATGTCCGCACTAAATCGTCCGTCACTTTTGATTTAGAGTTCAGGATGACATGAATCCAATGACCACGTTAAGCTAGCTCATTTTTCTATACTATGAAAAAATTTAAGATACAAATAGCTAGCCAAAGCCTCCCACTAATCTAATGATCCCAAACTGCGTGATGCCATGCGTTATTCTTCATTTATAAGCCTTTACTCAAGGAGCACTAGTGATCAGTTTAGAACGATCATTTTAACTAGACGATCAACTTGACATGTCCGCACTAAATCGTACGTAATTTTTGATTTAAAGTTCAAAATGGCATGAATCCAACGCTCATGTTAAGCTAGCTTAATATTCCATATTGTGTTAAAAATTAAGACCAAAATAGCTACGACAAAACCTCCAAGTAATCAAGTCTATCCCAAATTGAATGATACCATGCATTGTGCTTCATTTGTAAACCTTTGCTCAATGAGCACCAATGATTAGTTTAGAATGATCGATTTAACAAGCTGAAAAACTTGGGATGTTTGTACTAAATCGTATGTAACTTTTGATTTAGATGAATCCAACGCCCACGTTAATCTAGCTCAATTTTCTATCATGTGACAAAATTGAAGACAGAAATAGCTAGGAAAAAGCCACCCACTAATGCAATGTATCCTAATCTGTATGACATCATGCATTGTACTTCATTTAAAAGGTTGTACGTAAGGAGCACCAATGATCAGTTTAGAATGATCATTTTAAATGGCCAATCAACTTGACATATCTTTACTAAATCGTCCGTACCTTTTCATTTAGAGTTCAGAATGACACGAATCTGACGCCCACGTTAAGTTAGCTCACTATTCTATATTGTGACAAAATTTAACACTAAAATAACTACAACAAAACCTTCAAGTAATCCACTCTATCCCAAACTCCGTGATGTCTTACATTATGCTTCATTTGTAAACCATTGCTCAATGAGCACCAATGATCAGTTTAGAATGATTGATCTAACTAGCCGAGGAACTTGACCTGTCCGCACGAAATCGTCCGTAACTTTTGATTTCGAGTTCAGAATGACATGAATCCATCGCCTAGGATAAGCTAGTTCAATATTCAATGTTATGACAAAATTTAAGACAGAAATAGCTACGACAAAGGCTCCAAGTAATCCAATGTATGCCGAACTGCGTGGTGCCAACCATTATGCTTCATATATAAGCTTGTACTTAATGAGCAACGATGTTCAGCTTAGAATGATCATTTTAACTGGCCGATCAACTTGACATGTCCGAACTAAATTGTTCAGAATGAGATGAATCCAATTGATCATTGGTGCTCCTTGAATCGAACGACCACATTAAGCTAGCTCAATTTTCTAACTGTGACAAAATTTAACACAGAAATAACTATGACAAAGCCTCCCACTAATCCAATGTATCCCAAACTCCGTGATGCCATGCATTATTCTTCCATGTATAAGTCTTTACTCAAGAAACACCAGTGAATTGCTTAGAATGATCATTTTAGCTGGCCGATCAATTTAACATATCTGCACTAAATCGTCCTTAACTTTTGATTTAGGGTTCAGAATGAGATGAATCCAATGCCCACGTTAAGCTAGCTTGATATTCTATATTGTGACAAAGTGTAAGACCCAAATAGCTACGACAAAACCTGAAAGTATCCCGATCTATCCCGAACTGTGTGATGCCATGCATTATACTTTATTTGTAAGCCTTTCCTCAATTAGCACCAATGATTAGTTTAGACTGATCGATTTAAATAGCCGATAAACTTGACATGTCTGCACTAAATCGTCAGTAACTTTTGATTTAGAGTTCAGAATGACATGAATCCATGCCCATGTCAACCTAGTTCAATTATCTATATTTGACAAAATTTCAAAAAGAAATAGCTACAACAAACCCTCCAAGTAATCTAATGTATCCCAAACTGCGTGATGCCATGCATTACGCTTCATTTATAAGCCTTTATTCAAGGAGCACAAATGATCAATTTAGAATGAACATTTAACTGGCTGATCAACTTGACATGTCCGCAATAAATCGTCCGTAACTTTTGATTTAGAGTTCGGATTGACATCAATCCAACACCCACGTTAAGCTCGCTTAATATTCTATATTGTGAAAAAATCAAGACTGAAATAGCAACAACAAAGCTTCTAAGTAATTCAATCTATCCCCCAACTGCGTGATGATATACATTACGCGCTTCATTTGTAAACCTTTGCTCAATGAGCACCAATGATGGGTTTAGAATGATCAATGTAACTAGCCAATATACTTGACATGTCTTCACTAAATCATCCGTAACTTTTGATTCAGAGTTCAGAATGACCTGAATCCAACGACCACATTAAGCTAGCTCAATTTTCTATACTATCACAAAATTTAAGATAGAAATAGCAATGAAAAACTCTCCAAGTAATCAAATGTATCCCAAACAGGGTCATGCCATGATTTATACTTCATTTATTACTCTTTACTCAAGGAGCACGAATGATGAGTTTAGAATGATCATTTTAACTAGCTGATCCACTTCACATGTCCACAATATATCGTCCGTAACTTTTGATTTAGATCTCAGAATGACATGAATCCAAAGCCCTTGTTAAGCTAGCTCAATATTCTATCTGGTGACAAAATTCAAGACCGAAATAGCTATGACAAAGCTTTCAAGTAATCCAATCTATCCTAAACTGCGTGATGCAATGCATTATGATACATTTTTAAACCTTTTCTCAATGAGCACCACTAATCAGTTTAGAATGATCAATTTCATTAGCCGATAAACTTGACATGTCCGCACTAAACCATCTGTAACTTTGAATTTAGAGTACCAAATTACACGAATCAACCGACCACATTAAGCTAGCTCAAGTTTCTATACTGTGAAAAAATTTAAGACATAAATAGCTACGACAAAGCCTCCCACTAATCAAATGTATCCCAAACCCCGTGATGCCATGCATTATGCTTCATTTATAAGATTTTACTCATGGAGCACCAGTGATCAGTTTAGAATGATCATTTTAACCAGCCGATCAACTTGACATGACCACACTAAATCGTACGTAACTTTTCATTTAGATTTCAGGATGACACGAATCCAACGTCCACGTTAAGCTAGCTTAATATTCTATATTGTGACAAAGTTTCAGATGGAAATAGATACCAAAAAACCTCCAAGTAATCCAATCAATCCCAAACTGCATGACGCCATGCATTATGCTTCATTTGTAAACCTTTGCTCAATGAGAAAAAATGATCAGTTTAGAATGATCGATTTAACCAGCCAATAAACATGGCATGTCCGCAGTAAATCGTCCGTAACTTTTGATTTAGAGTTCAAATTGACATTAATCCAACGGCAACGTTAACCCAGCTCGTTTTTCTATATTGTGATAAATTAAATACAAAAATAGCTACGAAAAACCCTCGAAGTAATCCAATGTATCCCAAACTGCGTGATGACATGCAATATGCTTCATTTATAAGTCTTTACTCAAGGAGCACCAATGATACGTTGGGAATGATCATTTAAACTTGCCGATCAACTTGACATGTCCGCAATAAATTGTCCGTATCTTTTGATGTACAGTTCAGAATGACTTGAATCCAAAACTCACGATAAACTAGCTCAATATTTTATATTGTGAAAAAATTCAAGACCGAAATAGTTACAACAAATCTTTCAAGTAATCTAATCTATCTCCAACTGCGTGATGCTATGCATTATGATACATTTAAAACATTTCCTCAATAAGCACCAATGATCAGTTTAGAATGATCAATTTCACTAGCCGATAAACTTGACATGTCCGCAATAAATCATCCGTAACATTTGATTAAGAGTTCCAAATTACATGAATCCAATGTACACGTTAAGCTAGCTCAATTTTCTATATTTTGATAAAATTTAAGAAAGAAATACCTACGAGAAAGCCTCCCACTAATCCAATGTATCCCAAACTGCTATACTGTGATAAAATGATCATTTTAACTAGCTAATCGACATGACATGTCCTCACTAAATTGTTTTTAACATTTGATTTAGAACGCAAAAAACCATGAATCCAACGCCCACGTTAATCTAGCTCAATTTTCAATATTGAGACAATATTTGAGACGTAAAGAGCTATGCTAAAGCCTCCAAGTAATCCAATGTATCCCAAATTGTGTGATGTCATGGATTATGCTCCATTTATAACCCTTTAATAAAAGAGCACCAGTTATCAGTTTAGAATGATAATTTTAACTGGCTGATCAACTTGACATGTCCGCACAAAATCGTACGTAACTTTTGATTCAGAGTTCAGAAGGACACCAATCCAACGCCCATGTTTAGCTAGCTTAATTTAAGATTGAAATAGCTATGACAAAGCCTCCAAATAATCCAATCTATCCCAAACTGCATGTTTCCATGCGTTATGCTTCATTTGTAAACCTTTGCTCAATGAGCACCAATGATCAGTTTAGAATGATTATTTTAACTAGCTGATCAATCTGACATGTCCGTACTAAATCGTACGTGATTTTTGATTTAGAGTTCACAATGACTTGAATAAAATGCCCACGTTAAGCTAGATCAATATTCTATACTCTCCCAAAATTTCAGACCGAATAGCTATGATGAATCCTCCAAGCAATCAAATCTATCCCAAAATGCATGATGACATGCATTATACTTCATTTTTAAACCTTTGGTCAATGGGCACCAGTGATCAATTTTGAGTGATCATTTTAACTAGCCGATCAACTTGACATGTCCGCACTATATCGTCTTTAACATTTTATTTAGAGGTCAAAATGACATGAATCCAACACCCAAGTTAATCTAGCTCAATTTTCAGTATTTGAAACTGAAACAGCGACGACAAAGCCTCCAAATAAGCCAATGTATCCCAAACTGTGTGATGCCATGCATTATGCTCCATTTATAAGACTTTACTCAATGAGCAACAATGATGAAATAGCTACGAAAAAGCCTCTAAGTAATACAATCTATCCTAAACTGCGTGATGTCATGCATTACGCTTTATTTGTAAACCTTTGCTCAATGAGCACCAATGATCAGTTTAGAATGATCATTTTAACTAACTAATCAACTTCACATGTTTGCACTAAGTCGTCAGTAACATTTGATTGAAAGCTCAAAATGACATGAATTACGTTAATCTAACTCAAATTTCAATATTGTGACAACATTTGAGACTGAAAGAACTACAATAAAGCTTCCAAGTAATCCAATGTAACCCAAACTACGTGATGCCATGCATGATGCTTCATTTATAAGCCTTTACTCAAGGAGCCCGAAATGCTCAGTTTAAAATGATCATTTTAACTGGCCGATCAACTTGATATGTCCTCAGAAAATCGTCTGTAACTTTTGATTTAGAATTCAGAATGACACGAGTCCAACGCCCATGTTAAGCTAGCTCAATATTATATATTGTGACAAAATTTATGACTGAAATAGCTAAGACAAAGCCACCAAATAATCCAATCTATCCCAAACTGCGTTTTGCCATGCATTATGCTTCATTTGTAAACCTTTGCTCAATGAGCACCAATGATCAGTTTAGAATGATAATTGTAACTAGCTGATCAACTTGACATTTCCGCAGTAAATCGTCTGTAACATTTTATTTAGAGCTCAAAATGACATGAATCCAATATCCACGTTAATCTAGATAAATTTTCAATATTGTTACAATATTTCATACTGAAAGAGCTACGACAAAGCTTCCAAGAAATCCTATGTATCCCAAACTGCATGATGCAATGCATTATGCTTCAGTTATAAACCTTTACTCAAGGAGCACCAATGATCAGTTTATAATGATCATTTTAACTGGCCGATCAACATGATATGTCCGCACTAAATCACCCCTGACTTTTTATTTAGTGTTCAGAATGGCATGAATCCAATTTCCACTTAAGCTAGCTCAATTATCATATTGTTGCAAAATTTAAGACAATAATAGCTCCGAAAAAAGCCTCCACATAATCCAATCTATCCCAAACTGCGTGATGCCATGTATTATGTTTCATTTGTAAACCTTTGCTCAATGAGCACCAAATGATCAGTTTAGAATGATCATCTTAACTAGCTGATAAAACTTGATATGTCTGCACTAAATCGTCTTTAACATTAGATTTTGAGCTGAAAATAACATGAATCCAACTACCACGTTAATCTAGCTCAATTTTTCCAGTATTGTGACCAACTTTGAGACTGAAAGAGCAACAACAAAGCCCTGCAACTAATCCAATGTATCCCAACTGCGTGATGCCATGCAATATGCTTCATTTATAAGACTTTACTCAAGGAGCACCACTGATCAGTTTATAATTATCATTTTAACTGGCCGATCAACTTGACAAGTCCGCACTAAATAGTCCATAACTTTTGATTTAGAGTTCAGACTGAACCGAATCCAAAGCCCACGTAAGCTAGCTCAATATTACAAGTTTTGAAAAAGTCTAAGACCAAAATAGATACGACAAAGCTTCCAATTAATCCAATCTATCCCAAACTGTGTGATGGCATGCATTATGCTTCATTCGTAAACCTTTGCTCAATGAGCACAAATGATCAGTTTAGAATGATCATTTTAACTAGAAGCTTACCTTGACATGTCTGCTTTAAATCGTCTTTAACATTTGATTTGAAGCTCCAATTGACATGAATCCAACGGCCACATTACGCTAGTTCAATATTCAAAATTGTGCTAAAATTTGAGACTAAAAGAGCAACGACAAAGCCCTTTAAGTAATCCAATATGTCCCAAACTTTGTGATGCCATGCATTATGCTTCACTTATAAACCTTTACTCAAGGAGCACCAATGATCAGTTTAGAATTATCATTTTAACTGGCTGATCAACTTGATATGTCCGCACTAAATCGTCCGTAACTTTTGATTTAGAGTTCACAATAACACGAATCCAATGCCCACGTTAAGGTAGCTCAATATTTTAAATTTTGACAAACTTTAAGACCAAAATAGCTACGACAAAACCTCCAAGTAATCCAATCTATCCCAAACTACGTGATGCCATATATTATGCTTCATTTGAGAACCTTTGCTCAATGAGCACCAATGATCAGTTTCGAATGATCATTTTAACTAAATGATTACATTTGATTTAAAGCTATAAATGAAATGAATCCAACGGCCACGTTAATCTAGCTCAAATTTCAATATTGTGACAACATTTGAGATAGAAAGAGCTATGATAAAGCCTCCATGTAATCCAATGTATACCAAACTGCGTGATGCCATGTATTATGCTTCATATATAAGCCTTTACTCATGGAGCGCCAATGATCAGTTTAGAATTATCATTTTAACTGGCTGATCAACTTGACATGTCCGCACTAAATCGTTCATAACTTTTGATTTATAGTACAGAATGGCTCGAATCCAATGCCCACGTTAACCTAGCTCAATATTCTATATTGGGACAAACTATATGACTGAAATAGCTATTATAAAGACTTCAAGTAATCCCATCTATCCCAAACTGCATGATCCCATGCATTATGCTGATCAACTTGACATGTCCACATTAAATCGTCTTTAACATTTCACTTAGAGCTCAAAATTGTTATGAATCCAATGCCCATGTTAATCTACATCAATTTTCAATATTTTGAAGACATTTGAGACTAAAAAAGCTATGACAAAGCCTCCAAATAATCCAATGTATCCCAAGCTGCGTGATAACATGTATTATGCTTCGTTTATGAGCCTTTACACAAGGCGGACCAGTGATCAGTTTAGAATTATCATTTTAACTGGCCGGTCAACTTGACATGTCCGCACTATATCATCCGTAACTTTTGATTTAGTGTTCAGAATGACATGAATCAGACGCCATGTTAAGCTAGCTGATCAGTAAACCTTTGTTCAATGAGCACCAATGATCAGTTTAGAATGTTCATTTTAACTAGCTGATCAACTTGACATGTACATACTAAATCGTATTTAACATTTCATTTAGAGCTCAAAATGATATGAATGCAACGCCCATGTTAATCTACCTCAATTTTCAATATTTTGACAACATTTGATACTGGAAAA
The DNA here is from genome assembly GCA_018901935.1 of Pugionium cornutum. Lineage (NCBI taxonomy): Eukaryota > Viridiplantae > Streptophyta > Magnoliopsida > Brassicales > Brassicaceae > Pugionium > Pugionium cornutum. Next base: position 27,017,822 of record CM032155.1, read on the forward strand.
GGTATGGCAAAGCCTTCAAGTAATCCAATGTATCCCAAACAGTGTGATATCATGCATTATGCTTCATTTATAAGTCTTTACTCAAGCACCAATGATCAGTTTAGAATTATCATTTTAACTGGCCGGTCAACTTGAAATGTACGCAATAAATCGTCCACAACTTTTTATTTAGAGTACAGAATGACACGAATCGGACGCCCACATTAAGCTAGCTCAATATTCTAAGACCAAAATAGCTATGAGAAAGAATCCGAGGAATCCAATATATCCCAAACTGCATGATGCCATGCATTATGCTTCATTTGTAAACCTTTGCTTAATGAGCACCAATGATCAGTTTAGAACGATCATTTAAACTAGCTGATCAACTTGAAATGTCCGCACTAAATCGTCATTAACTTTTGATTTAGAGCTCAAAATGACATGAATCCAACGTCCATGTTAATCTAGCTCAATTTTCAATATTGTGACAACATTTGAGACTGAAAGAGCTACTATAACGCCTCTAAGTAATCCAATGTATCCCAAACTATGTGATATCATGCATTATGGCTCATTTGTAAACCTTTGCTCAATGGTCACCAATGATCAGTTTAGAATGATCATTTTAACTAGCTGATAACCTTGATATGTCCGCACTAAATTGTCCGTACATTTGATTTAGAGCTCAGAATGACATGAATCCAACTCCGACGTTAATCTAGCTCAATTTCAGATATTGTGACAATATTTGAGACTGAAAAAGCTATAACAAAACCAAGTAATCAAATGTATCACAAACTGCGTGCCATGCGTTCTGCTTCATTTATAAGGTTTTAGTTAAGGAGCACCAATGATCAGCTTAGAATTATCATTTTAACTAGCCGATCAACTTCACATGTAAGCACTAAATCTTTTGTAACTTTTGATTTACAGTCCTGAATGACATGAATCCAATGCCCATGTTAAGCTAGCTCAATTATCTATGTTGTGATCAATTTAAGACCGAAATAGCTACGATAAAGTCTGCAAGTAATCCAATGTATCCAAAACTGCATGATGCCATGCATTATGTTTCATTTGTAAATCTTTGCTCAATGAGCACCACTGACTAGTTTAGAATGATTATTTTAACTATCTGATCAACTTGACATGTCCGCACTAAATCGTCTTTAACATTTGATTTAGATCTCACAATGACATGATTACAACGCCTACGTTAATCTACCTCGATTTTCAATATTGTGACAACATTTGAGACAAAAGAGATACGACAAAGCCTCCAAGTAATCCAATGCGTCCCAAACTGCGTGATGCCATGCATTATTTTTTTTTATTTATAAGCCTTTACTCAAGGAGCACGAATGATGAGTTCAGAATGATCATTTTAACTAGCTGATAACGTTGATATGTCCGCACTAAATCGTCTGTAATATTTGATTAAAAGCTCAAACTGACATGAATCCAATACCCACGTTAATCTAGCTTAATTTTCAATAATGTGACAACATTTGAGACCTAAAGACCTATGACAAAGCCTCCAAGTAATCCAATGTATCCAAAATTGTGTGATGCAATGATCAGTTTAGAATGATCATGTTAACTGGCCGATCAAGTTGACATATCCACATTAAATCATCCATGACTTTTTATTGAGAGTTCGGAATAAAAAGAATCCAATGCACATGTTAAGTTAGCTCAATATTCTATGTCGTGAGAAGAAAAGACGAAAATAGCTACGCCAAAGCCTCTAAGTAATCTCATATATCCCAAACTGCGTGATGCCATGCATTGTGCTTCATTTGTAATCCTTTGCTCCATGAGCACCAATGATCAATGTAGAATAAAAATTTTAACTAGCTGATTAACTTGACATATCGCACTAAATCATCACTAACATTTGATTTAGAGCTCAAAATGATGCGAATCCAACGGCCATGTTAATCTAGCTGAATTTTCAATATTGTGACAAAATTTGAGATTGAAAGAGAAACAACAAAGCCCTCTAATTATTCCAATGTATCCCAAACTGCATGATGCCATGCATTATGCTTTGTTTATAAGCCTTTACTGAAGGAGTACTAATGATCAGTTTAGAATTTTCATTTTAACTGGCTGATCAATTTGACATGTCTGCACTAAATCGTCCGAACTTTTGATTTAGAGTTCAGAATGACAAAAATCCAACGCTCACGTTAGTCTAGCTCAATTTTCTACATTGTGACATAATTTAAGACCGAAATAGCTACGACAAAGAAATATATGCTATCCCAAACTGTGTGATGCCATACATTATGCTTCATTTGTAAACCTCTGTTCAATTAGCACCAATGCTCAGTTTATAATGATCATTTTTAACTAGCTGATACAACTTGACATGTCCGCACTAAATCCTCTTTAACCTTTGATTTAGAGCTCAAAATTACATTAATCTAAAGCGCACATTAATCTAGCTCTATTTTTAATATTTGGGCAACAAATAAGACAGAAAGACCTACGAAAAAGCCACCAAGTAATCCAATGTATCCCAAACTGCGTGCTACATGCATTATGCTTATAAACCTTTGATCAATGAGCACCAATGATCAGTTTAGAATGATCAATTTAGATACGTGATAAACTTGACATGTTCGCACTAAATCGTCAGAAAGTTTTGATCTAGAGCTCAAAATGACATGAATCCAATGCCCACGTTAATCTGTTCAATTTTTAACATTGCGATCTTATTGGAGAATGAAAGAGCTATGACAAAGCCTCCAAGTAATCGAATGTATCCCAAACTGTGTTATGTCATGCATTATGCTTCAGTTATAATCCTTTACTCAAGGAGCACCAATGATCAGTTTGGAATAATAGATTTAACTGGCCTATCAACTTGACATATCTGCATTAAATCGTCCGTAACTTTTGATTTAGAGTTGAGAATAACACGAATCCAATGCCCACGTCAAGGTAGGTAAATTGTCTATATTGTGATAAAATGTAAGACAAAAATAGCTACGACATAACATCCACGTAATCAAATCTATCCCAAAATGCGTGATGCCATGCATTATGCTTCATTTGTAAACCTTTGCTAAATAAGCACCAATGATCAGTTTAGAATGATCAATTTAACAATCCCACAAACATTAAATGTCCACACTGAATCGTCCGTACTTTGGATTTTGGGCTCAAAAAGGACATGAATCCAACACCCACATTATTCTAGCTCAATTTGTAATATTGTGACATTATTTGAGGCTAAAAGAGCTACGACAAAGCCTCCAAGTAGTCCAATGTATCCCAAACTGCGTGATACCATGCATTATGCTTCACTTTTAAACCTTTGATCAATGAGCACCAATGATCAGTTTAGAATGATCAATTTAACTGACCGACCAACCTTTCATGTCCGCAATAAATCGTCTGTAACTTTTGATTTAGAGCTGAGAATGACACGAATCCAATGTCCACGTTAAGGTAGCTCAATCGTCGATATTGTGATAGAATTTAAGACCAAAGTAGCAACAACGTAGCCTCCAAGTAATCCAATATATCCCAAACTGCGTGATGCCATGCATTATGCTTCATTTGTAAACCTTTTCTAATTGAGCACCAATGATCAGTTTAGAAGGATCAATTTAACTAGCCGATAAACTTGATATGACCACACTAAATCTTCAGTAACCTTTGATTTAGATCTCAAAAGGACATGACTCCAACGCCCACAATAATCTAGCTCAATTTTTAATATTGTGAAATTATTTGAGACTGAAAGAGCTACGACAAAGCTTACAAGTAATCCAATGTATACCAAACTACGTGATGTCATGCATTATGCTTCACTTGTAAACCTTTTATCAATGAGCACCAATGATCAGTTTGGAATGATAATTTTAACTAGGTGATCAACTTGACTTGTCTGCACTAAATCGTCCGTAACTCTTGATTTAAAGTTTAATACGACACGAATCCAACGCCAACGTTAAGCTACCTCAGTTGCCTATATTGTGATAAATTTCAAGACCAAAATAGGTATGAAAAAGCCTCCAAGTAATCCAATCTATCCCAAACTGTGTTATGTCATGCATTATGCTTCATTTGTCAACCTTTGATCCACGAGCACAAATGATTAGTTTGGAGTGATCAATTCAACTATCCGATAAACTTTTATGTTCGTACTAAATCGTCAGTAACTCTTGATTTAGAGCTCAAAATGACATGAATCCAACAACCAAGTTAATCTTGCTCAATTTTTTAATATTGTGACATTATTTGAGACTGAAGAACTACGACAAAGCCTGCAAGTAATCCAATGTATCTAAAACTGCGTGATGCCATGCATTATACTTTATTTATAAGCCTTAACTCAAGGAGCACCAATGATCAGTTTAGAATGATCATTTTAACTGGCCGATCAACTTGACATGTCCGCACTAAATTGTCTGTAACTTTTGATTTGGAGTTCCGAATTGCACGAATCCAACGCCCACGTTACCCTAGCTGAGTTGCCTATATTGTGATAAATTTTAAGGCGGAAATGGGTATGAAAAAGCCTCCAAGAAATCCATTGTATCCAAAACTGCATGATGCCATGCATTACTCTTCATTTATAAGCCTTTACTCAAGGAGCACCAATGATCATTTTAACTGGCCGATAAACGTGACATGTCCGCACTAAACTGTCCTTTTGATTTAGAGTTCAGAATGACACGAATCCAACACCCACGCCAACCTAGCTCAATTTTCTATATTGTGCAAAACTTTTCTATAAGTCCGAAATAGGTATGACAGAGCCTCCAAGTAATCCAACCTTTCCCAAAGTGCGTGATGTCATGCATTATGCTTCATTTGTAACCTTTGCTCAATGAGCACCAATGATCAATTTAACTGGCCGATAAACTTCACATGTCCGTACTAAATCGTCTATAACTTTTGATTTAGAGTTCAGAATGACTTGAATCCAACACCCACTTTAAGCTAGCTCAATTTTCTCAATTGTGACAAAATCTAACACCCACGTTAACTATTTCATTCTATCCCAAACTGTGTGTTGCCATGCATTATGCTTCATTTGTACACCTTTTGTGAATGAGCACCAATGATCAGTTGAGAATGATCATTTTAACAAGCTGATCAACTTGACATGTACGCAATAAATTGTCTATAACTTTTGATTTAGAGCTAAAAATGATATGAATCCAACACCCACATTAATCTAGCTCAAAATTTATTATTCAGAGAACATTTGAGACTGTAAGAGCTACGAAAAAGCCTCAAAGTAATCCATTGTATCCCAAACTGCGTGATGCCATGCATTATGCTTCATTTACAAGCCTTTACTTAAGGAGAACCAAATGATGAGTTTAAAATGATCATTTTAACTAGCCGATCAACTTGAAATGTCTGCACTAAATCGTTTGTAACGTTTTATTTAGAGTTCAGAATGACACGAATCCAACACCCACGTTAAGCTAGCTCAATTTTTTATATTGTTATAAAACTCCAAGTATTTCATTCTATCCCAAACTAGGTGATTCCATGCATTATGATTTGTTTGTAAACCTTTGATGAATGAGCACCAATGATCAGTTTATAATGATCATTTTAACTAGTTGTTCAACTTCACATGCCGCACTAAATCGTTTTTAACTTTTGATTTAGAGCTCAAAATGACATGAATCCAACACACATGTTAATCTAGCCCAATTTTTTAATATTGTGAAAATATTTGAGACCGAAGGAGCCACGACAAAGCTTCCAAGTAATCATATCTATCACAAACTGCATTATGCCATCCATTATGCTTCATGTTTAAACCTTTTATCAATGAGCACCAATGATCAGTTTAGAATTATCAGTTTAGAATGATCAATTTAACTAGCCGATAAACTTGACATGTCCACACTAAATCTTTCGTAACTTTTGATTTAGAGCTCAAAATGACATGAATTCAATGCCTAAATTAATCTAGCTTAATTTTTAATGTTATGAAATTATTTGAGACTATAAGAGCTACGACAAAGCCTCCAAGTAATCCAATGTATCCCAAAGTTCCTGATGTCATGCATTATGCTTCATTTATAAGCCTTTACTTAAAGAGCACCAATGATTAGTTAAGAATGATCGTTTTAACCGACCGATCAACTTGACATATCCGCACTCAATTGTCTGTACCTTTTGATTTATAGTTCAGAATGACACGAATCCAAATCCCACGTTAACCTAGCTCAATTGTCTATATTATGCTAAACTCTAAGACCGAAATAGGTATTACAAAGCCTCCAAGTAATCCAACCTTTCCCAAAGTGCGTGATGCCATGCATTATGTTTGATTTGTAAACCTTTGCTCAATGAGCACCAGTGATCAGTTTAGAATGATCAATTTAACTGGCCGATAAACTTCACATGCCCGCACTAAATCGTCTATTTTCTTTTGATTTAGAGTTCATAATGACACAAATCCAATGCCAACGTTAAGCTTGCTCAATTTTCTATATTGTCTCAAAATTTCGGAGCAAAATAGCTACGACAAAGACTCCTAGTAATTCATTTTATCCCAAACTTTCTGATGCCATGCATTATTCTTCATTTGAAAACCTTTGTTGAATGAGCATCAAAGATCAGGTTAGACTGATCATTTTAACAAGCTGGTCAACTTGACATTTCTGCACTAAATTTTCTTTAACTTTTGATTTGGAGATCGAAATTATATGAATCCAACGCCCACATTAACCTAGCTCAATTTTTATTATTGTGAGAACATTTGAGACTGCAAGAGTTACAACAAAGCCTCCAAGTAATGCATTGTATCTGAAACTGCGTGATGCCATGCATTGTGCTTCATTTACAAGCCTTTACTCGAGGAGCACTAAATCGTTTGCAACATTTTATTTAGAGTTCAGAATGATACGAATCGAACATCCACATTAAGCTGGCTCAATTTTTTATATTGTTATAAAATTTAAGACCAAAATAGACACGACAAAGCCTCCAAGTAATCCAATTTATCACAAACTCTGTGATACCATGCATTATGCTTCAGTTGTAAACCTTTGCTCAATGAGCACCGATGATCATTTTAACTAGCTGATCAACTTGACATGTCTGCAGTAAATAGTTATTAACTTTTGCCTTACAGATCAAAATGACATGAATCCAACAACCACGTTAATCTATCTGAATTTTTAATATTGTGAAAATATTTGAGAACGAAAGAGCCACGATAATGCCTCCAAGTAATCATATCCATCCCAAACTGCGTTATGCCATGCATTATGCTTCATGTGTGTACCTTTGATCAATGAACCCTAGTAATCAGTTTATAATGAAAAAATAAATGGCCGATAAACTTCACATGTCAGCACTAAATTGTCCATAACTTTTGATTTAGAGTTCAAAATGACAGGAATCTAACGCCCACGTTAAGCTTGTTCAATTTTTATATTGTGTCAAAATTTCCAACCAAAATAGGTACGACAAAGACTGCAAGTAATTCATTCTAACCCAAACTGCATGATGTCATGCATTATGCTTCATTTGCAAATCTTTGATGAATGAGCACCAATGATCAGTGTAGAATGATCATTTTAACTAGCTTATCAACTTCACATGCCCGCACTAAATCGTCTTTGACTTTTGAGTTAGAGCTCAAGATGAAATGAATCCAACACCCATGTTAATCTAGCTCAATTTTAATATTGTGAAAATATATGAGACCGAAAGAGTCACGACAAAGCCTCCAAGTAATCATATCTACCCCAAATTGTGTTATGCCATGCATTATGATTTATGTTTTTTATCAATGAGCACCAATGAGCAGTTTAGAATGATCTATTTAACTAGCCAATAAAATTGACATTTCCGCACTATAATCGTCCGAATTTTTGATTTAGAGCTCAAAGTGCTCTATTTGAGCTCAAAATTGACATGTGCTGTAATTCAATGTATCCCAAAGTGCCTGATATCATGCATTATGCTTCATTATAATCCTTTCCTCAAAGAGCACCAATGATCAGTTAAGAATGATCATTTTAATTGGCCGATCAACTTGACATGTCCACACTAAACTGTCCTCAACTTTTTATTCAGAGTTCAGAATGACACGAATCCAACACTCACGCCAACCTAGCTCAATTTTCTATATTGTGCAAAACTTTAAGTCCGAAATAGGTATGACAGAGCCTCCAAGTAATCCAACCTTTCCCAAAGTGCGTGATGTCATGCATTATGCTTCATTTGTAACCTTTGCTCAATGAGCACCAATGATCAATTTAACTGGCCGATAAACTTCACATGTCCGTACTAAATCGTCTATAACTTTTGATTTAGAGTTCAGAATGACTTGAATCCAACACCCACTTTAAGCTAGCTCAATTTTCTCAATTGTGACAAAATCTAACACCCACGTTAACTATTTCATTCTATCCCAAACTGTGTGTTGCCATGCATTATGCTTCATTTGAAAACCTTTGTTGAATGAGCACCAATGATCAGTTTAGAATTATCATTTGAACTAGCTGATCAACTTGGCATGTCCGCACTAAATTGTTATTAACTTTTGATTTAGAGCTCAAAATGATATGAATCCAATGGCCACGTTAATCTAGCTCAATTGTTAATATTATGACAACATTTGAGATTGTAATAGCTAAAATAAAGCCTCCAAGTAATCCATTGTATCCCAAACTGAATGATGCCATGAATTATGCTTCATTTATAAGCCTTTACTCAAGGAGCACGAATGAGCACTTTAGAATGATCATTTAACTGGCTGATCAACTTGGCATGTCCGCACTAAATCATCTGTAACTTATTATTTAGAGTTCAGAATGACACGAATCCAACACACACGTTTAGCTAGCTCAATTTTTATATTGTGATAAAATTTAATATCGAAATAGCTAGGACAAAGAGTCCAAGTATTTCATTCTATCCCGAACTGTGTGTTGCCATACATTATGCTTCATTTGTAACCCTTTGCTCAATGAGCACCAATAATATGATTAGAATGATCATTTTGACTAGATGATCAACTTGACATGTCCGCACTAAATCGTCCTTAACTTTTGATTTAGAGCTCAAAATGATATGAATCCAACATCCATGTTAATCTAGCTCAATGTTTTAATATTGTGAAAATATTTGAGACCGAAGGAACCACGACAAAGTTTCCAAGTAATCATATCTATCCCAAACTGCGCCATGCCATGCATAATGTGTCATGTTTAAACCTTTTATCAATGAGCACCAATGATTAGTTTAGTATGATCAATTTAACTAGCTGATAAACTTGACATGTCCGCACTAACTCGTCCGTAACTTTTGATTTAGAGCTCAAAATGACATGAATTCAATGCCTAAATTAATCTAGCTTAGTTTTTAATGTTATGGCATTATTTGAGACTATAAGAGCTACGACAAAGTCTCCAAGTAATCCAATGTATCCCAAAGTGCCTGATATCATGAATTATGCTTCATTTATAAGACTTTACTCAAAGAGCACCAATGATCAGTGAAGAATGATCATTTTAACTGGCCGATCAACCTGACATGTCCGCACTAAATTGTCCGTAACTTTTGATTTATAGTTCAGAATGACACGAATCCAACTCCCAAGTTAACCTAGCTCAATTGTCTATATTCTTCCAAACTTCAAGACCGAAATACGTATGACAACGCCTCCAAGTAATCCAACCTTTCCCAAAGTGCGTGATGCCATGCATTTTGCATCATTTGTAAACCTTTGCTCAATGACCACCAATGATCAGTTTAGAATGATCAAACTAATTGGCCGATAAACTTCACATGTCCTCACTAAATCGTCAATAACTTTTGATTTAGAGTTCCGAATGACACAAATCCAACGCCCACGTTAAGCTTGCTCAATTTTCTGTATTGTCTCAAAATTTCTGACCAAAGTAGATATGAAAAAGACTCCAAGTAATTCATTTTGTCCCAAACTTTGTGATTCCATGCATTATGCTTCATTCGAAAACCATTGTTCAATGAGCACCAATGGTCGGTGTAGAATGATCATTTTAACAACCTGATAACCTTGACATGTACGCACTAAATTGTCTTTAACTTTTGATTTAGAGCTCCAAATGATATGAATCCAATGCCCACGTTAATCTAGCTCAATTTTTATTATTATGAGAACATTTGAGACTGCAAGAGCTACGACAAAGAGTCCAAGTAATGCATTGTATCCGAAACTGCGTGATGTCATACATTATGCTTCATTTACAAGCCTTTGCTTAAGGAGGACCAAATGATCAGTTTAGAATGATCATTTTAACTAGCCGATCAACTTGACATGTCCGCACTAAATTGTTTGTAACGTTTTATTTAGAGTTCAAATTGACAACGACTCCAACACCCATGTTAAGCTAGCTCAATTTTTTATATTGTTATAAAATTTAAGACCAAAACAGATACGGCAAAGCGTCCAAGTAATCCAATCTATCCCATACTGCGTGATACCATGCATTATGCTTCATTTGTAAACCTTTGCTCAATGAGTACCAATGATCAGTTTAGAATGATCATTTTAACTAGCTGATCAACTTGACATGTCCGCACTAAATCGTCATTAACTTTTGATTTAGAGCTCAAAATGACATGAATCCAACGTCCATGTTAATCTAGCTCAATTTTCAATATTGTGACAACATTTGAGACTGAAAGAGCTACTATAACGCCTCTAAGTAATCCAATGTATCCCAAACTATGTGATATCATGCATTATGGCTCATTTGTAAACCTTTGCTCAATGGTCACCAATGATCAGTTTAGAATGATCATTTTAACTAGCTGATAACCTTTATTTGTCCGCACTAAATTGTCCGTACATTTGATTTAGAGCTCAGAATGACATGAATCCAACTCCGACGTTAATCTAGCTCAATTTCAGATATTGTGACAATATTTGAGACTGAAAGAGCTATAACAAAACCAAGTAATCAAATGTATCACAAACTGCGTGCCATGCGTTCTGCTTCATTTATAAGGTTTTAGTTAAGGAGCACCAATGATCAGCTTAGAATTATCATTTTAACTAGCCGATCAACTTCACATCTAAGCACTAAATCTTTTGTAACTTTTGATTTACAGTCCTGAATGACATGAATCCAATGCCCATGTTAAGCTAGCTCAATTATCTATGTTGTGATCAATTTAAGACCGAAATAGCTACGATAAAGTCTGCAAGTAATCCAATGTATCCAAAACTGCATGATGCCATGCATTATGTTTCATTTGTAAATCTTTGCTCAATGAGCACCACTGACTAGTTTAGAATGATTATTTTAACTAGCTGATCAACTTGACATGTCCGCACTAAATCGTCTTTAACTTTTGATTTAGAGTTCAAAATGACATGAATCTAGCACCCACGTTAATCTAGCTCAATTTTTAATATTGTGAAAATATTTGAGAACGAAAGAGCCACGATAATGCCTCCAAGTAATCATATCCATCCCAAACTGCGTTATGCCATGCATTATGTTTCATGTGTGAATCTTTGATCAATGAATACCAATGATCAGTTTATAATGATAAATTTAACTGGCTGATAAACTTCACATGTCGGCAATAAATCGTCATTAAATTTTGATTTAGAGTTCAAAATGACACGAATCTAACGCCCACGTTAAGCTTGTTCAATTTTCTATATTTTGTCAAAATTTCCAACCAATATAGCTACCACAAAGACACCAAGTAATTCATTCTATCCCAAACAGCGTGATGTTATGCATTATGCTTCATTTGTAAAACTTTGATGAATGAGCACCAATAATCAGTTTAGAATGATCACTTGAACTAGCTGATCAACTTCACATGCCCGCTCTAAATCGCCTTTAACTCTTGATTTAGAGCTCAAAATGACATGAATCCAACACCAATGTTAATATAGCTCAATTTTCAATATTGTGAAAATATTTGAGACCAAAAGAGCCACGAGAAAGCCTCCAAGTAATCATATCTATCCCAAACTGTGTTATGCCATGCATTATGGTTCATGTTTAAACCTTTTATCAATGAGCACCAATGATCAATTTAACTAGCTGATAAACTTGACATGTCTGCACTAAATCGTCCGTAACTTTTGATTTAGAGATCAAAATGACATGAATCCAACGCCCAAATTAATCTAGCTTAATTTTTAATGTTATGATATTATTTGAGACTATAAGAGCTACGACAAAGCCTCCAAGTTATCCAATGTATCCCAAAGTGCCTGATATCATGCATAATGCTTCATTTATAAGCCTTTACTCCGAGAGCACCAATGATCAGTTAAGAATGATTATTTTAACTCGCCGATCAACTTGACATGTCCACACTAAATTGTCCGCAACTTTTGATTTAGAGTTCAGAATGACACGAATCCAACTCCCACGTTAACCTAGCTCAATTGCTTATATTCTGGTAAGCTTTAATACCGAAATAGGTATGACAAAGTCTCCAAGTATTCCAACCTTTCCCAAAGTGAGTGGTGCCATGCATTATGCTTCATTTGTAAACCTTTGCTCAATGAGCACCAATGATCAGTTTAGAATGATCAATTTAACTGGCCGTTAAACTTCACATGCCCGCACTAAATCGTCTATAACTTTTGATTTAGAGTTCAGAATGGCAGAAATATAACGCCGACGTTAAGCTTGCTCAATTTTCTACATTGTCTCAAAATTTCCGACCAAAGTAGCCACGACAAAAACTCCAAGTAATTCATTTTATCCCAAACTTTGTGATGGCCATGCATTATGCTTCATTTGAAAACCTTTGTTGAATGAGCACCAATGATTAGTTGAGAATGATCATTTTAGCAAGCTGATCAACTTGACATGTCCGCATTAAATTGTCTTTAACTTTTGCTTTAGAGCTCAAAATGATATGAATCCAATGCCCACGTTAATCTAGCTCAATTTTTATTATTGTGAGAACATTTGAGACTGCAAGAGTTATGACAAAGCCTCCAATTAAAGCATTGTATCCGAAACTGCGTGATGCCATGCATTATGCTTCATTTACAAGCATTTACTAAAGGAGCACCAAATGATCAGTTTAAAATGATCATTTTAACTAGCCGATAAACTTGACATGTCTGCACTAAATCGTTTGTAACATTTTATTTAGAGTCCAGAATGACACGAATCCAACACCAACGTTAAGCTAGCCAATTTTTAATATTGTTATAAAATATAAGACCAAAATAGACACGACAAAGCTTCCAAGTAATCCAGTCTATCCCAAACTGTGTGATACCTTGCATTATGCTTCATTTGTAAACCTTTGCTCAATGAGCACCAATGATCAGTTTAGAATGATCATTTTAACTAGCTGATCAACTTGACATGTCCGCAGTAAATAGTTTTTAACTTTTGACTTAGAATTCAAAATGACATGAATCCAACACCCACGTTAATCTAGCTCAATTTTTAATCTTGTGAAAAAAGTTGAGAACGAAAGAGCCATGACAATGCATCCAAGTAATCATATCTATCCTAAACTGTGTTATGCCATGCATTATACTTCATGTGTGAATCTTTTGTCAATGAACCCCAGTGATCAGTTTACAATGATAAATTTAACTGGCGGATAAACTTCACATGTCGGCACTAAATCGTCTATAACTTTTTTTTTAGAGTTCAAAATTACACGAATCCAATGCCCACGTTAAGCTTGTTCAATTTTCTATATTGTGTCAAACTTTCCAACCAAAATAGTTACAACAAAGACTCCAAGTAATTCATTCTATCCCAAACTGCGTGATGCCATGCATTATGTTTCATTTGTAAACCTTTGATGTATGAGCACCAATGATCAGTTTAGAATAATCATTTTAACTAGCTGATCAACTTCACATGCCCGATAAATTTGACACGTCCGCACTATAATCGTCCGTAACTTTTGATTTAGAGTTCAAAATGATATGAATCCAACGCCCAGATTATTCAAGCTTAATTACATTATTTGAGACTGTAAGAGCTACGACAAAGCCTCCAAGTAATTCAATGTATCCGAATGTGCCTGATAGCGTGCATTATGCTTCATTTATAAGGCTTTTCCAAAGAGCACCAATGATCAGTTAAGAATTATCATTTTAACTGGCCGATCAACTTGACATGTCCGCACTAAACTGTCCTTAACTTTTGATTTAGAGTTCAGAATTACACAAATCCAACTCCCACGCCAACCTAGTTCAATTGTCTATATTGTGCTAAACTTTAAGTTCGAAATAGGTATGACAAAGCCTCCAAGTAATCCAACCTTTCTCAAAGTGCGGGATGTCATGCATTATGCTTCATTTGTAAACCTTTGCTCAATGAGCACCAATGATCAGTTTAGAATGATGAATTTAACTGTCCGATAAACTTCACATGTCCACACTAAATCGTATAGAACTTTTGATTTAGAGTTCAGAATGACATGAATTCAACAACCACGTTAAGCTTGCTCAATTTTGTATATTGTCTCAAAATTTCTGACCCAAAACAGCTACGACAAAGACTCTAAGTAATTCAATTTATCCCAAACAGCGTGATGTCATGCATTATGCTTCATTTGAAAACCTTTATTGAATGACCACCAATGATCAGTTTAGAATTATAATTTTAACTAGCTGATTAACTTGACATGTCCGCACTAAATTGTCTTTAACTTTTGAGTTAGAGCTCAAAGTGATATAAATCCAATGGCCACGTTAATATAGCTCAATTGTTAATATTATGACAACATTTGAGATTGTAATAGCTAAGATAAAGCCTCCAAGTAATCCATTGTATCTCAAACTGCGTGATGCCATGAGTTATGCTTTATTTATAAGCCTTTACTCAAGGAGCACGAATGATCAGTTTAGAATGATCATTTAAATTGGTCGATAACCATTACATGTTTGTACTAAATCGTCTGTAACTTTTTATTTAGAGTTCAGATTGACATGAATCCAATGCACACGTTAAGATAGCTCAATTTTTATACTGTGATAAAATTTAATATCAAAATAGCTAGGACAAATACTCCAAGTATTTCATTCTATTCAAAACTGTGTGTTCCCATACATTATGCTTCATTCGTAAACCTTTGCTCAATGAGCACCAATGATCAGTTTAGAATGATCATTTTGACTAGCTGATCAACATGATATCTCTGCACTAAATCGTCCTTAACTTTTGATTTAGAGCTCAAAATTACATGAATCCAATGCCCAAGTTAATATAGCTCAATTTTTAATATTATGACGTTATTTGAGAGTGAAAGAGCTACGATAAAGCCTTAACTAATCATATCTATCCCAAATTGCGTTATGCAATGCATTATGCAATGCATTATGCTTCATTTGTTAACCTTTGATCAATGAGCACCAATGATCAATTTAGAATGATCAGTTTAACTAGCCGATAAACTTGACTTGTCCGCACTAAATCGTCTTTAACTTTTGATTTAGAGCTCAAAATGACATGAATCCAATGCCCAAGTTAATATAGCTCAATTTTTAATATTATGACATTATTTGAGAGTGAAAGAGCTACGACAAAGCCTCCAACTAATCCAATGTATTCCAAACTGTGTGATACCATGCATTATGCTTTATATATAAGCCTTTACTCAAGGGGCACCTATGATTAGTTTAGAATGATCATTTTAACTGGCTGATAAACTTGACAAGTCCGCACTAAATCGTCTGTAACTTTTGATTTAGAGTTCCGAATGACATGAATTGAACGCCCACGTTAAGCTAGCTCAATTGTCTATTTTAGGCTAAACTTTAAGACCGAAATAGGCATTACAAAGACTCAAAGTAATCCAATCTTTCCCAAAGTGAATGATGTCATGCATTATGCTTCAATGGTAAACCTTTGCTCAATGTGCACCAATGATCAGTTAAGAAATATCAATTTATCTGGTCGAAAAACTTCACATGTCCGCACTATATTGTCCATAACTTTTGATTTAGAGTTCACAATGACACGAATCCAATGTCCAAATTAAACGAGCTAAATTTTTATCTTGTGATAAAATTTAAGACAATAGCTACGAAAAAGCCTCCAAGTAATTAATCTATCTCAAACTGCGTGATGCCATGTATTATGCTTCATTTGTAAACCTTTGCTCAAAGAGCACCAATGACTAGTTAATAATTATCATTTTAACTAGCCGATCAACTTTACATTTCCGCACTATATCGACCGCAACTTTTGATTTAGAGTTCAAAATGACACGAATCCATCGCCCACGTTAAGCTACCTGAATTTTTTATCTTGTGATAAAATGTAAAACTGAAATAGCAACGAAAAAACCTCAGAGTAATCAATCAATATCGAACTTTGTGATGCCATGCATTATGCTTCATTTGTAAACGTTTGCTCAATGAGCACCAATGATCAGTTTAGAATGATCAATTTAACTAGCAAATAAACTTGACAAGTCCACACTAACGCGTCCATAACTTTTTGATTTAGAGTTCATAATGACACGAATCAAACGCACACATTAAGCTAGCTCAATTTTTTAAAATTTGATAAAATTTAAGACCGAAATAGCTATGACAAAGCGTCCAAGAAATCCAATATATCCAAAACTGCGTGATGCCATGCATTATGCTTCATTTGTAAGCCTTCGCTCGATGAGCACCACTGATCAGTTTAGAATGATCAATTTAACTAGCCAATAAACTTGACATGTCCGCACTAACACGTCCATAACTTTTGATATAGAGTTCATTACAACATGAATCTAACAACCACGTTAAGCTAACTCAATTTTTTATATTGTGACAAAATTTCAGATTGAAATATCTAGGAAAAATACTACAAGTAGTTCATTCTATCCCAAACTGTGTGATACCATGCATTATGTTTTATTTGTAAACCTCTGCTCAATGAGTACCAATGATCAGTTTAGAATGATCATTTTAACTAGCTGATCAACTTGACATGTCCGCACTAAATCGTCATTAACTTTTGATTTAGAGCTCAAAATGTCATGAATCCAACACCCACGTTAATCTTGCTCAATTTTTAATATTGTAAAAATATTTGAGACCAAAAGAGCTATGACAAAGCCTCCAAGTAATCCAATCTATTCAAAAGTACTTGATGCCATGCATTATGCTTCATTTGTAAACCTTTGCTCAATGAGCACCAATGATCAGTTTAGAATGATCAATTTAACTGGCCGGTAAACTTGACATGTGCGCACTAGATCGTCCATAACTTTTGATTTAGATATCAGAATGACACGAATCTAATGTTCACGTTAAGCTAGCTCAATTTTCTAAATTGTGACAAAATATCCGACCGAAATAGCTACGACAAAGAATCCAAATAATTCATTCTATCCCAAACTGCGTGATTTCATGCATTATGCTTCATTTGTAAACCTTTGGTGAATGAGCACCAATGATAAATTTAGAATGATCATTTTAATTTGCTGATCAACTTGACATGTCAGCACTAAATTGGCTTTAATTTTTATTTAGCGCTCAAAATAATATGAATTTAATGCCCATGTTAATCTAGC
This sequence comes from Pugionium cornutum, assembly GCA_018901935.1. Taxonomy (NCBI): domain Eukaryota; kingdom Viridiplantae; phylum Streptophyta; class Magnoliopsida; order Brassicales; family Brassicaceae; genus Pugionium; species Pugionium cornutum. The sequence goes on from CM032155.1 coordinate 27,035,309, forward strand.
TCTATTTTTTATGTTGTGACAAAATTTGAGACTGTAAGAGCTACGACAAAACCTCCAAGTAATTCAATGTATCCCATACGGCTTCATTTATAAGTTTTTACTCATGGAGCACCAATGATCAGTTTAGAATGATCAGTTTAACTAGCCCTTCAACTTGACATGTCTGCACTATATCACTCGTAACTTTTGATTTAGAGTTCAGAATGACACGACTCCAACGCATACATTAAGCTAGCTCAATTTTTTAAAATGTGATAAAATTTAAGACGAAAAGAGCTACGACAAAGCCTCCAAGTAATAAAATCTATCACAAACTGCGTTATGCCATACATTACGTTTCTTTTGTAAACCTTTGAATTATGAGCACCAATGATCCGTTTTGAATGATCAATTGAACTAGCCGATAAAATTGACATTGCCGCACTAAATCGTCCGTAACTTTTGATTTAGAGCTCAAAACATGACATGAATCCAATGCCCAAGTTAATCTAGCTGAACTTTTAATATTGTGACATTATTTGAGACTAAAAGGGCTACGACAAAGCATCCAAGTAATCCAATGTTCTATATTGTGATAAAATATAAAACCAAAATAGCTATGACAAAGCCTCTAAGTAATCCAATCTATCCAAACTGCGTGATGCCATGGATTATGCTTTATATATAAAACGTTAATCAACGAGCACCAATGATCAGTTTAGAATGATCATTTAAAGTGGCCGATCAACATTACATGTCTGCACTAAATCGTCCGTAACTTTTGATTTAGAGTTCAGAATGATACGAATCCATCCTCCACGTTAAACTAGCTCAATTGTCTATATTGTGATAAAATTTAAGACCAAAATAGGTATGACAAACCCTCCAAGTAATCTAATCTTTCCCAAAGTGCGTGATACATTGCAATATACTTCATTTGTAAACCCTTGCTCAATGAGCACCAATGATCACTTTAGAATGATCATTTTAACTAGCTGATCAACTTGAAAGATCCGCACTAAATTGTCTTTAACTTTTGATTTAGCGCTCAAGATGAAATGAATCCATCACCCACGTTAATCTATCTCAATTTTCAATTTTATGACTACATTTAAGACTGAACGAGCTACGACAAAGCTTCCAAGTAATCCAATGTATCCCAAACTGGGTGATGCCATTCATTATGCTTCTTTTATAAGCCTTTACTCAAGGAGAACCAATGATCAGTTTAGAATTATCGTTTTAACTGGTCGATTAACTTGAAATGTCTGCAATAAATCATCCGTATTTTTTTTTGGAGTTCAGAATGAGACGAATCAAACGCCCACGTTACGCTAGCTCAATATTCTATATTGTGAAAAAATTTAAGACCCAAATAGCTACGACAAAGCCTCCAAGTGAACAATCTATCCCAAATTGTGTGATGCCATGCATTATGCTTCATTTATACGCCTTTACTCTATGAGGACCAATGATCAGTATTAGAATGATCATTTTAACTCGATGATTAACTTGACATGTCTGCACTAAATCGTCCATAACTTTTGATTAGAATTCAAAATGACATGAATCTAACGCCCACGTTAAGCTAACTCAATTTTCCATATTGTGACAACATTTGAGAGTGAAAGAGCTACGACAAAGCCTCCAACTAATCCAATCTATTCCAAAGTGCATGGCATTGCGTCATTTATGCATTTCTCAATGAGCACCAATGAGCAGTTTAAAATGATCTATTTAACTAGCCGATAAACTTGACATGTTCACACAAAATCGTCCATAGTTTTTGATTTAGAGTTTAGAATGACACGAATCCAACGATCTTGGTAAACAAGCTCGATATTCTATATTGTGACAAAATTTAAGACCGAATTAGCTATGACAAAACCTCCAAATAATCCAATCTATCCCAAACTGCCTGATGCCATACATTCTGCTTTACTCAAGGAGAACCAATGATCTGTTTAGAAATATCATTTTAACTGGTCGATCAACTTGAAATTTCTGCACTAAATCATCCTTATTTTTTTATATAGTGTTCAGAATGATACGAATCAAACGCCCACATTAAGCTAGCTCCATATTCTATATTGTGACAAAATTTAAGACCCAAATAGCAACGATAAAGCTATTGACATAGGAAAATCAATTAAGACCTATCTTGACCTACAAGGCAAGTGTGAACAATTTAATTCATGGAGGGAAACGAAAATTCCATTTGAATAACAAGGGAAAAGGCGAAAAGGAGGGAAGTTATTATTTAAAATGGTTAATATGGTGATATAGCTGCCTTGGGAGAAGAATCAGAGTGACAAGGACATGTCCATGCTGCACACAGGCTTGGTAATCACACCAAACAGTCATGACTGCTGCACACAGCCTTGGTAACCACACCATACGGTCATATAAGACTGTTTGCAGCTCCTTCCCTCTCTTCCCATCTGTTGCTGACAAGCTCCTCCTCTATTCAAGCTCATCAACAAGTTTAATTCTGATTTGTTTTGTATTCATATTGTAAATCCTATATAAAAGGGCTGTAAAAACTCAATGTATAAGTTAAATCTTTGGAGATTTTTCTCCATAAGTCTAAACATTTCTTATTTTCTTATGCTTCACTTTGAGTTTCTGGGTTCGACTCTTCACATTTCTCCTCTCGAATCTCAATATTCTTACATGGTATTAGAGCATAAGATCATTCTCTTATCTTTTCTACTCAAATCTCTCAGTTTCTAATCTAAAATTATGTCAAAAATCTCTCAACATTTAAACTTAAGACTCTCGGTTTTCTTCAACCATAAAAGCTGCCTCCTCTGAGCTCTTCAAAGCCTAACAATGGAGGATACAGTTCAAATCAGTTCCAGCCTGAAACCTACGGTGGTACTTCAACTATAGACGATCCAAAGGAGAAGAAGGATGAGGCAACAAGAAAAGAAGAAGCTAGGTGGTTCCAAGAAGATCAATCAGTCCTTGGATTCCTCCAAAATGTATTGGACCCATCCATACTTATTCATATTGTGAAACCGCCAAGTCTCTTTGGGAGACTCTCAAGAGGGTGTATGGGGATGTTTCAAACCTCAGCCGTGTGTATGAGGTTAAGAAGGCTCTCAATGATCTACGCCAAGAGGATACGGAGTTCACAAAATTCCTAGGAAAGTTCCAATCAACATGGTCCGAGCTTGACATGTTGAGACCAAGTTCTATGGATCCGAAGGTGCTCAATGAAAAGAAGGAACAAGACAAGATATTTGGGCTCCTTCTCAACCTAAATCCAGCCTTTAAGGATGTGATTAATTCCATCCTAAGAGAGCAAAAACTATCTGATTTTGAAGAGGTATGCTCACGGATTCAAAAGGAGCAAGGCAACATTGGTTTGTTTGGTGGAAAAGGAGAACTAGTCATGGACAACAAGAGCGTGTTTAAGCAAGAGGATAGGAAGAGTGTGATGTGTGAATATTGTAAGAGGAATGGCTAAATCAAGGAAAAATGCTGGATACCTCATCCTCATCTCAAGCTTAAGGACTTCAAGCCAAACCAGTTCAAGGATTCAAAGTCTAACATCTCTCAAAAGGTTGTGACTGAACCGGCAAGTTCATGCAACCAAGGAGGGGAGCTAGAGATGAATGTATCCATGGAGTATGATAAGAAGAGTGGCTTGAAGGATCTCATCAAGGCCTATGCCTCAAAACTCTCCAGTATCACACGCCAATACCATAAATTGCTTGATAAAATGGATCATAAGTTGGTAGTGGATTCGGGTGCTTCTCACCATATGATTAGCAATGCTAGGTTGTTAAATAACATTGAACCATGTCTAGGACAAGTAACTATAGCTGATGGTTAGGGTATTCCAATTGAAGGAACAAGAAAATTAAGACTATTTCACAAAGAAAGTAGTGCTTTCTTTGTACCTAAGTTTAAGTCTAACCTAGTTTCGGTCAAAAGAGCTACTAAATACTTGAATTGCAATGTGACTTTTGGACCTAACAATGTTTACTTTCATGATATTAAGAGTGGTAAGATACTTGGAAGTGGAGGGACTCAAGATGAGCTCTATGTTCTTGAGGACACTCCTCCAAGCAATTCGGATTCCTTAGCTTTCAAATCTTGTGTTTTTGCTAATAAAGATGTCTTATGGCATGCTAGATTGGGACACCCTCATGCTCGTGATTTAAGCTTAATAATGCCTAATGTTTCTTATGATCACTCAGGTTGTGAGGCTTGTATCCTTGGCAAACATTGTCGTGTTGTTTTCCCTAAATCGTCTACAATTTATGAGCATTGCTTTGATTTAGTACATTCCGATGTTTGGACCTCACCTTGCATGTCTAGAGATAGGAATAAATACTTTGTGACCTTTATAGATGAGAAATCGAAATATACATGGGTTACATTACTTCCATCTAAAGATAGGGATTATGAGGCATTTATAAACTTTCATAATTATGTTACTAATCAATTCAATGCCAAGATCAAAGTGTTAAGATCAGATAATGGAGGGGAATACACAAGTCAAAGATTCAAAGCTCACTTAAATAAACATGGAATACTACATCAAACTAACTGTCCACACACACCACAACAAAATGGAGTTGCTGAAAGGAAGAACCGACACTTAATAGAAGTACCAAGATCCCTGATGTTTCATACCAGTGTTCCTAAAAGGTTTTGGGGAGATGCAGTCTTAGTTGCTTGCTACCTCATCAATCGGATTCCAACAATAGTGTTGCAAGACATATCTCCATTTGAGGTACTCAATAAAACTAAACCTTCCATTGATCATTTACATGTGTTTGGGTGTGTGTGCTTTGTGTATGTTCCAGGTGATCTAAGAAACAAGTTGGAGGCAAAGAGCATCAAGTGTATGTTCCTTGGATATTCGACAACACAGAAGGGTTATAAGTGTTATGATCCAAGCAACAACAGGACGTATGTGTCTAGAGATGTCAAGTTCCTAGAAGAACGGAGCTGTTATGACCAGAAAGATTGGGAAGGATTGAAGGATCTCTCAAGGTCACCTTCTGATTTGGCTGCGAGTTTGAGGTTCCTCTGGAGTCATTTGGGAAATGATGTGCGACGGGATTCAAGACAAGAAGAAGCAAGAACTCCAAGTAGTTCACAAGATACCCAAGAGAATGAACAAGGGGCGGTAACTCAAGAACCAACTCCAATCCAAGAAGAAGCTATGGCCCAAAACCAAGAACAAGATGACTTGGAAATGGATATAGAGGAACCTATTCACCAAATGGAAGATGAAACGGTTGAAGAGGAGGCTGCACCACTTGTTCAGCAACTAAGGAGGAGTACTAGACTTAGGAAAGACCCATCCAATTTTATACAGACTAGGGTCTTCTACAACAACCAGGCCGTTGCTCATCCCATACAAGATGTTTGTTCCCTTGACCTCTTGCCATCTAGTCATCAAGCATTCCTTGGAAAGATTGAACAAAGTCAGATTCCAAGGACTTATGTAGAAGCTAAGAGGAAGAAAGAATGGTTAGATGCAGTAAGAGATGAGAAGGGAGCTATGGGAAGGAATCATACATGGGATATACAAGAACTTCCTAAAGGCAAGAAAGCTGTAAGTTCCAAGTGGGTGTTCACCATCAAGTATAAGATCAATGGGGACATAGAAAGGTACAAGGCACGTCTAGTTGCAAGAGGGTTTACTCAGACATATGGAGAGGACTACACATATATATTTGCACCGGTGGCTAAGCTACCCACTGTAAGGGTTGTTCTTTCACTAGCTACGAATCTGACTTGGGTTTATGGCAAATGGATGTCAAGAACGCATTCCTACAAAGAGAACTTGAAGAGGATGTGTATATTACTCCACCACCAGGCCTTGAAGATCTTTGCAAAGAGGGACAGGTTCTAATACTTAGGAAGGTAATATATGGGTTGAACCAGTCACCAAGGGCCTGGTATCACAAATTAAGCTCCACACTTACTGACAATGGGTTCAGAAAATCTCATTCAGATCATACATTGTTCACTCGTTAAAACCCCAAAGGAATTGTGGCAGTCTTGGTTTATGTGGATGACCTTATCATCACAGGAGATGATAAGGAAGGAATTCAGTCCACAAATGCCTTCTTAAACAGATCATTTGACATCAAGGATCTTGGAGAGTTGAAGTACTTCTTGGGTATTGAAGTGTGTCGGTCTCAGGAAGGGCTCTTTCTATCACAAAGAAAGTATGCTCTTGATTTGTTGACAGAAACAGGAAAGCTTGGGGCTAAATCGACAAAACCTCCTCTTGAAGATGGCTATAAGGTCAACGGAATGGGAGAGAAAGCTGATGAGTTATTTAAGGATGTTTCTCAGTACAGAAGATTAGTTGGGAAGCTGATCTACCTCACCCTCACACGACCAGACTTGTGTTTTGCTGTAAATCAAGTGAGTCAACATATGCAAAAACCTATTGTATATCTTTGTAACATGGTAGAAAGGATCCTTAGATACATCAAAGGATCTCCTGGTCAAGGCATATGGATGGGCAAGAATGGGAACACTGAAAATACCGGGTATTGTGATGCGGATTGGGCTGGTGATAGGCTCGATAGGAAATCAACCACTGGGTATTGCACCTTCATTGGTGGGAACTAAGTCACTTGAAAAACTAAGAAGCAGAAGGTAGTATCATGTTGTAGTGCTGAAGCAGAATATAGAGCTATGGGGAAGCTGATAAGTGAAGTACCTTGAGTCAAAGCGCTCTTGAAAGACTTCGGTATTGAACAACCAGGGCCAATTACCTTCCATTGTGATAATCAGGCAGCCATTCACATAGCTTCAAACTCAGTGTATCACGAGAGCACTAAGCACATAGAGATCGATTGCCATAAGGTTAGGGAGAAAGTTTAAGATGGAACCATTCCGCCATGTTATACAAAGAGTGAAGACCAACTATCTAACATCTTCACAAAGGCAGCAAGTCTCAAAGTTTGCAAGAACATCTTTAGCAAACTTGGGCTTGTTGAGTTATCACATCCATGATCAAAGGTCCCCTAATCCAAGGGCAACAAACTCTTTTTCCCTTATTAAGGTTTTGTACCAAGTGGTTTTCCTTAATAAGGTTTTTAATGAGGTGTTACCTTGGGTTCCCAATCTTAAGACTTTAGGGTGATTCTAAAGTCTTTAGCTTGAGGGGGAATATTGACATAGGAAAATCAAATAAGACCTATCTTGACCTACAAGGCAAGTGTGAGCAATTTAATTCATGAAGGGAAACGAAAATTCAGTTTGAATAACAAGGGAAAAGGAGAAAAGGAGGGAAGTTATTATTTCAAATGGTTAATATGGTGATATAGCTGCGTTGGGAGAAGAATCAGAGTGACAAGGACATGTCCATGCTGCACACAGCCTTGGTAACCACACCAAACAGTCATGACTGCTGCACACAGCCTTGGTAACCACACCAAACAGTCATAAGACTGTTTGCAGCTCCTTCCCTCTCTTTCTATTGGTTGTTGACAAGCTCTTCCTCTATTCAAGCTCATCCACAAGTTTAATTCTCATTTGTTTTGTATTCATATTGTAAATCCTCTATAAAAGGGCTGTAAAGACTCAATGTATAAGTTAACTCTTAGGAGATTCTTCTACATAAGCCTAAACATTTCTTATTTTCTTATGCTTCTCTTTCAGTTTCTGGGTTCAATTATTCACATTTCTCCTCTCTAATCTCAATATTCTTACAAAAGCCTCCAAGTATTCCAATCTATCCTAAACTGCATGATGTCATGCATTTTGTTTCATTTATAAGCCTTTAATCAAGGAGCACCAATGATCAGTTTAGAATGACCAATTTAACTAGCCGATAAACATGACATGTCCGCACCAAATCGTTTGTAACTTTTTATTTAGAATTCAGAATGACATGAATCCAATGCCCACGTTAAGCTAGCTCAGTATTCTATATTGTGACAAAATTTAGGACCAAAATAGCTAAAACAAAGTTTCCAATTTATCCAATGTATCCCAAACTGTGTGTTGTAATGCATTATGATTCATTTCTAAGCCTTTACTAAAGGAGCACCAATAATCAGTTTAGAATCTTCATTTTAACTAGCTGATCAACTTGACTTGTATGCACTAAATCGTCCGTAACTTTTCGATTTAGAGTTTAGAATGACACGAATCTAACACCCACGTTAAGCTAACTCAATTTTCTATATTGTGACAACATTTAATACTGACAGAGCTACCAACAAAAAGGCTCCAAGTAATCCACTCTTGAGATGCAAGATGCCATCCATTATGCTTCATTTATAAGCCTTTACTCAGGGAGCACTAATGATCAGTTTCAATTGATCACTTTAACTCGCCGATCAACTTGAAATTTCCGCATTAAATCGTGGGTAACTTTCGATTTAGAGTCCAGAATGACACAAATCTAACTACCACGTTAAATTAGCTCAATATTCTATATTATGACAAAACTTAAGACCAAAATAACTACGACAAAGCCTCCAAATAAAACTAGCTATCATAAATTGTGTGATGCCATGTATTATGTTTCATTTATACACCTTTTCTCATTAAGTACAATTAATTAGTTTAGAACGATCATTTTAACTACCTAATCAACTTGACATATCCGCACTAAATCGTCTTTAACATTTGATACAGAACAAAAAATGACATGAATCCAACGCTCACGTTAATCTAGCTCAATTTTCAATATTGTGAAAACATTTGAGACTGAAAGAGTTACGAAAAAACCTCCAAGTAATCCTATGTATCCCAAACTGGCATATGCCATGCATTATGTTTCATTTGTAAACCTTTCCTCAATGAGCACCAATGATCAGTTTAGAATGATAGATTTTCCTAGCCGATCAACTTGATATGTACGCACTAAATCGTCCGTATCTTTTGATTTAGAGTTAAGAATGACACGAATCCAACACCCACGTTAAGCTAGCTCAGTTTTCTATAATACAACATTTAAAACTGAAAGAGCTACCACAAATTTAATATATCCTGAACTGGGTGATACCATGCATTATGCTTAATTTCTAATCATTTACTCAATGAGCACTAATGATCAGTTTAGAATGATCACATTCACTTGCCGATCAACTTGAAATGTTCGCACTAAATCGCTCATAACATATGATTTCGAGGTCATAATGACGTTAATCTAATGCCCACAATAAGCTAACTCAATATTCTATTGTGTGATAAAATTTGGGACAGAAATAGCTACGAAAAAGCCTGTAGGTAATCCAATCTATCCCAAATTGCGTGATTCCATGCATTATGCTTCAGTTATACGCCTTTACTCACTGAGCACAAATGATTAGTTTAGAATGATCATTTTAATAAGCTTATCAACTTGACATTTCCGCACTAAATCGTTTAACATTTGATTCAGAGGTCAAAATGACATGAAGCCAATGCTCACGTTAATCTAGCGCAATTTTCTATATTGTGATAACATTTGAGACTAAAAGAGTTACGACAAAAGCTCCAATTAATGCAATGTATCCCAAACTGCATGATGACATGCATTATGCTTCATTTGTCAATCTATGCTCAATGAGCACCAATGATAGAGATGACAAAGATAAAATATTTTGTAGATTTTATGAAAACCAAATTCCTGTATTATCCGAATGAACTTTTTCCTCCGTTGTAATTTGAATATTTTAAAACAATTAAACTTTAAATATTATTATATATATTTTTCAAATATTATTTTTATGTAATTGTTTTAATATTTTTGTTAAATATTAATTATATTTTATAATTAAAAATTTTATTTTCAAAATAAATATATTTTTAAAATTAATTAATGAATATTTTTTTAAAATAATTAAAATAATTAGTCAGAAATCGATAGTGGTCCGACGGATAGCGTTATCGATAATCCGTCGAGAATTACCGACGGACACGATGCCATCGGGAAGCTTATTTTATCACGATGTCAACGGTTACATTCCGACGGCTGAAAACCATTGGGATATACCATCAGTTGTCATTCCCAATGGCACCTGTCATCGAAAGTCGTAGGCGGTCCGACTGACTAAATCCATCGCACATACGTCGGTAATTGCCGACGGGCTAGACCCATCGGATATCTGTCCGCATTTGCCGATGGCTACTTTTATCGCAAACCCGTCGGTAATTCCCAAAAATTTCCTGACGGAAATTGGTTTCCCACGAAATAGTCCTGACGGACGTCTTTTGTTGGAAAGTCAACGGGAATTGCACTTTCTGACGGATTGCCGACGAATTTTGTCATCGGGAAATCGATATTTTCTTGTAGTGTTATAAGCCACTACTCAAGGAGCACCAATGATCAGTTTAGAATGATCATTTTAACTGGCCGATCAACTTGACATATCCACACCAAATCGTCAATAACAATTAATTTAGAGTTCAGATTGACACAAATCCAATGACCACATTAAGCTAGCTCAATTTTCTATATTGTGTCAAAATTTATGACCGAAATAGATACGACAAAGCCTCCAAGAAATCGAATATATACCACACTGCATGATGCCAGGCATTATGCTTCATCTCTAAACCTTTGATCAATGAGCGCCAATGATCATCTTAAAAAGATCAATTTAACTAGCAGATCAACTTGAGAAGTATGCACTAAATTGTACGTAACTTTTAATTTGGAGTTCAAAATGACACAACTCCAACGCCCACGTTAACCTAGCTCTATTTTCTATATTGTGACTAAATTAAAGACCAAAATAGCTACGAAAAAACCTCCAAGTAATCGAATCTATCCCAAACTTCGTGATGACATGCATTATGCTTCATTTGTTCACCTTTGTCATTGAGCACCAATGATCATCTTATAAAGATCAATTGAACTGGCCAATAAATTTTACATGTACGCACTGAATCGTCCGTAACTTTTGATTTAGAGTTCGGAATGATACGAATCCAACAACCACATTAACCTAGCTCAATTTTCTATATTGTGACAACATTTGAGACTTAAACAGCTACCACAAAGCCTTCAAGTAATCCACCAATCTATCCTAAACTGTGTGATACCATGCATTTTGCTTCATTTATAAGCCTTTACTCAAGGAACAATAATGATCAGTTTAGAATGATATCTTTAACTGGTCAATCAACTTGACATGTCCACAATAAATCTTTCATAACTTTTGATTTAGGGTTCAGAATGACAAGAATCCAACGGCCATGTTAAGCAATCTCAATTTCTACTTTGTGACAACATTTGAGACTGAAACAACTACCACAAAGGCTTCAAGTAATCCAATCTATCCTAAACTGCGTAATGCCATGCATTATGCTTCATTTGTAAACCTTTGCTCAGTAAGCACCAATGATCATTTTAGAAAGATTGATTTAACTTGCCTATAAACTTGACAAGTACGTACTAAATCGTTTGTAACTTTTCATTTAGAGTTCAAAATGACACGAATCCAACGCCCATGCTAAGCTATCTCATTTTTTCTATTCTGACAAAATTTTAAGACCGAAATAGCTACGATGAAACCTCCAAGTAATCTAATCTATCCCAAACTGCGTGATGCCATGCATTTTGCCTCATTTCTAATATTTACTCAATGAGCACCAATGATCAATTTAGAATGATCATTTTATCTACCAAACAACTTCACATGTAAGCACCAAATCGTCTTTAACTTTTGATTTAGAGTTCAGAATGATACGAATCCAACGCCAACATTACGCTAGCTCAAGTTTCTATACAACATTTGAGACTGAAGGAGCTACCACAAAACCTTCAAGTAATCCAATTTATCCGAAACTCCGTGATGCCATCCATTATGCTTCATTTATATGCCTTTACTCAATTAGCACCAATGATTAGTTTAGAATGGTCATTTAAATAGTTGATCAACTTGACATGTGCGCACTAAATCGTCTTTAACTTTTGATTTAGAGATCAAAATGTCATTTATCCAATGACCACGTTAAGGTGGCTCAATTTTCCATTTTTTTACAACAATTGAGACTGAAATAGCTACCACAAAGCCTTCAAGTGATCCAATGTATCCGAAACAGCGTGATGCCATGCATTATGCTTCATTTATACTCCTTTATTAGTGAGCACCAATGATTAGTTTAGTATGATCATTTAAATAGTTGATCAACTTGACATGTCCGCACTCAATCATCTTCAACTTTTGATTTAGAGCTCAATATGATACTAATTCAACGCAAACGTTAAGCTAGCTCAATTTTCCAAATTGTGACAACATTTGAGACTGAAAGAGCTGTAACAAAGCCTACAAGTAATCCAATGTATCCCAAACTGCGTGATGCAATGCATTACACTTCATTTATAAGTCTTTACTCAATTAGCACCAATGATCAATTTAGAATGATCATGTTAACTAGATGAACAACTTGACATGTACGCACTAAATCGTTTGTAACTTTTGATATAGAGTTTCAGAATGACACGAATCAAAAGCCCACGTTAAGCTAGCTCAACTTTCTATAATGTGACAACATTTGAGACTGAAAGAGGTACCACAAAGCCTTCAAATAATCCAATGTATCCCAGACTACGTGATATCATGCATTATGCTTCATTTATAAGCCCTAACTCAAGGAGCACCAACGATCACTTAAGAATGATCATTATAACAGGCCGATCAACTTGACATGTACGAACTAAATCGTCCGTAAGTTTTGATTTCAAGTTTAGAATGACACGAATCCAGTGGCCACGTTAAGGTAGCTCAACTTTCTATATTATGACAAAATTTATGATCGAAATAGCTACGATAAGTCCTCCAATTAATCTAATCTATCCAAAACGAACAGATGCCACATATTATGTTTCATTTGTAAACCTTTTCACAATGAGCACCAATGATCATCTTAGAATGATCAATTTATCTGGTCGATTAACTTGACATGAATGCACTGAATCATCTATAACTTTTAATTAGAGTTCAAAATGTCACGAATCCAACGACCATGTTAAGATAGCTCAATTTTCTATATTGTAACAACATTTGAGACTAAAACAACTACAACAAAGCCTTCAAGTAATCCAATCTATCCTAAATTGTGGGATGTCAAGCATTATGCTTCATTTGTAAACCTTTGCTGAATGAGCACCAATGATCATCTTAGAAACATCGATTTAACTGGCCCATAAACTTAACATGTACGCACTAAATCGTCTGTAACTTTTGATTTAGAGTTCAGAATGACACGAACCCAACGCCCACGTTAAGCTAGCTCAATTTTCTCTATTGTGATAAAATTTAAGACCGAAATAGCTACGACAAGGCCTCCATCCAAACTGAGTGATGCCGTGCATTACACCTCATTTCTAAGTCCTTACTCAATGAGCACCAATGATCATTTTAACTACCCAAACCACTTGACATGTACGCACTAAATCTTCTTTAACTTTTGATTTAGAGTTCAGAATGACATGAATACAACGCCAACGTTAAGATAGCTCTTGTTTCTATACAACATTTGAGACTGAAGAGCTACCACAAAGCCTTCAAGAAATCCAATGTATCCAAAGCGGCGTGATGCCATGCATTATGCTTCTTTTATACGCCTTTACTCAATCATCACCAATGATTAGTTTAGAATGATCATTTAAATAGTTGATCAACTTGACATGTCCCCACCAAATCGTCTTTTAGTTTTGATTTAGAGATCAAAATGACATTAATACAACGGCCACGTTAAGGTAGCTCAATTTTCCATATTGTGACAACATTTGAGACTGAAAGAGCTTCCACAAAGCCTTCAAGTGATCCAATGTATCCGAAACTGCGGGATGCCATGCATTATGCTTCATTTATACGCCTTTACTCAATGATCACCAATGAATCGTATAGAATGATCGTTTAAATAGTTGATCAACTTGACATGTTTGCACAAAATCGTCTTTAACTTTTGATTTAGAGATCAGAATGACACGAATCCAACGGCCATGTTAGGCAATCTCAATTTCTATTTTGTGACAACATTTAAGACTGAAACAACTACCACAAAGGCTTCCAGTAATCCAATCTATCCTAAACTACGTGATCTCATGCATTATGCTTCATTTGTAAACCTTTGCTCAATGAGCACCAATGATCATCTTAGAAAGATCGATTTAACTGGGTGATAAACTTGACATGTATGCACTAAATCGCTTGTAACTTTTGATTTAGATTTCAGAATGACACGAATCCAACTCCCATGCTAAGCTAGCTAATTTTTTCTATTGCGACAAAATTTAAAACCGAAATAGTATGATGAAACCTCCAAGTAATCCAATCTATCCCAAACTGCGTGATGCCATGCATTATGCCTCATTTCTAAGTCTTTAATCAATGAGCACCAATGTTCAATTTAGAATGATCCTTTTATCTAGCCAAATAACTTGACATGTACGCACCAAATCGTCTTTAACTTTTGATTTAGAGTTCAGAATGATACGAATCCAACGCCAACGATACGCTAGCTCAAGTTTCTATACAACATTTGAGACTGAAAGAGCTACCACAAAACCTTCAAGTAATCCAATGTATCCGAAACTGCATGATGCCATGCATTATGCTTCATTTATACGCCTTTACTCAATCAGCACCAATGATTAGTTTAGAATGATCATTTAAATAGTTGATCAACTTGACATGTGTGCACTAAATCGTCTTTAACTTTTGATTTAGAGATCAAAATGACATTAATCCAAAGACCACGTTAAGCTAGCTCAATTTTCCATTTTTTGACAACAATTGAGACTGAAATAGCTACCACAAAGCCTTCAAGTGATCCAATGTATCCGGAACAGCGTGATGCCATCCATTATGCTTCATTTATACTCCTTTATTGGTGAGCACCATTTATTAGTTTAGTATGATCATTTAAATAGTTAATCAACTTGACATGTCCGTACTAAATCATCTTCAACTTTTGATTTAGAGCTCAAAATGACATTAATTCAACGTCCACGTTAAGCTAGCTCAATTTTCCATATTGTGACAACATTTGAGACTGAAAGAGCTACAACAAATCCTATAAGTAATCCAATGTATCCCAAACTGCGTGATGCAATGCATTACGCTTCGTTTATAAGTCTTTACTCAATTAGCACCAATGATCAATTTAGAGTGATCATTTTAACTAGATGAACAACTTGACAAGTACGCACTAAATCATATGTAACTTTTTATTTAGAATTTCAGAATGACACGAATCAAAAGCCCACGTTAAGCTAGCTCAACTTTCTATAATGTGACAACATTTGAGACTGAAAGAGGTACCACAAAGCGTTCAAGTAATCCAATGTATCCCAAGGTGCGTGATTCCATGCATTATGCTTCATTTATAAGCCTTTACTCAAGGATCACCAACGATCACTTTAGAATGATCATTATTACTGGCCGATCAACTTGACATGTACGAACTAAATCGTCCGTAACTTTTGATTTCGAGCTCAGAATGACACGAATCCAATGGCCACGTTAAGATAGCTCAATTTTCTATATTGTGACAAAATTTATGACCAAAATAGCTACGATAAGGCCTCCAATTAATGTAATCTATCCCAAATGAAGTGATGCCACGCATTATGTTTCATTTATAAACCTTTTCTTAATGAGCACCAATGATAATCTTAGAAAGATCAATTTATTTGGCCGATTAACTTGACATGAATGCACTAAATCGTCCGTAACTTTTAATTTAGAGTTCAAAATGACACGAATCCAACGACCATGTTAAGATAGCTCAATTTTCTATATTGTAACAACATTTGAGACTAACAAAACTACAGCAGAGCCTTCAAGTAATCCAATCTATCCTGAACTGTGGGATGTCATGCCTTATGCTTCATTTGTAAACCTTTGCTGACTGAGCACTAATGATCATCTTAGAAAGTTCGATTAAACTGGCCCATAAACTTAACATGTACGCACTAAATTGTCTCTAAATTTTGATTTAGAGTTCAGAATGACACGAATCCAACACTCACGTTAAGTTAGCTCAATTTTCTCTATTATGATAAAATTTAAGACCGAAATAGCTACAACGAACTCTCCATCCAAACTGAGTGATGCCATGCATTACGCCTCATTCTAAGTCCTTACCCAATGAGCACCGATGATCAATTTAGAATGATCATTTTAACTAGCCAAACAACTTGACATGTACGCACTAAATCTTCTGTAACTTTTGATTTAGAGTTCAAAATGTCACGAATACAACGCCAATGTTAAGATAGCTCAAGTTTCTATACAACATTTGAGACTGAAGAGCTACCACAAAGCCTTCAAGAAATCCAATGTATCCGAAACAGCGTGAGGCCATGCATTACGCTTCATTTATACGCCTTTACTCAACGATCCCCAATGATTAGTTTAGAATGATCATTTAAATAGTTGATAAACTTGACATGTCCCCACCAAATCGTCTTTTAGTTTTGCGTGATGCCATGCATTATGCTTCATTTGTAAACCTTTGCTCAATGACCACCAATGATCATCTTAGAAAGATCGATTTAACTAGGGTGATAAACTTGATAAGTATGCACTAAATCGTTTGTAACTTTTGATTTAGAGTTCAGAATGACACGAATCCAAAGCCCATGCTAAGCTAGCTCATTTTTTCTTATTGTGACAAAATTTAAGACCAAAATAGCTACGATGAAACCTCCAAGTAATCTAATCTATCCCAAACTGCCTGATGCCATGCATTATGCCTCATTTCCAAGTCATTACTCAATGAGCACCAATGATCAATTTAGAATGATCATTTTATCTAGCCAAACAACTTGACATGTACGCACCAAATCGTCTTTAACTTTTGATTTAGAGTTCAGAATGATACGAATCCAACGCCAACGTTACGCTAGCTCAAGTTTCTATACAACATTTGAGACTGAAAGAGCTACCACAAAACTTTCAAGTAATCCAATGTATCGGAAACAGCGTGTTGCCATGCATTATGCTTCATTTATAAGCCTTTATTCAAGGAGCACAACCGATCACTTTAGAATGATCATTTTAAATGGCCGATCAACTTGCCATGTCCTCACTAAATCGTCTGTAACTTTTGATTTAGAGTTCAGAATGGCACGAATACAATATTCACGTTAAGCTGGCTCAATTCTCTATATTGTGACAAAATTTAAGACCGAAATACCTACGACAAGGGCTCCAATTAATCTAATCTATCCCGAACCAAGTGATGCCATGCGTTATGCTTCATTTGTAAACCTTTGCTTAATGAGCTCCAATGAACATCTTAGAAAGATCGATTTAACTGGCCAATAATCTTAACATGTATGCACTAAATCCTCTGTAACTTTGGATTTGTAGTTCAAAAATGACACGAATCCAATGCCCACGTTAATCTAGCTCAATTTTCTCTATTGTGATAAAATTTAAGACCGAAATAGCTACAACGAAGCCTCCAAGTAATCCAATCTATCCAAACTGAGTGACGCCATGCATTACTCCTCATTTCTAAGTCTTTACTCAACGAGCACCAACGATCAATTTAGAATGATCATTTTAACTAGCCAAGCAACTTGACATGTACACACTATATCGTCCGTAACTTTTGATTTAGAGTTCAGAATTACACGAATCCAACGCAAACGTTAAGATAGCTCAAGTAATCCAATGTATCCAAAATGGCGTGATGCCATGCATTATGCTTCATTTATGCGCCTTTACTTAATGAGCACCAATGATTAGTGTAGAATGATCATTTAAATAGTTGATCAACTTGACATGTCTGCACTAAATCGTCTTTAACTTTGGATTTAGAGCTTAAAATGACATTAATCCAACACCCACGTTAATCTAGTTCAATTTTCCATATTGTGACAACATTTGAGACTGAAAGAGCTTCCACAAAGCTTTCAAGTTATCCAATGTACCCGAGACTGCGGGATGCCATGCATTAGGCTTCATTTATACGCCTTTACTCAATGAACACCAATGATTAGTTTAGAACAATCATTTAAATAGTTGATCAACTTGATATGTCTGCACTAAATCGTCTTTAACTTTTGATTTAAAGCTCGAAATGATACTAATCAATCGCCCACATCAAGCTAGCCCAATTTTCCTTATTGTGAAAACATTTAAAACTAAAAGAGCTACGACAAAGCCTACAAGTAATCCAGTGTATCCCAACCTGTGTGATGTCATGCATTATGCTTCATTTATAAGCCTTTATTCAAGGAGCACCAACGATCACTTTAGAATGATCATTTTAAATGGCCGATCAACTTGCCATGTCCGCACTAAATCATCCGTAACTTTTGATTTAGAGTTCAGAATGACACGAATACAATATTCACGTTAAGCTGGCTCAATTCTCTATATTGTGACAAAATTTAAGACCGAAATACCTACGACAAGGGCTCCAATTAATCTAATCTATCTTAAACTAAGTGATGCCACGCGTTATGCTTCATTTGTAAACCTTTTCTCAATGAGCACCAATGATCATCTTAGAAAAATCAATTTATTTGGCCGATCAACTTGACATGCATGCACTAAATCGTCCGTAAGTTTTAATTTAAAGTTCAAAACGACTCAAATCCAACGTCCATGTTAAGCTAGCCATTAATTTGGTGTCATGCATTATGCTTCATTTGTAAACTTTTGATCAATTTAACTTGCCGATAAATTTGATCAATTTAACTGAATAAGCACCAATGATCATCTTAGAAATATCAATTTAACTGGCCGATATACTTGACATGTACGCACTAAATCGTCCATAACTTTTGATCTGGAGTTCAAAATGACACTAATCCAGCACTGATGAGGACATCAGGTCGTACATCCAGCCAGGAGACCAGACTGGCCGACCAGGAAGCTTCCCCGAGACAGCCGGACCATCTGGCATGCCTGCCGGCCCAAGCAGTACCGCCGGACCCTCGACCACAAGGACCAGAGCAACCAGCATTGCCGGCGGAGAGGCCCAAGCTTCTGGCACACTTGGTGGCGACGTGGATGACACCGCCGGCCCCTCTGGTGATGCCACCAACTCCGGGATCAATTTGGCCGGTCCTGAAGGCATTCCGGCCAGTACCTCGCACAATCCAGCTGGTACAGCCGATCCAGCCGAGTACACGCGCATTTCCACTTCTACACAAGAAGACTCGGATCAAATGAGCTACCAGCTCCTGGACATGCACCTAGAGGAAGTCTCTACACCAGTGGTGCCTCAAGGAGCAATGACAAAAAGCAGATCAAGGGCACTCTTCCACAATTTCAGCTTATGGGTCGACAAGCTCCTAGAGGAAGATCGACTAAGGACAATGGGCCAAAAGTGCAAGGAAGAGTCCAATGGCTTCTCAACAACACAAGGGACATCAGAGACTTGGGCTTTAGTGGCAAGAGTGGTCAGGGCCCAAAGATTTTTAACCCTACTCCAAGTCGAAGACTAGGAGCAAGGCGCGTGCATGCCACAACGACGGCCACCTTCCATTTTTTGGCCATGAGGTAAGTTAAGGTAAGTTTCAATTCGAATATATGTCTCTTTCTGTTTTGCAGGGTAGGATCTAGAATATTTACTTTTATTGAGTCAGAGACATTTTAGGAATAGGTCCTCTTTCGATTATACACTTTTGTATCTTTTCCTTTTGTGCACTTTTGTAAGTTTTCGTTTTTCTTATTTGAGTCGACCCTAGAAGGTCAAGCTGTCGAGCATATTAATAAGGCTCCTTCCAGCATTGTAGTTCGACAACCTTTTTGATATTAATAAAGATCGAATTTTCTTTCAACAAGTTATTCTCTCAAGAGACTTGTGCGCTTAGAACCTAGTTGAGACCAGCCCTCCCAGCTCTAAGTTTGTGATTTATCACGAGGTTCATCACCCCTCGTGTGGTTCACTTCACCCTTTTATCTTTTACCAACCAGAAAACCCTCATCCAGAAGCCTAAGGTTGAGTTTCTCACCTAATCTTCTCCAAACAGCCCACGCGCATCCAAGCCTTGAATCGAGGCTTGTATCATTTTGGTATCAGAGCTTAAAGCTCCTAAACCAGGTTGTTTCTATCCTTTAGCTTTTTTGTTTTTAGTTCTTGCATTAGTTTAACTCGCATTCAAGAAAAATAAAAAAATAATAACATCAAACTCCAAACCGAGTGCATCTAGCCTTCTACGTGTATCACTAGGGTTTAGATTCACTTTTGCATTGCCATTCACGTTTTCCTTTTTGTTTAATTCATATTTCCATTATTTTTAAGTTAAATTAAAAAGAAAAGAAAAGAAAATAGGCAAAATACCCAAAAGATTTCGAATTGGACAGCTAGCAATATTTGTCAAGAAAGTTTCCTTTTCCTTTTATTCGAATTTTCCATTCCTTAGAATTTTCCTTTTTCATTTTTTTTCAAATCCCTTATAAAAACAGAACCCTCCTAACAATTTAGGAGTAGCATAACTTGTTTTCTTCCTCGTAGTACGCAATGGGAGAAGAGAATAGAGATGCAGCCGAGGCCATGATGGCCATGTTCACCACACTCCAAACACAACTCGCATCCATAGGCGAGAGATTGGAGCGCGTGGAGAGGCCTGTGAGATTCCAGGCCATAAGGCACGTGAGAGCTGAGCAAGACCGTCCTGAGGGTCCTGAGCACCTTAGGACACGGCACGAACAGGAGGAACACCAGCCAGATGGAGATGAGGACACACAACCTCATGACTATCACCATAGGCCGAGAGGACCTCCACGACAACCAGAGGCAGAAGATGATGGCTTCGAGCCATATGGTCTTCACCAGAGACCAAGGATGCCTCCTAGACATCATGAGGATGGAGATGAACACGCCTACAACCAGGTAACTCATCCTGATGTTAAGCTAACTCCTCCTAGTTTTGCAAGAAAAGTAGACCCCGAGGCTTACCTAGATTGGGAAAGAAGAATGGATCATATTTTTGATCCTTACAACCAACCAGGGCCTAGGAGAGTCTAAATGGCAGTAGCACAACTCACGGACAATGCCCTCATCTGGTGGGATCCTGAGGTATCTGACAGAAGGAGGAAGAGGATGAGGCCCATAGACTCATGGGTCGACATTAAAGACCTCATGCGACAAAGGTTTGTTCCACCTTACTTTCATAGAGACTTGCAACGTCGTTTTCGTACTCTTAAGCAGGGTACTAGATCAGTAGAGGAGTAGTATGAAGAGTTCGAAAAGCTAAGGAATAGATTGGAGCTCAATGATGATGAAGAAGCATTGATGGCACAATTCTTGGATGGACTCCAAGAAAGAATCAGCCGCAAGGTGGAAAGGCAAATCTACAATGACTTCAAAGACTTGTTCCACCTATCTGTCCAGGCTGAGCAGCACATCAAACGTAAGAGCCAAGACATCCACAGCAAGCCTAAGACACCTTGGGCACCAAGCAACGTGCCCAAGCCCGTAGACAAAGGCAAGAGCATAGAGATCGAGTCAAGGTTCAAGAATAAGCCTCCTGAACCCACCCGTGACCAGAGAGAGCCTGGTAAGTCTTCTAACCCTCAAAGATCACGTGACATCACTTGTTTCAAGTGTAGGGGTCGTGGACACATCTCAAGGGAGTGCCCAAACAACCGGGTCATGTTGATTACGGAGGCTGGAGAATATGAGTCCCAAGATGAAGAGGACTATGAACCAGAAGAGGAGTATGGTGACATTGAATACCCTGATGTGGGGGAAGTGCTGGTCACTAGACGCATCCTCAGTGCAATGGTGGATCCTTCAGAGACCATCCAAAGGGAGAACATTTTCCACAGCCGTTGCACCATCAAGGCCAAGGTATGTAACCTCATCATAGATGGTGGTTCTTGCACTAACGTTGCTAGTGCATATATTGTTGATAAGCTAGGTCTAGAGAAGACAAGGCATCCTCGACCATATAGACTGAGATGGCTGGATGACAAAGAGGAGCTCAAGATCCATAAGCAAGTCACTGTGCCATTGAGTGTGGGCAAGTACCAAGACCAAGTCGTGTGCGACGTGGTGCCCATGCAAGCTGGCCATCTTCTGCTAGGAAGACCATGGCAGTTTGACAAAGAGACCAGGCATGATGGCCGAACCAATCTCTACACTTTTGTGCATGACAAAGAAAGGTCAGCTTGGCTCCTCTTACACCTGCCCAGGTACATGAGCTACAACCCCAAATGAGTAAGGAAAAGAAACTTATCAAGTCTAATTTTCTTATTCAACCAAGCCATGTCCGGAGAGCTTTAGCCTCAAAGGATTTAATGTTACTAATGGTTTTCAAGGAAGTGTTGAATGTAGAAAAGGAACAGGTAGAGCTACCTCCTGAAGTAGCAACTCTCCTCAACAAGTTCCAGGATGTATTTCCAGAGGAGATACCAGCAGGCTTGCCTCCTTTACGTGGCATAGAGCACCAGATTGATCTAGTGCCGGAGCAGCCCTGCCCAACCGGCCAGCCTACCGGATGAGTCCAGAGGAGTCCAAGGAGCTTGAGAAGCAAGTCAAGGAGCTCCTGGAGAAAGGATATGTTCGAGAGAGCCTCAGTCCATGTGCCGTACCAGTGCTACTAGTGCCCAAGAAGGATGGGACTTGGCGCATGTGCGTGGACTGCCGAGCAATCAACAACATCACAGTCAAGTACCGGCATCCAATACCATGGCTGGATGACATGCTAGATGAGCTGAGTGGAGCCACGGTCTTCTCTAAGATAGACCTCAAGAGTGGATACCACCAGGTCAGGATGAAAGAAGGTGATGAATGGAAGACTGCTTTCAAGACAAAGCAAGGGCTCTACGAGTGGACAGTCATGCCATTTGGCTTGACTAATGCCCCAAGCACCTTCATGCGCCTTATGAACCAAGTTCTTAGGGTGTACATCAGTAAGTTTGTAGTGGTTTACTTTGATGACATACTAGTTTATAGTAAGTGCCTACGAGAACACCTCACACATCTTGAGATGGTACTTAAAACCCTTGACAAGAAGAGCTTTATGCCAATCTCAAGAAGTGCATCTTTTACTGATAAACTTGTCTTTTTAGGTTTTGTTGTAAGTTCACAGGGCCTACAGGTTGATGAAGAGAAGATTCGAGCCATACAAGAATGGCCAACACCAGGCAACATCAGCCAAGTAAGGAGCTTCCACGGACTGGCCAGCTTCTATAGGAGATTCGTGCCCAACTTCAGCAGTATTGCCTCACCACTGACGGCAGTAGTGAAGAAGAACGTGGGATTCAGCTGGGGAGAAGCTCAGGAGAAGGCATTCCAGGCCTTGAAGGACAGCCTTACACATGCACCAGTGCTAGTCCTTCCCGACTTCAACAAGACGTTTGAAGTGGAGTGTGATGCCTCTGGAATAGGCATAGGAGCAGTGCTAACCCAAGGAGGGAGACCAGTGGCATACTTCAGTGAGAAGCTAGGTGGTGCCTCACTGAACTACCCCACTTATGACAAGGAGCTTTATGCCCTTGTCTGAGCATTGGAGGCTTGGCAGCATTACCTGCTGTCCAAGGAGTTTGTGATCCACACTGAGCATGAGACTCTCAAACACCTCAGAGGGCAAACCAATCTCAAGAGGAGACATGCCAGGTGGATGGAGTTCATAGAGACCTTCCCATACGTCATCAAGTACAAGAAGGGAAAAGATAATGTGGTAGCCGATGCACTATCAAGGAGGTTTGCCTTGATATCCACCATGGAGGCAAAGGTCCTAGGGTTCGAGCACATCAAGGACCTATACAAGGATGATCCTGACTTTGCTGAGAACTACAAGGAGTGTGGCACAGGGAGTCATGGCAAGTTCTACATCCATGAGGGATTCTTGTTCCGAGAAAGAAGGCTGTGCATACCACAAGGATCATTAAGGGAGCTTATCATCCGAGAAGCTCATGGAGGAGGACTCATGGGCCACTTTGGTGTCGACAAGACTCTAGCAGTGGTCAAGGAGCACTTCTACTAGCCACACATCAAGAGGACAGTAGAAGCACATTGTGCACGATGCATCACTTGCAAGAAGGCAAAGTCCCGAGTGCAACCTCACGGGTTGTATCTTCCACTGCCCATACCAACACATCCATGGGTGGACATCTCGATGGATTTTGTTCTAGGTCTGCCCAAGATCAACCACAAAGATGCAATCTTTGTAGTGGTGGACAGATTCTCCAAGATGGCACACTTCATTCCATGTGCCAATGTCAATGATGCCACACAAACAGCTGAGCTGTTCTTTAGGGAGATAGTACGGTTTCATGGAGTGCCAAGGACCATCGTATCAGACAGGGACACCAAGTTCCTCAGCCATTTCTGGAGGACCCTTTGGAGAAAGCTAGGCACGAAGCTACTCTTCTCTACCACCTGCCATCCTCAAACCAATGGCCAAACTGAAGTTGTCAACAGGACACTATCAACTCTTCTCAGGACTGCACTAGGGAAGAACCTAAAGACTTGGGTGGAGTGCATGCCATTCATAGAGTTCGCTTACAACCGAGCCGTGCACTCAGCAACCAAGAAGACACCATTTGAAGTAG
Source organism: Pugionium cornutum (assembly GCA_018901935.1). Taxonomy (NCBI): domain Eukaryota; kingdom Viridiplantae; phylum Streptophyta; class Magnoliopsida; order Brassicales; family Brassicaceae; genus Pugionium; species Pugionium cornutum. The sequence goes on from CM032155.1 coordinate 27,059,743, forward strand.
TATACGGCTTCAACCCTCTCACCCCATTGGAGCAAACGCCACTACCACCAGCTGAGATGACCAACCTCAACGGAGCATCCAAGGCACAGTTCATAAGGAGGTTACACCGGAAGGTAGCAGAAAACTTGGAGAAGAGGACCGGACAATACGTGACTCATGCCAACAAGGGAAGAAAGGAGGTGATCTTTCAACCAGGCGATTGGGTGTGGCTACACCTACGGCAGGAGAGGTTCCCAAACCTAAGGAGTTCCAAGCTAGCACCAAGAGGAGATGGACCATTCAGAGTGCTCGAGAGGATCAACAACAACACCTACCGGATCGAGCTCCCAGGTGAGTTTAATGTGTCCAATACGTTCAATGTTACTGACTTAGCCCCTTTCCATGCAGATGAACCAGCTTTGAGGACAAAACCTACTGAAGAGGGAGGGGATGATGAAGACATCAGGTCGTACATCCAGCCAGGAGACCAGACAGGCCGACCAGGAAGCCTTCCCGAGACAGCCGGACCATCTGGCAAGCCTGCCAGCCCAGGCAGTACCGCCGGACCCTCGACCACAAGGACCAGAGCAACCAGCATTGCCGGCGGAGAGGCCCAAGCTTCCGGCACACTTGGTGGCGACGTGGATGACACCGCCGGCCCCTCTGGTGATGCCACCAACTTGGCCGGTCCTGAAGGCATTCCGGCCAGTACCTCGCACAATCCAGCCGGTACAGCCGATCCAGCCGAGTACACGTGCATTTCCACTTCTACACAAGAAGACTCGGACCAAATGAGCTACCAGCTCCAGGAAATGCACCTAGAGGAAGTCTCTACACCAGTGGTGCCTCAAGGAGCAATGACAAGAAGCAGATCAAGGGCACTCTTCCAAAAATTCAGCTTATGGGTCGACAAGCTCCTAGAGGAAGATCGACTAAGGACAATGGGCCAAAAGTGCAAGGAAGAGTCCAATGGCTTCTCAACAACACAAGGGACATTAGAGACTTGGGCTTTAGTGGCAAGAGAGGTCAGGGCCCAAAGATTTTTAACCCTACTCCAAATCGAAGACTAGGAGCATGGCGCGTGCATGCCACAAGGACGGCCACCTTCCATTTCTTGGCCATGAGGTAAGTTAAGGTAAGTTTCAATTCGAATATATGCCTCTTTCTGTTTTGCAGGGTAGAATCTAGAATATTTACTTTTATTGAGTCAAAGACATTTTAGGAATAGGTCCTTTTTCGATTATACACTTTTGTATTTTTCCTTTTGTGCACTTTTGTAAGTTTTCCTTTTTCTTATTTGAGTCGACCCTAGAAGGTCAAGCTGTCGAGCATATTAATAAGGCTCCTTCCAGCATTGTAGTTCGACAACCTTTTTGATATTAATAAAGATCGAATTTTCTTTCAACAACTTATTCTCTCAAGAGACTTGTGCGCTTAGAACCTAGTTGAGACCAGCCCTCCCAGCTCTAAGTTTGTGATTTATCACGAGGTTCATCACCCCTCGTGTGGTTCACTTCACCCTTTTATCTTTTACCAACCAGAAAACCCTCATCCAGAAGCCTAAGGTTGAGTTTCTCACCTAATCTTCTCCAAACAGCCCACGCGCATCCAAGCCTTGAATCGAGGCTTGTATCAAACCCCCACGTTAAGCTAGCTCAATTTTCTATATTGTAACAAAAATTAAAACCAAAATAGCAACAACAAAGCCTTCAAGTAATCCAATATATCCCAAACTGCGTGATGTCATGCATTATACTTCATTTATAAGCCTTTAATCAAGGAGCACCAATGATCAGTTTAGAATGATCATTTTTACTAGCCGATCAACTTGACATGTCCACACTAAATCGTCCGTAACTTTTGATTTAGATTTCAAAAGCAAACGAATCCAACACTCACATTAAACTAGCTCAATATTTCATATTGTGACAAAATTTAATACATAAAAATAGCTACGAAAAAGTCACCAAGTAATCAAATCTTTCCCAAACATCATGATGCCATGCGTTATGCTTCATTTCTAAACCTTTGCCCAATTAGCATCAATGATCATCATAGAAAGATTAATTTAACTTGCCAATCAACTTGACATGCATGCACTAAATCTTCTTTAACTTTTGATTACGAGTTCGGAATGACACGAATCCAACCCCCCATGTTAAGTTAGCTCAATTTTCAATTTTGTGACATAATTAAAACCCAAAATAGCTACAATAAAGCCTCCAACTAATGCAATGTATCCCAAACTGCGTGATAGCATGCATTACGCCTCATTTATAAGTCTTTCTCAATGAGTACCAATGATCAGTATAGAATGATCATTTTCACTAGCCGATCAACTTGACATGTCGCATTAAATCGTCTATAACTTTTGATTTATAGTTCAGAATGACACGAATCCAATGCCAACGTTAAGCTAGCTCAACATTCTATATTGTGTCAACATTTAAGATTGAAAAAGCTACCACAAAGCCATTACGTAATCGAATGTATCTCAAACTGTGTGATGTCATGAATTAGGCTCCATTGATAAGACTTTAATCAAGGAGCACAAATCATTAGTTTATAATGATCATTTTAACAGCCGATTAACTTGACATGTCCGAACTAAATTGTCCATAACTTTTGATTTTGATTTAATAATGACACGAATCCAACATCCACGTTAATCTTGCTCAATTTTCTATATTGTGACAAAATTTAAGACCGAAAAAGCTACAACAAAGCCTCCAAGTAATCGAATCTTTTCCGAACAGCGTGATGCCAGCATTATGCTTCATTTGTAAACTTTGTTAAATGAGCACCAATGATCATTTTAAAAAGATCAATTTTACTGGCTGATAAACTTGACATGTATGCATTAAATCATAATTAACTTTTGATTTAGAGTTCAAAATGACATGAATCCAACGCCCATGTTAAACTAGGTTAATTTTCTGTATTGATACAATATTAGAGACTCAAAAAGCTACCACAAAGCATTCAAGTAATCCAATGTATCCCAAACTGTGTGATACCATGCATCATACTTTGTTTATTAGCCTTTACTACAAGAGTACCGATGATAAGTTTAGAGTGATCAATTTAAGTGGCTGATCAACTTCACATGTTTGCACTAAATCGTCCGTTGCATTTGATTTAATGTTCAGAATAAAAACGATTCCAACGCCCACGTTAAGCTAGCTCAATTTTCTATGCCATGAAAAAATTGAAAACCAAAATAGTTACGACAAAGCATCCAAGTAATCGAAACTTTCCCAAACTGTGTGATGCCATTCATTATGTTTCATTTGTAAACCTTTGCTTAATGAGTACCAATGATCAGTATAGAATGATCATTTTAACTGGTCGATCAACTTGAGATGTACGTACTAAATCATCCATAACTTTTGATTTAGAGTTCAGAATGATACGAATCCAATGCCCATGTTAAGCTAGCTCATTTTTCTACAAAGGGGCAACATTTCCTCCTGAAAAATCTACCAAAAAGCCTTCAAGTAATCCAATGTATCCCAAACTACGTGATATCATGCATTATGCTTCCTTTATAAGCCTTTAATCAAGGACACCAATGATCAGTTTCAAATAATCATTTAAACTAGCCGATAAACTTGACATGTACACACTAAATCCTCTGTAACTTTTGATTTAGATTTCATAATATCAAGAATCCAACACACACGTTAAACTAGCTCAATTTTCTATGTTGTGACAAAATTTAAGACGGAAATAGCTATGACAATGGCTCCAAGTAATCTAATCTATCCCAAATTGGCTGATACCAAGCATTATGATTCATTTATACATCTTTACTCAATGAGCACCAATGATTAGTTTAGAATGATCATTTAAATAGTTGATCAACTTGACATGTACGCACTATATCATCTTTAACTTTTGATTTGTAGCTCAATATAACATTAATCCAACGCCCATATTAAGCTAACTCAATTTTCCATATTGTGAAAGTAGTTGAGACTAATAGAACAATGAAAAAGCCTACAAGTAATCCAATGTATCCCAAACTGCGTGATGTAATGAATTACTCTTCATTTATAAGTCTTGAATCAATGAGCGCAAATGATCAATTTCGAATGATCATTTTAACTAGCCCAACAACTTGACATGTATGCATTAAATCGTTTGTAACTTTTGATTTAGAGTTCAGAATTACATGAATCCAACGCCGATGTTAAGCAAGCCCAGCTTTCTTTATAGTGACAACATTTGAGACTGAATAAGCTACCACAAAGCCTTCAAGTAATCCAATGTATCCCAAACTACGTGATGCCATGCTTTATGCTTCAATTATAAGCCTTTAGTCAAGGAGCACCAATTATCAGCTTAGAATCATCATTTTAACTGGCCAATCAACTTGACATGTCTGCACAAAATCGTGCGTAACTTTTGATTTGGAGTTCAAAATGACACGAATCCACTGCCCATGTTAAGCTAGCTCAATATTCTATATTCTTACAACTTTTGAGATTGAAAAACCTACCACAAAGCCTTCAAGTAATCCAATATATCCTAAATTGTGAGATGCAATACCTCATGCTTCATTTGTATAGCTTTTCTCAATGAGCACGAATGATCATCTTAGAAAGATCAATTTAACTCGCCGATCAACTTGACATGCATGCACTAAATCGTCTGTAACTTTTGATTAAAAGTTCAGAATGACAGGAATCCAACCCCCCAGGTTAACTTAGCTCAATTTTCAATATCGTGAAAAAATTTAAACCGGAAATAGCTACAACAAAGCCTCCAAGTAATGCAATCCATCCCAAATTGCGTGATACCATGCATTACAGCTTATTTAAAAATCTTTACTCAATAAGTACCAATGATCAATATAGAATGATCATTTTCACTAGCCGATCAATTTGACATGTACGGATTAAATAGTCTATAACTTTTGATTTAGAGTTCAGAATGACACGAATCCAATGCCAACGTTAAGCTAGCTCAACATTCTATATTGTGTCAACATTTAAGATTTAAATAGCTACCACAAAGCCGTTACGTAATCCAATGTATCCCAAACTGTGTGATGTCATGCATTATGCTTCATTTATAAGCCTTTAATCAAGGAGCACCACTGATTAGTTTATAATGATCATTTTAACTAGCCGATTAAATTGACATGTCCGCACAAAATTGTCCATAACTTAGGGTTATGATTTAATAATGACACTAATCCAACATCCACATTAAAATTTCTCAATTTTCTATATTGTAACAAAATTTAAGACCGAAATAGCTACAACAAAGCCTCCAAGTAATCGAATGTTTTCCAAACAGCGTGATGTCATGCATTATGATTCATTTGTAAACTTTGTTAAATGAGCACCAATGATCATTTTAAAAAGATCAATTTAACTGGCTGATAAACTTGAAATGTATGCACTAAATAATCAGTAATTCTAGATTTAGAGTTCAAAATGACATGAATCCAACACCCACGTTAAACTAGCTTAATTTTCTATATTGATACAACATATGAGACTCAAAAAGCTACCCCAAAGCCTTCAAGAAATCCAATGTATCCCAAACTATGTGATACCATGCATAATACTTCGTTTATTAGCCTTTACTACAAGAGCACCAATGATAAGTTCAGAATGATCAATTTAAGTTGCCGATCAACTTGACATATTCGCACTAAATCGTCCGTAGCTTTTGATTTAATGTTAAGAATAAAACGATTCCAACGCCCACGTTAAGCTTGCTCAATTTTCTATACCCTGAAAAAAATTTAAAACCAAAATAGTTACGACAAAGGGTCAAAGTAATCGAATCTTTCCCAAACTGTGTGATGCCATGCATTATGTTTCATTTGTAAACATTTGCTTGATGAGTACCAATGATCAGTATAGAATGATCATTTTAACTGGCCGATCAACTTGACATGTATGCACTAAATCATCCGTAACTTTTGATTTAGAGTTCAGATTGACACGAATCCAATGCCCATGTTAAGCTAGCTCAATTTTCTACACTGGTACAACATTTGCGCCTGAAAAATCTACCAAAAAGCCTTCAAGTAATCCAATGTATCCCAAACAGCGCGATATCATGCATTATGCTTCATTTATAAGCCTTTAATCAAGGACACCAATGATTAGTTTAAAATAATCATTTGAACTAGCCGATCAACTTGACATGTCCACACTAAATACTCCGTAACTTTGATTTAGATTTCATAATATCACGAATCCAACACACACGTTAAGCTAGCTCAATTTTCTATATTGTTACAAAATTTAAGACCGAAATAGCTATGACAAAGCCTCCAAGTAATCTAATCTATCCCAAATTGGCTGATGCCATGCATTATGATTCATTTATACACCTTTACTCAATGAACACCAATGATTAGCTTAGAATGGTCATTTAAATAGTTGACCAACTTCACATGTACACACTAAATTGTCTTTCACTTTTGATTTATAGCTCAATATAACATTAATCCAACGCCCTTATTAAGCTAGCTCAATTTTCCATATTGTGACAACATTTGAAACTAATAGAGCAACGACAAAACATCCAAGTAATCCAATGTATCCCAAACTGCGTGATGCAATGCATTACGCTTCATTTATAAGTTTTTAATCAATGAGCACAAATGATCAATTTAGAATGATCATTTTAACTAGCCCAACAACTTAACATGTCTGCACTAAATCGTCCGTAACTTTTGATTTAGAGTTTAGAATGACATTAATCCAACGCCCACGTTAAGCATGCCCAACTTTCTATATTGTGACAATATTTGAGACTTAATAAGCTACCACAAAGCCTTCAAGTAATCCAATGTATCCCAAACTACGTGATGCCATGCATTATGCTTCAAATATAAGCCTTTAATCAAGGAGCACCAATGATCAGTTTAAAATGATTATTTTAACTAGCCAATCAACTTGATATGTGTGCACTAAATCATCCATAACTTTTGATTTAGAGTTCTGAATGACACGAATCCAATGCCCATGTTAAGCTAGCTTAATATTCTATATTGTTACAACTATTGAGTCTGAAAAACATACCACAAAGCTTTCAAGTAATCCAATCTATCCTAAACTGCGAGATGCCATACCTTATGCTTCATTTGTATAGCTTTGCTCAATGAGCACCAATGATTATCTTAAAAAGATAAATTTAAATGGCCGATAAATTTCACATGTATGCACTAAATCATCACTTTGATTTAGAGTTCAGAATGACATGAATCCAACCCCCAAGTTAAGCTACCTCAATTTTCTATATTGTGATAAACTTTAAAACCCAAATAGCTACGACAAAGTCTCCAAGTAATACAAACTATCCCAGACAGCGTGATACCAAGCATTACGCCTCATTTATAAGTTTTTACTCAATGAGTTCCATTGATCAGTATAGAATGATCATTTTAATTGGCCGATCAACTTGACATGTAGACATTAAATCGTATGTAACTATTGATTTAGAGTTCATAATGACACGAATCCAAAGCCTAGGTTAAGCTAGATCAATTTTCCATATTGTGACAACATTTGAGACTAATAGAGCAACAACAAAGCCTACAAGTAATCCAATGTATCCCAAACTGTGTGATGCAATGCATTATGCTTCATTTATAAGTCTTTAATCAATGAGCACCAATGATCAATTTAGAATGATAATTTTAACTAGCCAAACAACTTGACATGTATGCACTACATCGTAACTTTTGATTTAGAGTTCAAAATGACATGAATCCAATGCCCACGTTAAGCTAGCTCAACTTTCTATATTGTGGCAACATTTTAGACTCAAAAGCTACTGCAAAGCCTTCAAGTAATCCATTGTGTCCCAAAATGTGTGATGCCATACATTGTGCCTCTTTTATAAGCCTTTACTAATGTAATACCATTGATCAGTATAGAATGATCATTTTAACTGGTCGATCAACTTGTCATGTCGCCACTAAATCGTCCGTAACTTTTGATTTACAATTCAAAATGACACGAATCCAATGCCCACATTAAGCTAGCTCAATTTTCTGTATTATGACAAAATTGATGACCAAATTAGCTATGACAAAGCCTCCAAGTAATCGAATCTATCCCAAACAGCATGATCCCATGCATTATGCTTCATTTGTAAATGATTGCTCAATGAACACCAATGATCATCTTAGAAAGATAAATTTATTTGGCCGATCAACTTGACATGTATGCACTAAATCGACCGTAACTTTTGACTTAGAGTTCAGAATGACGCGAATCCAATGCCATTGTTAAGCTAGCTCAATTTTCTATATTGTGACAACTTTTGAGACTGAAACAACTACCACAAAGCCTTCCAGTAATCCAGTCTATCCTAAACTGTGTGATGCCATATATTATGCTTCATTCGTAAACCTTTGCTCAATGAGCACCAATGATCATCTTAGAAAGATGAATTTAACTGGCCGATAAACTTGACATGTACACACTAAATCGTCCATAACTTTGTATCAACAATTTAGAATGACACGAATCCAACACCAACGTTAAGCTAGCTCAATTTTTTATATTGTGACAAAATTTAAGAATAAAATAGCTACGACAAACCCTCCAAGTAATCTAATCTATCCCAAATTGACTGATGCCATGCATTATATTTCATTTATACGCCTTTACTGAGCACCAATGAATAGTTTATAATGATCATTTAAATAGTTGATCAACTTGACATGTCCGCACTAAATCATCTTTTAATTTTTGATTTAGAACTCAAAATGATATTAATCCAACGCCCACGTTAAGCTAGCTCAATTTTCCACATTGTGACAACATTTGAGAATATTAGAGCAACGATAAATCCTACAAGTAATCCAATGTATCCCAAACCGCGTGATGCAATGCATTACGCTTCATTTATAAGTCATTAATCAATGAGCACCAATGATCAGTTTAGAATGATCATTTTAACTAGCCGAAAAACTTGACATGTATGCACTTAATCGTCTCTAACTATTAATTTAGAGTTCAGAATGACATGAATCTAACGCACACGTTAAGCTAGCTTAACTTTCAATATTGTGACAGCATTTGAGACTGAAAGAGCTACCACAAAGCCTTCAAGTAATCCAATGTATCCCAAACTGCGTGAAGGCATGCATTATGCTTCATTGATAAGCCTTTAATCAAGGAGCACCAATGATCAGTTTAGAATGATCATTTTAACTGGCCGATCAACTTAACATGTTCCCACTAAATCATCCGTAACTTTTGATTTAGATTTCAGAAGGACATGAATCCAACGCGCACGTTAAACTAGCTCAACTATCAATATTGTGACAACATTTGATACTGAAAAAGCTACCGCAAAGCCTTCAAGTAATCCAATGTATCCCAAATTACGTGATGCCATGCATTATGCTTCATTTATAAAGCTTTAGTCAAGCAGCACCAATGATCAGTTTAGAATGATCATTTTAACTGGCCAATAAACTTGACATGTATGCATTAAATCGTATGTAACTTTTGATTTAAAGTTTAGAATGACACGAATTCAATGCCCATGTTAAGCTAGCTCAATTTCCTATATTGTTGCAACATTTGAGGCTGAAATAACTACCATAAAGCCTTCAACTCATCCAATCTATCCTAAACTGTATGATGTAATGCATTATGTTTCATTTCTAAACCTTTTCTCAATGAGAACCAATGATCATCTTTGAATGATCAATTTAAGTGGCCGATAAACATGACATGTACGCACTAAATCATCCATAACTTTTGATTTAGAGTTCAAAATGACACGAATCCAACCCCCCACGTTAAGCTAGCTCAATTTTCTACATTGTGACAACATCTGAGATTGAAACAGCTACCACAAAGCCTTCAAGTAATCCAATCTATCCCAAGCTTGTGTGATGCTTAGAATGATCATTTTAACTAGCATTTAATCAAGGAGCACCACTGATCAGCTTAGAATGATCATTTTAACTAGCCGATCAATTTGAAATGTCTGCACTAATATCGCCCATAGCTTTTGATTTAGATTTCATAATGACATGAATCCATCACCCACGTTAAGCTAACTCAATTTTCTATATTGTGACAAAATTTAAGGCAAAACAATAGCTACGACAAAGCCTCCAAGTAATCAAATCTTTCCCAAACATCACGATGCCATGCATTATGCTTCATTTGTAAACCTTTGCTCAATGAGCACCAAGGATCATCTTAAAAAGATTAATTTAAGAGGCCGATCAACTTGAGATGTATGCACTAAATCGTCTCTAACTTTTGATTTAGAGTTCCGAATGACACGAATCCAACGCCAATGTTAAGCTAGCTCGATTTTCTATAATGTGAAAACATTTGAGACTTAAACAACTACCGCAAAGCCTTCAAGTAATCCAATCTATCCTAAGCTGCGTGATGCCATGCATTATGCTTCATTTCTAAATCTTTGCTCAATGAGCACCAATGATCATCTTAGAAAGATCAATTTAACTGGCCGATAAATTTGACAAAACACACTAAATCGTCCATAAGTCGTGGTTTAGAGTTCAGAATGACGCGAATCCAACCCCCACGTTAAGCTAGCTGAATTTTCTATATTGTAACAAAATTTGGAACCGAAATAGCTACATTAAAGTCTCCAAGTAATACAATCGATCCCAAACTGTGTGATACCTTGTATTACTCCTCATTTATAATTCTTCGCTCAATGAGTACCAATGATCAGTATAGAATGGGCATTTTAACTGGCCGATCAACTTGACATGTAGGCATTAAGTCGTCCACAGTTTTGATTTAGAGTTCAAAATGACACGAATCCAACACCCACGTTAAGCTAGCTTAACTTTCTATATTGTGACAACATTTAAGCCTGAAAAAGCTACCAAAAAGCCTTCAAGTAATCCAATGTATCCCAAACTGAGTGATATCATGCATTATGATTCATTTATAAGCCTTTAATCAAGTACACCAATGATCAGTTTAAAATGATTATTTTAACTAGCCGATCAACTTGATATGTCGACACTAAATCGTCCGTAACTTTTGATTTAGATTTCATAATATCACAAATCCAACACCAATTATCAGTTTAAAATAATCATTTTAACTAGCCGATCAACTTGACATGTTAACACTAAATCCTCCATACCTTTGATTTAGATTTCATAATATCACGAATCCAATACACACGTTAAGGTAGCTCAATTTTCTATATTGTGACAAAATTTAAGACCAAAATAGCAATGACAAAGCCTTCAAGTAATCTAATCTATCCAAAATTGGCTGATGCCATGCATTATGATTCATTTGTACACCTTAACTCAATGAGCACCAATGATTAGTTTAGAATGATCATTTAAATAGCTGATAAACTTGACATGTATGCACTAAATTGTCTTTAACTTTTTGTTTATAGCTCAATAAAACATTAATCCAATGCCCATATTAAGCTAGCTCAATTTGCCATATGGTGACAACATTTGAGACTAATAAAGCAACAACAAAGCCTACAAGTAATCCAATGTATCCCGAACTCCTTGTTGCAAAGCATTACGCTTGATTAATAAGTTTTTAATCAATGAGCACAAACGATCAATTTAGAATGATCATTTGAACTAGCCAACAACTTGACATATATGCACTAAATCGTCTGTAACTTTTGATTTAGAGTTCAGAATGACATGAATCCAACGCCGACGTTAACCAGGCCCAACTTTCTATATTGTGCCAACATTTGAGACTCAAAAAGGTACCACAAATCCTTCAAGTAATCCAATGTATCCCAAACTACGTGATGCCATGCATTATATTTCAATTATAAGCCTTTAATCATGGAGCACCAATGATCAGTTTAGAATGATCATTTTAGAATGATTTAGAGTTCAGAATGACACGAATCCAATGCCTTGTTAAGCTCGCTCAATATTCTATATTCTTACAACATTTGAGACTGAAAAACCTACCACAAAGCCTTCAAGTAATCCAATCTATCCTAAACTGCGAGATGCCATGCCTTATGCTTCATTTATATAGCTTTGCTCAATGAGCACCAATGATCATCTTAGAAAGATCAATTTAATTGGCCGATAAATTTCACATGTATGAACTAAATCATCCATAACCTTTGACATAGAGTTCAGAATGACATGAATCCATCCTCCACGTTAAGCTAGCTCAATTTTCTATAGTGTGATAAACTTTAAGACCGAAATAGCTATGAAAAAGCCTCGAAGTAATCCAAACTATCCCAGACAGCGTGATACCATGCATTACGCCTCATGTATAAGGTTTTACTCAATGAGTACCAATGATCAGTAAAGAATGATCATTTTAATTATCCGATCAACTTGACATGTACGCATTAAATCATATGTAACTATTGATTTAGAGTTCAGAATGACACGAACCCAAATCCCACGTTAAGCTAGCTCAATTTTCTATATTTTGACAACTTTTGAGACTAATAGAGCAACGACAAAGTCTACAAGTAATCCAATCTATCTCAAACTGCGTGATGTATTGCATTACACTTCATTTATAAGTCTTTAATCAATGAGCACCAATGATCAATTCAGAATGATAATTTTAACTAGCCAAACAACTTGACATGTATGCACTAAATCGCCTGTAACATTTGATTGAGAGTTCAAAATGACACGAACACGACGCCCACGTTAAGCTATCTCAACTTTCTATATTGTGAAAACATTTGAGAATGAAAAAGCTAGGAAAAAGCCTTCAAGTAATCTAATGTAACCCAAACTAAGTGATGTCATGCATTATGCTTCATTTATAAGCCTTTAATCAAGGACACCAATGATCAGTTCAAAATGATCATTTTAACTAGTTGATCAACTTGATATGTCAACACAAAATCGTCCGTAACTTTTGATTTAGGTTTCATAATTTCACGAATCAAACAAACACGATAAGCTAGCTTAATTTTCTATATTGTGACAAAATTTAAGACCAAAATAGCTATGACAAAGCCTCCAAGTAATCTAATCTATCCCAAATTGGATGATGCCATGCAATACGATTCATTTATAGACCTTTACTAAATGAGCACCAATGATTTGTTTAGAATGATCATATTAATAATTGATCAACTTGACATGTATGCACAAAATCGTCTTTAACTTTTTATTCATAGCTCAATATATCATTAATCCAACGCTCCTATTTTCCATATTGTGACAACATTTGAGACTAATAGAGCAACGACAAATCCTTCAAGTAATCCAATGTATCCCAAACTACGTGATGCCATGCATTATGCTTCAATTATAAGCCTTTATCAAGGAGCACCAATGATCAGTTTAGAATGATCATTTTAACTAGCCAATCAACTTGACATGTTTGCACTAAATCATCCATAACTTTTGATTTAGAGTTCCGAATGACACGAATCCAATGCCCATGTTAAGCTAGCTCAATATTCTGTATTGTTACAACTATTGAGTCTGAAAAACTTACAACAAAGCCTTCAAGTAATCCAATCTATCCTAAACTGCGAGATGCCATACCTTATGCTTCATTTGTATAGCTTTGCTCAATGAGCACCAATGATTATCTTAAAAAGATAAATTTAAATGGCTGATAAATTTCACATGTAAGCACTAAATCATCCATAACTATTGATTTAGAGTTCAGAATGACATGAATCAAACCCCCAAGTTAAGCTACCTCAATTTCTATATTGTGATAAACGTTAACAGCGAAATAGCTACGACAAAATCTACAAGTAATCCAAACTATCCCAGACAGCGTGATACCAAGCATCACGTCTCATTTATAAGTTTTTACTCAATGAGTTCCAATGATCAGTATAGAATGATCATTTTAATTGGCCGATCAACTTGACATGTACACATTAAATCGTATGTAACTATTGATTTAGATTTCATAATGACACGAATCCAAAGCCTACGTTAAGCTAGATCAATTTTCCATATTGTGACAACATTCTAGACTAATAGAGCAACAACAAAGTCTACAAGTAATCCAATGTATCCCAAACTGCGTGATGCAATGCATTACGCTTCATTTATAAGTCTTTTGTCAATGAGCACCAATGATCAATTTAGAATGATAATTTTAAATAGGCAAACAACTTGACATGTATGCACTACATCGTAACTTTTGATTTAGAGTTCAAAATGACATGAATCCAATGCCCGCGTTAAGCTAGCTCAACTTTCTATATTGTGACAACATTTTAGACTCAAAAGCTACTGCAAAGACTTCAAGTAATCCAATGTGTCCCAAAATGCGTGATGCCATACATTGTGCCTGTTTTATAAGCCTTTACTAAACTAATACCATTGATCAGTATAGAATGATCATTTTAACTGGCCGATCAACTTGTCATGTCGCCACTAAATCGTCGGTAACTTTGATTTACTGTTCAAAATGACACGAATCCAATGCCCACATTAAGCTAGCTCAATTTTCTATATTATGACAAAATTGATGATCAAATTAGCTATAAAAAAGCCTCCAAGTAATCAAATCTATCACAAACTGCGTGATGCCATGCATTATGCTTCATTTGTAAACGATTGTTCAATGAACACCAATGATCATCTTAGAAAGATCAGTTTATTTGGCCGATCAACTTGACATGTATGCACTAAATCGTCCGTAACTTTTGACTTAGAGTTCAGAATGACACGAATCCAATGCCCATGTTAAGCTAGCTCAATTTTCTAATTTGTGACAACTTTTGAGACTGAAACAACTACCACAAAGCCTTCCAGTAATCCAATCTATCATAAACTGTGTGATGCCATATATTATGCTTCATTCGTAAACCTTTGCTCAATGAGCACCAATGATCATCTTAGAAAGATCAATTTAACTGCTCGATAAACTTGACATATACAAACTAAATGGTCCATAACTTTGTATCAAGAGTTCAGAATGACACGAATGCAACACCCACGTTAAGCTAGCTAAATTTTCTATATTGTGACAAAATTTAAGACCAAAATAGCTACGACAAACCCTCCAAGTAATCTAATCTATCCCAAATTGCCTGATGCCATGCATTATGTTTTATTTATACGCCTTTACTGAGCACCAATGAATAGTTTATAATGATCATTTAAATAGCTGATCAACTTGACATCTCCGCACTAAATCGTCTTTTAATTTTTGATTTAGAGCTCAAAATGACATTAATCCAACGCCCACGTTAAGCGAGCTCAATTTTCCATATTGTGACAACATTTGAGAATATTAGAGCTACCACAAAGCCTTCATGTAATCCAACATCCCAAAATGCGTGATGCCATACATTATGCTTCATTTATAAGCCTTTAACCAAGGAGCACCAATGATCAGTTTAGAATGATCATTTTAACTGGCTGATCAACTTAACATGTCCCCATTAAATCATCCGTAACTTTTGATTTAGATTTCAGAATGACATGAATCCAACGCGCACGTAAACTAGCTCAACTGTCAATATTGTGACAACATTTGATACGAAAAAGCAACCAAAAAGCCTTCAAGTAATCCAATGTATCCCAAATTACGTGATGCCATGCATTATACTTCATTTATAAAGCTTTAGTCAAGCAGCACCAATGATCAGTTTAGAATGATCATTTTAACTGGCCAATAAACTTTACATGTATGCATTAAATCGTATGTAACTTTTGATTTAAAATTTAGAATGACACGAATTCAATGCCCATGTTAAGCTAGCTCAATTTCCTATATTGTTGCAACATTTGAGACTGAAATAACTACCATAAAGCCTTCAACTAATCCAATCTATCCTGAAATGTGTGATGTAATGCATTATGTTTCATTTCTAAACCTTTGCTCAATGAGAACCAATGATCATCTTAGAACGATCAATTTAAGTGGCCGATAAACATGACATGTATGCACTAAATCATCCATAACTTTTGATTTAGAGTTCAGAATGACACGAATCCAACCCCCACGTTAAGCTAGCTCAATTTTCTACATTGTGAGAACATCTAAGAATGAAATAGCTACCACAAAGCCTTCAAGTAATCCAATCTCTCCTAAGCTTGTGTGATGCCATTCTTTATGGTTCGTTTATAAGCATTTAATCAAGGAGAACCACTGATCAGCCTAGAATGATCATTTTAACTAGCCGTTCAATTTGAAATGTGCGCACTAAAAGAGTCAGTAGCTTTTGATTTAGATTTCATAATGACATGAATCCATCACCCACGTTAAGCTATCTCAATTTTCTATATTGTGACCAAATTTAAGTCCAAAAAATAGCTACGACAAAACCTCCAAGTAATCAAATCTTTTCCAAACATCACGATGCCATGCATTATGCTTCATTTTTAAACCTTTGCTCAATGAGCACCAAGGATCATCTTAGAAAGATTAATTTAACAGGCTGATCAACTTGACATGTAGGCACTAAATCGTCTCTAACTTTTGGTTTAGAGTTCAGAATGACACGAATCCAATGACTCAATATCCTATATTTTTACAAATTTGAGACTGAAAAACCTACCACAAACCCTTCAAGTAATCCAATCTACCCTAAACTGCAAGATGTCATGCCTTATGCTTCATTTATATAGCTTTGCTCAATGAGCACCAATGATCATCTTAGAAAGATCAATTTAATTGGCCGATAAATTTCACATGTACGAACTAATTCATCCATAACCTTTGACTTAGAGTTCAGAATGACATGAATCCAACGTCCACGTTAAGCTAGCTCAATTTTCTATAGTGTGATAAACTTTAAGACCAAAATATCTACAATAAAGCCTCCAAATAATCCAAACTATCTCAGACAGCGTGATACCATGCATTACACCTCATGTATAAGGTTTTACTCAATGAGTACCAATGATCAGTATAGAATGATCATTTTAATTGGCCGATCAACTTGACGTGTACGCATTAAATCGTATGTAACTATTGATTTAGAGTTCAGAATGACACGAATCCAAATCCCACGTTAGGCTAGCTCAATTTTCTATATTGTGAAAACTTTTGAAAGTAATAGAGCAACGACAAAGCCTACAAATAATCCAATGTATCTCAAACTGCGTGATGTATTGCATTACGCTTCATTTATAAGTCTTTAATCAATGAGCACCAATGATCAATTTAGAATGATAATTTTAACTAGCCAAACAACTTGACATGTATGCACTAAATCGTCTGTAACATTTGATTGAGAGTTCAAAATGACACGAATCCGATGCTCACATTAAGCTAGCTCAACTTTCAATATTGTGACAACATTTGAGACTGAAAAAGCTACCACAAAGCCTTCAAGTAATCCAATGTATCCCAAACTGAGTGATATCATGCATTATGCTTCATTTATAAGCCTTTAATCAAGGACACCAATGATCAGTTCAAAATGATCAATTTAACTAGCTGATCAACTTGATATGTCAACACGAAATCGTCCGTAACTTTTGATTTAGAATTCAGAATATCACGAATCAAACAAACACGTTAAGCTAGCTCAATTTTCTATATTGTGACAAAATTTAAGACCAAAATAGCTATGAAAAAGCCTTCAAGTAATTTAATCTATCCCAAATTGGATGATGCCATGCATTATGATTCATTTATAGACCTTTACTAAAATAGCACCAATGATTTGTTTAGAATGATCATATAATTAGTTGATAAACTTGACATGTATGCACAAAATTGTCTTTAACTTTTTATTCATAGCTCAATATATCATTAATCAAACGCTCATATTAAGCTAGCTCAATTTTCCATATTGTGACAACATTTGAGAGTAATAGAGCAATGACAAAGCTTACAAATAATACAATGTATCCCAAACTGCGTGATGCAATGCATTACGCTTCATTTATAAGTTTTTAATCAATGAGCACAAATGATCAAATTAGAATGATCATTTTAACTAGCCCAACAACTTGACATGTATGCACTAAATCGTCTGTAACTTTTGATTTAGAGTTCAGAATTCATGAATCCAATGCCCACGTTAAGCAAGCCCAACTTTCTATCTTGTGACAACATTTGAGACTGAAAAAGCTACCACAAAGCCTTCAAGTAATCCAATGTATCCCAAACTACGTGATGCCATGCATTATGCTTCAATTATAAGCCTTTAATCAAGGAGCACCAATGATCCATTTAGAATGATAATTTTAACTGGCCAATCAACTTGACATGTCTACATTAAATCTTCGGTAACTTTTGATTTAGAGTTCAGAATGACACGAATCCAATGCCGATGTTAAGCAAACTCAATATTCTATATTGTTACAACATTTGAGACTGAAAAACGTACCACAAAGCCTTCAAGTAATCCAATCTATCCTAAACTGCGAGATGCAATGCCTTATGCTTCATTTGTATAGCTTTGCTCAATGAGCACCAATGATTATCTTAGAAAGATCAATTTAACTGGCCGATAAATTTCACATCTACGCACTAAATCATCCATAACCTTTGATTTAGAGTTCAGAATGACATGACTCCAACCCCCATGTTAAGCTAGCTCAATTTTCTATAGTGTGATAAACTTTAAGACCAAAATAGCTACGACAAAGCCTCCAAGTAATCCTAACTATCCCAGACAGCGTGAACCATTCATTACGCCTCATTTAGAATTTTTTACTCAATGAGTACCAATGATCAGTATAGAATGATCATTTTAATTGGCCGATCAACTTGGCATGTACGCATTAAATCGTATGTAACTATTGATTTAGAGTTGAGAATGACACGAATCCAAAGGCCACGTTAAGGTAGCTGAATTTTCTATATTTTGACAACTTGTGAGACTAATAGACCAACGACAAAGCCTACAAGTAATCCAATGTATCTCAAACTGCATGATGTATTGCATTACGCTTAATTTATAAGTCTTTAATCAATGAGCACCAATGATCAATTTCGAATGATAATTTTAACTATCTGAACAACTTGACATGTATGCACTACATCGTCCGTAACTTTTGATTTAGAGTTCAGAATGACATGAATCCAATGCCCACGTTAAGCTAGCTCAACTTTCTATATTGTAACAACATTTTAGACTCAAAAAGCAACTGCAAAAGCCTTCAAGTAATCCAATATATCCCAAAATGTGTGATTCCATACATTGTGCCTCATTTATAAGCCTTTACTCAAGTAACACCAATGATCAGTATAGAATGATCATTTTAACTGGCCAATCAACTTGACATGTCCACACTAAATCTTCCGTAACTTTGAATTTTGATTTCATAATGACATGAGTCCAATGCCAATGTTAAGCTAGCTCAATTGTTTTTATATTTTGATAAAATTGATGACCAAAATAGATACGACAAAGCCTCCAAGTAACGAATCTATCCCAAACTGCATGATGCCATGCATTAAGCTTTATTTGTAAATCTTTTCTCCATGAGCACCAATGACCATCTTCGAAAGATCAATTTATTTGGCCGATTAACTTGACATGTATGCACTAAATCGTCCGTAACTTTAGATTTAGAGTTCAGAATGACACGAATCTAACACCCATGTTAAGCTAGCTCAATTTTCTTTATTGTGTCAACTTTTGAGACTGAACAATTATCACAAAGCCTTCGAGTAATCCAATCAATCCTAAACTTTGTGATGCCATGCATTATGCTTCATTCGTAAACCTTTGCTCAATGAGCACTAATGATAATCTTAGAAAGATCAATTTAACTGGCCGATAAACTTGACATGTACCCACTAAATCGTCCATAACTTTTGATTTGGAATTCCGAATGACACGAATTCAACACCCACGTTAAGCTAACTCAATTTTCTATATTGCAACAAAATTTAAGACTGAAATAGCTATGACAAAACCACCAAGTAATCTAATATATCCCAAATTTAGGATGTCATGCATTATGCTTCATTTATATACCTTTACCCAATGAGCACCAATGATTAGTTTAGAATGATCATTTAAGTAGTTGAACAACTTGACATGTCCACACTAAATCGTCTTTTAATTTTTGATTTAGAGCTCAAAATGACATTAATCCAACGCCCACATTAATCTAGCTCAATTTTCTATATTGTGACAACATTTGAGAATATTAGAGCAACGACAAATCCTACAAGTAATCCAATGTATCCCAAACTGTGTGATGTAATACATTACACATCATTTATAAGTCTTGACATGTATGCACTAAAGTAATGACATGAATCCAATGTCCAGGTTAAGCTAGCTAAACTTTCTATATTCTGAAAACATTTGAGACTGAATAAGCTACCACAAAAGCCTTCAAGTAATCCAATCAAAACCAAACTGCGTGATGTCATGCATTATGCTTCATTTATAAGCCTTTAAGCAAGGAGCACCAATGATCAGTTTAGAATGATCATTTAATTGGCCAATCAACTTGACATGTCCGCACTAAATTGTATGTAACTTTTGATTTAGAGTTCAGAATGACGCGAGTCCAATGCCCATGTTAAGCTAGCTCAATTTTCTATATTGTTACAACATTTGACACTGAAACAACTACCACAAAGCCTTCGAGTAATCCAATCTATCCTAAACTGCGTGATGCCATGCATTATGCTTCATTTGCAAACCTTTGCCCAATGCTAGTATCAATGATCATCTTCGAAAGATCAATTTAACTGGCCAATAAACTTTGTCCATAACTTCTGATTTAGAGTTCTGAATGACACGAATCCAACCCCCACGTTAAGCTAACTCAATTTTCTATATTGTGACAGAATTTAAGATTGAAATAGCTATGAAAAAGCCTCCAAGTAATCCAAACTATCCCAGACAGTGTGATACCCTGCATTACACCTCATTTATAATACTTTACTCAATGAGTCCCAATGATCAGTATAGAATGATCATTTTAATTGGCCGACCAACTTGACATTTACGCCGTAAATTGTCTATCACTATTGATTTAGAGTTCAGAATGACACGAATCCAATGCCCATGTTAAGCTAGCTCAATTTTCTATATTGTGACAATTTTTGAGACTAAGGGAGCAATGACAAAGCCTACAAGTAATCCAATGTATCTCAAACTGCATGATGAAATGCATTACGCTTCATTTATAAGTCTTTAATCAATGAGCACGAATGATCAATTTAGAAGGATCATTTTAACTAGCCGAACAACTTGACATGTATGCACTAAATCGTCTGTAACTTTTGATTTAGAGTTCAGAAGGACAAGAATCCAATGCCCATGTTAAGCTAGCTCAACTTTCTATATTGTGACAACATTTGAAACTGAAAGAGCTACCAAATAGCCTTCAAGTAATCCAATGTATCCCAAACTGCATGATGCCATGCATTATGCTTCATTTATAAGCCTTTAATCAAGGAGCACCAATGATCAGTTCAGAATGATTATTTTAACAGGCCGATACCCATGACATGTCCACACTAAATCGTTCATAACTTTTGATTTAGATTTTGTAATGACACGAGTCCAATGCCCACATTAAGCTAGCTCAATTTTCTGTAATTTCACAAAATTTATGACCGAAATAGATACGACAAAACCTTCAAGTAATTGAATCTATCCCGAACAGCGTGATGACATGCATTATGCTTCGTTTGTAAACCTTTGCTAAATGAACACCAATGATCATCTTAGAAAGATCAATTTATCTGGCCGATCAAATTGAAATGTATGCAAAAAATCGTCTGTAACTTTTGATTTAGAGTTCAGAATGACACGAATCCAACATCCATGTTTAGCTAGCACAATTTTCAATATTGTGACAAAATATAAGACCAAAATAGCTACACCAAAGCCTCCAAGTAATCCAATCTATACTAAACTGCGTGATATCATGCATTACGCCTCATTTAGAAGTCTTTAATCAATGAGCACGAATGATCAATTTAGAATGATCATTTTAACTAGCCGATCAACTTGACATATACGCATTAAATCGTCTGTAACTTTTGATATAGAGTTTAGAATGACACGAATCCAACGCCCATATTAAATCCAACGTCTAAAATTTAAGACCCTAATAGCTACGACAAAGCCTCTAAGTAATCGAATCTTTCCCAAACAGCGTGATGCCATGCATTAGGCTTCATTTGTAAACCTTTGCTCAATGAGCACCAATGATCATCTTAGAAAGATCAATTTAACTGGCTGATCAATTTGACATGTATGCATTAAATCGTCTGTAACTTTCCATTTAGAGTTCAGAATTCCATGAATCCAATGCCCACATTAAGCTAGCTCAACTTTCAATATTGTGACAACATTTGAGTTTGAAAGAGCTACCACAAAGACTTCAAGTAATCCAATTTATCCCAAACTGGGTGATGCCATGCCTTATGCTTCATTTATAAGCCTTTAATCAAGAAGCACCAATGATCAGTTTAGAATGATCATTTTAACTGGCCGATCAACTTGAAATGTCCGCACTAAATCGTCCATAACTTTTGATTTAGATTTCAGAATGACACAAATCCAATGCCCATGTTAAACTAGCTCAACTTTCTATATTGTGACAACATTTAAGATTGAAAAAGCTACCGCAAAGGCTTCAAGTAATCCAATGTATCCCAAACTACGTGATGTGAAGCATTACACTTCATTTATAAGCCTTTACTCTAGGAGCACTAGTGACCAGTTTAGAATGATCGTTTTAAGTGGCCAATCAACTTGACATGTCCGCACTAAATCGTTTGTAACTTTTGATTAAGAGTTGAGAATGACACGAATCCAACCCCCACGTTGAGCTAACTCAAGTTTCTATATTGTGACAAAACTTAAGATCAAAATACCTAAGACAAACCCTCCAAGTATTCCAATGTATCCCAAACCGTGTGATGCCTTGCATTATGCTTCATTTATTAGCCTTTACTACAGGAGCACCATTGATCAGTTTAGAATGATCAATTTAACTAGCCGATCAACTTGACATGTCTGCACTAAATCATCCGTAACTTTTTTTTTAGGATTCAGAATGACCCGATTCTAACACCCATGTTAAGCTAGCTCAATTTTCTATACTATGAAAAAATTTAAGACCAAAATAGTTACGAAAAAGAGTCAAAGTAATCGAATCTTCCCAAACTGTGTGATGCCATGCATTATGCTTCATTTTTAAACCTTTGCTGAATGAGCACCAATGATCATCTTAAAAAGATCAATATAACTGGCCGATCAATTTGACATGTATTCACTAAATCATCCATAACTTTTGATTTAGAGTTCATAATGACACGAATCCAATGCCAACGTTAAGTTAGCTCAATTTTCTATATTGTGACAACATCTGAGACTGAAAAAGATACCACAAAGCATTCATGTAATTCAATCTATCCTAAGCTGCCTGATGGCATGCATTATGCTCCATTTATAATCCTTTACTCAAGGAACACTAATAATTAGTTTAGAACGATCGGTTTAGAACGATAACTTGAACTGGCTGATCCGCTTAACATGTGCACACTAAATCGTCCATAACTTTTGATTTAGAGTTTAGAATGACATAAATCCAACGCCCACATTAACTAGCTCAAGATTCTATATTGTGACAAAATCGCGTGATGCCATGCATTATTCTATATTAAGACTTGAATAGCTATAACAAAGCCTACAAGTAATCCAATCTATCCCAAATTGCGTGATGCCATGCAATATGCTTCACGCCTTTACTCAATGAGCAGCAATCATCAGTTTAGAATGCTTAGAATAATCAGTTTAACTAGCTGATCAACTTGACATGTCTACCCTAAATCGTCTTTAACTTTTGATTTGGAGCTCAAAATGACATCAATCCAACCCCCACGTTAAGCTAGGTCAATTTTCCATGTTGTGACAACATTTGAGAGTGAAAGAGCTACGACAAAGCCTCCAAGTAATCCAATGTATCCCAAATTGTGTGAAGCCATGCATTACACCTCATTTATAAGTCTTTACTCAATGAGCACCAATGATTATATTCTAATGATCGTTTTAACTGGAAGACCAACTTGACATATACACACTAAATCATCTGTAACTTTTGATTTAGAGTTCAGAATGCCACGAATCCAACGCCCACGTTAAACTAACTCAATTTTCCGTATTGTGACAACATTTGAGACTGAAAGAGCTACCACAAAGCCTTTAAGTAATCCAATGTATCCCAAACTGTGTGATGCCATGCAATATGCTTCATTTATAAGCCTTTAATGTGCACTTTACATCAAGTTCATTTCAATTTCAACTATCATAATAAAATTAGAATTGAGTGGATCATGGCGGTCACACATCATTAGACGACTTGATCCCTTCCATATATCACAAAAAAATCCCAACTTCAAATATAGTTTCTTTATATTGAGAATAACCTTAATTCTCAATCTAATCATTTGTTATCTAAGAACCATAAATGTATACACATACTTTAATGATAACATATTTATTAAAACCAGAAACATAACTTAAAGTGAATTCATAATGTCATACACATAATGAACATATCGCAATCGTAATAGCAAGACTTTGTCTATAATACCCATATGCTCTACATGACCAATAAACATTTTGGGTGGTAGTCCTTTAGTTAACGGATCTGCTACCATCATATCAGTTCTTATATGCTCAAATGACACTCTACGTTTCTGTACTTCTTCTTTGACAGATCAGTACTTTAACTCCATGTGTTTAGCACCTTTAGAGTACTTGTCATTCTTTGAAAAGAAGACAACTATGGAGTTATCACAATAGATTCTCAGCGGCCTCGCAAGTACCTGAGAACCTTCTTTGCAGCTCTCTAGTGGTCCATTCTGGGATTACTTTGATATCGACCCAACATACCAACAACAAAGCTGATATTTGGTCTAGTACATGTTTTAACATAGTTCAAACTCCCAACCACTGATGCATATGGAATTCTTTCCATTTCTTTATGCTCTAATTTATTTTTAGGACATTGCATTTTACTGAACTTGTCCCCTTTTTGAATTGGAGCTATCCCTGTGGAACATTTATCCATTTTATATCTCTCTAAAATCTTATTGATATATCCTTTCTGAGACAATCTTAACAATCCTTATGTTCTATCTCGAAATACTTCTATTCCGACCACATACGATGCCTCACCCATATCTTTCATTTCAAAGTTCTTAAAGAGATACTTCTTTATATCAACATGCCTATGTCATCAACATATAAGACTAATATCACAAACTTGCTCCCACTAACTTCAATGTAGATGCATTGATCAACAAATCGTACGACATGATGATATCATTAAACTTTAAATACCATTGTCTAGAAGCTTGTTTTAGTCCATATATTGATTTTCTCAGCTTACACACCATATGTTCTTTTCTTGTGACCACGAAACCTTCGGGTTGGTCCATATATACTTATTCCTCAAGCTCTCTATTTAGAAAGGTGGTTTGCACATCCATTTGGTGAAGTTCAAGATCATAATGAGCTACAAAAGCCAAAACAATCCTTAGAGAATCATTCTTTGAAACCGGAGATAAGGTCTCTTTATAGTCAATACCATCTTTTTGGGTGAAACCTTTAACAACAAGACGAGCCTTGTATCTTTCAATGTTACCTTTCAAGTTGCGTTTAGTCTTGAAGACCCATTTAGAACCAATGGTTTTGAAACTGTAAGGAAACTCTACTAAGTCCCATACTTTGTTATCACCCATAGATTTTATTTTTTCTTTCGAGACAATTAACCATTTTTCAGAATTTTCACTTTTCATGGCTTTTTGGAATGAACTTGGATCTTCATCAATGCTTAAGTCACATTCACTTTCAATAGCATAAACCACATAGTCGTCTGAAATAGCATATCTTCTTTCTCTTCCAGATCGCCTTAATGGTTCTTGTGGTACACTATTCTCTTATTGAATTGTAACCGGTTCATTAATTGTATTTTCTACTAGTGAGATTGACACATAACTATGTTGTTCTATTGCGTCATTTAACTGTGATGCAACAATAGGAACAACAATCTCAGATGCAATGATAGGTGAAGGAACATCAACATGGACTTCTTGAATGTCCACTTTTCGTGGTTCACCACTCCCACTAGTTTCACCATTCTCAATGAACCTAGCATTACCGGTCTCCACTATTCTCGTACTTTGGTTAGGACAATAGAATATATACCCCTTCGATTTTTCAGGATAAACAATGAAAAATCCACTGATGGTTCTAAAATAAATTTTCTTTTCATGTGGGTTATACAACCTTACTTCTGTTGGACAACCCCAAACACGTAGATGTCTTAAACTACGTTTCCTTCCTGTCCATAGTTCATAAGGGGTCTTAGGAACAGCCTTGCTAGGAACCCAGTTCAACAAATACGTTGCAGTTTTTAATGCATATACCCACAACAAAAGGGGTAAAGAGAAATTACTTAACATGCCCCTAACCATATCCATTAAAGTATGATTCCGCCTCTCAGCTACACCATTCTGCTGAGGAGTACCAGGCATTGTATATTGTGCACAAATACCTTTATTTTCAAGCAACTTTGCAAATTGACCTGGACATTGTCCATTTTCATTGAATTTTCCATAAAACTCACCACCTCTATCAGATCTCACAACTTTTACTTTTTTTATCTAACTGCCTTTCCACCTCGTTAATGAACACCTCTAGGACATTCACAGATTTGGACTTTTTATGCAGCAAAGATGTATATCTATAACGTGAGTAATCATCGATGAAAGTGATAAAGTACTTTTCACAACTCCAAGAAGGAGCATCTAAATGGCAGCAAATATCGGTATGTATTAACTCAAGAAGCTGAGTATTCTTTGTGGCTGTTTTCTTTGTTATATGTTTAGTCTGCTTTCCTTTAATGCAATGTACACATACATTTAGATCACCAAAATCCAATGGAGGAAGAATTTCATTCTTTACCAACCTCATAATTCTTTCTTTGGAAATATGACCTAATCTTTGATGCCACAATAAAGCAGAATTTTCATTTGATGCACTACGTTTAATGCCTCGAATTTCAATATGAAATCGGGATTCGGAAAAATTTTCATCAAGATTGAACTTATAAACTGAATCAAACAAAGTACCACTACCATAAAAGTAATCATTTCGGTACAAAGAGAAAACACCACGTCCAACCTTAAAAACAAATCCTAAATTATCCAATCTACTTATGGAAACAAGATTTCTAGCACATTCATGTACATAGAGACACCCTTCAAGATTTACATGACACCTGGTGTCTAAAATCAATCTATAAGTTCCAATGCCTTCAATTCGTGCCTTCATCCTATTTCCCATGAACAAGTATTGTTCAGTTCCTCTTATGGGCTGGTTCGAACTGAATCCCTCTTTAATATGAGATACATGACTAGTAGCACCAGAATCTAACCACCAAGTATTATTTGGCAGTTCTATAATGTTCAATTCAGAGCAAACAAAACTATGATGTTTACCTTTCTTGTCGAACCAGACTTTTCTTTTCAGACAATCTTTTTTGAAATGTCCCGTTTTCTAACAAAAGAAACATTTCATCTCTTTATGGATTTTTCTTTCAGGTCCTTTCACAAAAGCTTTATCCTTCCTTTTGTCTTTTTCACTCGGTTTTGCCTTATAGCTGCTAGAACTTCCAATACCTACGAGATTCGCAACTTGGTCCTTCATTTTCTTTAATTTCCCTTCCTCTTGAACCAACATAGCCTTTTGTTCTTTAAAACTCCATATATCTTTAAATGTGTTGTAGTTTACCTAGAACTGGCTAAATTCAAAAGGTAGGGAGTTCATAATGAATTGGACCAAAAACTGCTCATGAACTTCCATTCCCATGGATGTTGACCTTGCAGACAAGTTAAACATGTGCGTGACATGATCATGGATTGGTTGAGACTAGTCAAACTTTTTCGTAGTTAGCTCACTCATTAGGCTTCCTACAATCGACTTATCAACTAAATCCGATTGTGAACATTACTTAATTTTCTGTATGAATACCGTTTCTTTCTTTGTCTTAGGCATAGATGGCTCAATACTTTCCGCCATTGTCATCCTCATAAGGTTCAAACTCAGCCTGTTAGATATCTCCCAAGTCTTATACCGAGTCTTTTCAGTTTGGGAGCTATCATCTGTAATGGTTGAGGGTTCCTCATCCGTTAGGATTGCAAGGTCGAGTGCCATAATACCTAGTGTTAACCGGATATGTTCTGACCACTCTCTATAATTGAGCCAATTAAACTTTATGACAGAGTTAGCGGATTCATACAAATTTGATGAAGCTGCAAAATATTTATACGTACTTACTAATTATTACTTTGATACTTTATTACCAATTCAAAAACCTAATCATAAACTTTAAAGCATGTATTCAAACAACCTTTGGGTAATACTTTAAATACAAGCACTTTTAGCGATGTTAAATTTATGATTTAACAATTAATCATATCAAAGAAAATCAAATAATTATGCTACCTTTGGGTATACATAATATCGAATATAGTGAAATGATTAATTCTTTTCATATTAATAACTATATCATATGATCTACCTTTGGGTAATCTCCTAGAATATAGATATTAAAACAATTGATCAAGTAAAACTTTAATGACATTTGTAACATCACTTTAATCATGATCAATTGATAAACTTTACTATTTTAATATTTATATCTATTATAGCAAGGCCACTTTGGTGACTTACATGTTATATAAAATATAAACATTAAATTTTTTGTAGATAAAGTATCTTTATATTGTATTAACATTTCAAAATACAATTAACCATTTCAATTAAACCACCGGAAATTTTATTATACACTTATATATACAAGTTTTTATATACATAAGCAAATTTATCTAATCAAATATATTTACTCTAATAAATTATGACTTTATCTTAATTAATAAGTGTCATTTATTATGATTCATATGAAAAAAATCGATTCTCATAATATGCACCTTTTTTTTATTATTGATTTTCCTTTTAAAGTCATAACTCAATGCAAATAACCAACCATTTATAATGATTAAATAAATAACTGAAAACTTTTATTATGCATTAATTCTACCACTACTTCATGCACTTTAATGCGCAACTTATGATTTTGAGAAAAGAAAATTTTTTCATGTAGTCATCGCAAGTAACCGCAAGATGACTTTTAATTACGTTTTCATTCTTCATTTGTATTTAACTTATCTCTCAATTTTTTATGAACATTAATGATGGTTATAAAACAGTAAGGCAATCAAAATTAACACCAAAACTTAATCCACATGATTTTCATCATGAAAATCAATCACTAATTTTATGGTGAATTAAACAAATCTAGTTTTGCTCTGATACCAATTGTTAATTCATTTTTTAATGATTTCAATTATGAAATCTAATCCCAAGAACATCTATATTTGATTTAATTCAACCTAATATTTTTTTTTGGAGAAGAAGAAAATACTAACTTTGATCCATGATGAATTGGACAATTTGATTTTCTCCTACTTTTAGCCTTTCTCTTTAATGATCTCTTTGATGGATAATAAATTAATGCTTTTAACCATTTCCTTTTGTTCTCTAAAGTGGCGATTTTTATGTTGTTTTTTCTTCCTTTTAGTTTGTTAAGGGAGAAGTTATTAAACTAATTCTCTTTTATGAGTGAGGAAAAAGTTACGGCCATTAGAAGAAAAAACCACCTCTTTATTAACTGCCTCATATATCCACATTATTGTGTCTTTTCATCCAATAATTAATTGGTTATTAATTAACCATCTTATATGTAATAAATACATATATATAAACTAACAGATACAAAGGTGTTTATACAATTTAATTAGGTAAAGGAGGATGGTTATCAATACAACCAAATTCTGATGTCGTTATCCGAAACCGATCCATCACGGTGTTGCCTCTTATATTAGAATTATAAACATTAATACGAACTTGATTTGTATAATTAAACCAAAAGACACATAGGTCATATATAAGAATATAATATAAATATTCTTACACAACCATCTTGCATATTCGCTTTTTTTAAGTTCGACCAACTCATTCTCTATGTAATTTGAATAATGGACACGTATTTTTTCCATCTATAGCCTATTAATTATGAACAAAATAATTCAAAATAAATTATAATAACAATTAAAAACAAAATGTAATTGAATGTACCTTTCATATTCCAAAACTTCATCGCAATTTGTCAAAATATACAGATGCAAGTGATTGTGTTCTTTCTCTGATAGGCGTCGTGTCTTCCATTTTCCACTTAAACGTCTAATTCGTTCAAATACTTCTGGCCCATACACTAGATACCTAGGTTTTTCTCCTCCATCATCATCGATAAATTATTTTTAATATTAAAAAAAATTAGATTTTCATTAATATTTTGATATCATGCATATTGATCTTAGAAATGGAAAAAACACCAATCCCTGCATAAAAAGAAAGTTAATATCATATAATATATAAAATAATGTAAACGTACCTGCAATGCTCTGTGGACGTTTTTAGGTACAATATCGATAAAGGCAAATGTAAATATTTTTGCATGAAAACATGACAATCATGACTTTTCATCCCTGAAAATTTTCCTTCAATAGTATCGACACAATTATGAAGATTATATTCGTATCCATCTAGAAATTTGACACTATGCTTAATCAAGTCAAAGAACTTGTCTTTTGCATGCGCATCCAACCGGAATGCGGGAGACAATAATTTTCCATTTGACATTACATGTAGTTCCTTCTAGGAATAAATATCCGACAAATCCAATCTAGATTTCAAATTATCTTTCGTTTTTCCTTGCACATTTCGAATGGTATTCATTATGTTGTCAAAAAAATTCTTCTCAATATACATAACATCTAGATTATGGCGCAACAAATGGTCCTTCCAATATGGCAAATCCCAAAAATTCTCTTCTTGTGCACATTATGGTATTCGCCACAACCATCAACAGGGTAATGTCTATTACCTCCCCATGAAGCCGTTCTCTCAGCACCAAAATCTCTAAGTTGAGTCGTCATATAGTTCCCGTCAAGCATAGGAGATGGACCATCAAAATTTTTTTTGTTTCCTAAACAATGTCGTGTTCCGACGATATGGATGATCTTGTGGTAGAAATTGATGATGATAATCGAACCAACTAATCTTTCGACCGAGTTACAGTTGGAACACATTAGTATTATCTTGACAATATGGGCATGCTAATATTCCATGCGTCGACCAGCCGGATAACATACCATATGCTGGAAAATCACTTATGGTCCACATAAGTACTGCCCGCATCAAGAGGTTCTGTTGGTTGAAACATCGAATGCTTCGACACCATTTTCCCACAAAATTTTTAACTCATGAATTAGTGGCTGCAAGAAAATATCAAGCAATCACCTAGGATGCTCTGGACTCGGGTCGAGAATTGTTAGAAACAAAAACTCTCGTTTCATGCACAACGAATGATGCAAATTATAAGGTATCACGATAACTTGCCACAACGAGTATTGCCTGCCATGCTTCCCAAAAGGGTTAAATCCATCTGTAGATAACCCGAGGTATACGTTCCTAGGCTCATATGCAAAACTAGGATAAACCTCTTTAAAATGTTTCCATGCTTCTGCATCCGAGGGATGCACAATTTCTCCATTCGAATTATGTTATGCATGCCATCTCATAGGCTTTGCCGTGTGTTCAGATTGATATAACCTCTTTAACCTCTCTGTTAATGGCAAATACCACATCCGTTTATGCGGAATAGGTACTCTGCAGCTTGTCTCTTGAAATCGAGGTTTGTGTCAAAATCGGCATTTCATGCGGTTTTCAACATTTCTCCAATAGATCATGCATTTGTCAATACATACATCGATCATCTGATACAGCAATCCAAGACCAGTTACAAGTTTTTGAACCTCGTAATATGAAGCAGGTGCAATATTATCTTCAAGTAATATATGTCTAACACAAAATTAGCTATCGCATTCACACAATCTTTAGCCAAGTTGAAATCCGTCTTTATCATCATCAACCTGCTTGCAGCAGATAAAGGCAATAATCCATATCTACATCCTTTATACAAAGGCTACTTGCATGCATCTAACATATCAAAAAATTTCCGGGCTTCCAAATTAGGCTCCTATATTCTACTCTTATCTTCAATGTACGATTCTCTTTGTTCACGAAACGCATCATTCACCATATGAACAGTACCTCCATTTATATCAACTTCTAATGCCGGTTCCTCTACCCTAACATTAGTACTATCTAACCTTTTTGAAGTACTATCATAATATTGCATCGTTGCATCAGATTCTCCATGTGAATACCAAATTTTGTAACCTGGCATGAATCCAGTCCTATACAAATGATTACGTATTTCTCTAACAGAGATTAATCTATGATTTCAACATTTAATACACTGACAATACATTTTACCATATTCCGATGTCATGCTATTGTTTGATGCAAATGTCATGAACTCTCCAACACCTTGTGCAAATTCATCCGACAATTCCCCCATTGTTGAGTCATACCGAGGTTTATCCATCCAAAATCGAAAATAATCAAAAAAATATGAAGAAGACATTTTGTTAAGATTTCTTGTTTTGGTGAAATTGTGAAGGAGCAGAGCGTATTTATATTGAAAATTAGAAGATTATCACGAACTTGAACAAATTATTATGAATTTTTAACAGATTATTACGAATTTTTAACAGATTATTATGATTTTTAACAGATTATTATGATTTTTAACAGATTATTATGAATTTTTAACAGATTATTATGAATTTTTAACAGATTATTACAAAATTTTAACAGATTATTATGAATTTTTAACAGATTATTACAAAATTTTAACAGATAATCCCAAATTTGTAACAGAGTATTCTTAAGAATATTCCTATCTCCAATGGAATTCTGATGGTTGCCGACCACTGTTGGATATTTCCAACGACCAACCGACAACACTCAACGTTTACAGATCGGCCAAACTAACAATTTCCAAAAAATTGGATTTTGTCGGAAAGTCATCGGAACTACCAACGGATTTCTGACGAGGTTTAGATTTATTTATGTAAAAACATAAATAAGTGGAATTAGCCAACCGATATATTCCCTACTGAATAAAGACGGATAGTAAAAACCACAATCCTTCGGGAAGTAGTCGGTAAAAAACCGATGGTTTTGATTTTGTCGGCAGTTTTTTTCTGACGGTTTTGAGAGGATACCCCGACGCCCACGTGGTCATCGAAAACCAGACGGATGTCCATCAGGTTTTACCATCGATTTGCCGATGGTGGTGCAATTTCTGGATTTTATGTTTTCGCTCGATAAACAATTGGAAAACCGTCTCTTAAGCGTTGGAATATTCCGACGATTTTTTTTCGTCGGAAATGCCATCGGAAATGTTAATGTTTTCTTGTAATAGTTTAGAATGATCATTTTAACTAGCTGATCAACTTACATGTCCGCACAAAATCTTCTTAGAGCTCAAAATGACATGAGTCCAACGCCCACGTAAAGTTAGCTGAATTTTCCGTATTGTGACAACATTTGAGACTGAAAAAGCTACGAAAACGCCTCCAAGTAATACAATGCATCCCAAACAGAGTGATGCCATGCATTATACTTCATTCATAACCCTTTCTTAAGGAGAACCAATGATCAACTTAGAATGATCATTTTAACTGGCCGATCAACTTGACATGTCCTCACTAAATCGTCTGTAACTTTTGATTAAAAGTACAAAATAACACGAATCCAACGCCACGGTAAGCTATCTCAATTTTATATATTGTGGCAAAATTTAAGACCAAAATATCTACGAAAAAGCCTCCAAGTGATCCAATCTCTCCCAAGCTGCGTGATGCAATGCATTATGCTTAATTTATAAGCCTTTACTCAATGAGCACCAATGACCATTTTAATTAGCTGATCAACTTGACATGTCTGCACCAAATCGTCTTACTTTTTATTTAGAGCTTAGAATGACATGTGTCCAACGCCCACATGAAGCTAGCCCAATTTTATATATTCTGACAATATTTAAGATTGAAAGAGCAACGAAAAAGCCTACACGTAATCCAATGTAACCCAAACTGCGTGATGTCGTGTATTATGCTTCATTTATAAGCAATTTTTCAATGAGAACCAATGATCAGTTTTGAATGATCATTTTAACTAGCCGATCAACTTGGCATCTCTGCACTAAATCGTCCATAACTTTTGATTTAGACATCAGAATAACACGAATCAAACGCCGTTAAGCTACCTCAATTTTATATATTGTGACAACATTTGAGACTGAATGAGTTACTACAAATCCTCCAACTAATTGTATCCCAAACTGCATGATACCATGCATTGTGCTTCGTTTATAAGCCTTTACTCATGGCGCACAAATGATCCATTTAGAATGATCATTTTAACTAGTCTATCAACTTTACATGTCCACACTAATCGTCTTTAACCTTTTATTTAGAGTTCAGAATGACATGAGTGCAACGCTCACGTAAGCTAGCTCAGTTTTGCATATTGTGACAACATTTGAGACTGCAAGAGCTATGACAAAGCCTCCAAGTAATCTTTAGTTATAAGCCTTTACTCAAGGGGAAACAAAACTCTGTTTAGAATGATCATTTTAACTGGCCGATCAACTTCACATATTCGAAATAAATAGTCCATAACTTTTGATTTAGAGTTAAAAATGACACGAATCCAACGCCCACATTAAGCTAGCTCAATTTTCTATATGGTGACAAAATTTAAGACCGAAATAGCTACGACAAGTCCTCCAAGTATTCCAATCTATCCCAAATTATGTGATTCCATGCATTTTGCTTCATCTATTCGCCTTTACTCAAGGAGCACCAATGATTAGTTTAGAATTATCATTTTAACTAGCTAATCAACGTACATGTCCGCACTAAATCATCTTAGAGCTCAAAATCACATGAATCCAACGCCCACGTTAAGCTTGCTGAATTTTCTGTATTGTGACAATATTTGAGACTGAAAAAGGTACGAAAAAAGCTCCAAGTAATACAATGTATCCCAAACTGCGTGATTCCATGCATTATACTTCATTTATAAGCCTTTACTCAAGGAGCACCAATGATCAGTTTAGAAATATAATTCTAACTGGCCGATCAACTTGACATGTTTGCACTAAATCATCCGTAACTTTTGATTTAGAGTTCAGAATTACATGATCAACTTGACAAGTATGCACTAAATCCCCTTTAACATTTTATTTAGAACAAAAAAATTACATGAATCTAATATGTACGTTAATCTATCTCCATTTTCTATATTGTGACAAAATTTGTGATTAAAAGAGCTACGAGAAAGCCTTCAAAATCCAATCTATCCCAATCTTATTGATGTCATGCATTATGATTCATTTATAAGCCTTTACTCAAGGAGAACCAATAATCAGTTCAAAATGATCACATTAACTGGCCGATAAACTTGACATGTCCGCACTAATCATCCGTAATTTTTTATTTAGAGTTCAAAATGACACGAATCCAACGCCCACATTAAGCTATCTCTATATTGTATATTGTGACAAACTTTAAGACCAAAATAGCATCGACAAAGCCTCCTAGTAATCCAATCTATTCCAACAGCGTGATGCCTTACATTATGCTTTTGTAAACCTTTTTTCAATGAACACCAATGATCAGTTTAGAATGATCAATTCAACTCGATGATCAACTTCACATGTCCACGCTAAATCGTTTTTAACATTTGATTTAGGGCTCAAAATGACATGAATCCAACGACCACGTTAATCTAGCTCAATTTTCAGTATCGTGATAACATTTGAGGCTGAAAGAGCTACGAAAAAGCCTCTAAGTAATCCAATGTATCTCAAACTGTGTGATAACATGCGTTATGCTTCATTTAAAAGACTTTACTCAATGATCAGTTTAATGATCAAATTCATTGCAGATCGCATTAATCATTAATAATCCTCAATTTTCTATATTGTGACAACATTTGAGATTGAAAAAGCTACGAAAAATCCTTCAAGTAATCCATTCTATCCTAAACCTCGTGATGCCATGCATTATGTTTCATTTGTAATGCTTTTCTCAAAGAGAACCAACGACCAGTTTAGAATGATCAATTTAACTCCCCAATGAACTTGACATTTCCGCACTAAATTTTCCATAAATATTTATTTATAGTTCAGAATGACAGGAATCTAATGCCCACGTTAAGCTAACAATTTTATTGTGAAGAGTGATATAATGCGACAAAGTATCAAATAATCATGTATATATTATAAGTCTTTTAAGGATGATCATTTAATGATCAACTAAATTTACACTAAATTGTCCATTTATGATTTAATTTTAGCTTCATTAGCTAACATTTTTTCAACAATTGAAAATATACAAATTCTTGTAATCTAATCTATCCTAAATTGGTGATGATGTTTCATTAATAAGCCTTTCATGGAGAACTAGTGATCGGTTTAGGAGGATCACTTTAACTGGCCAATCCA
Organism: Pugionium cornutum; assembly: GCA_018901935.1. NCBI lineage: Eukaryota > Viridiplantae > Streptophyta > Magnoliopsida > Brassicales > Brassicaceae > Pugionium > Pugionium cornutum. The sequence continues at coordinate 27,096,137 of CM032155.1, forward strand.
CTTGAGATGTCCACACTAAATTGTCCATAACTTTTGATTTAGATTTCAGAATGATCATTTTAACTGGCCGATTAAATTGTCATGTATGCAGTAAATCGTCCGAATCTTTTTATTTAGAGTTCAAAATGATAAGAATCCAACGCCCACATTAAGCTAGCTTAATATTCTATATTGTGACAAAATTTAAGACTGAAAGAGCTACCACAAAGCTTTCAAGTAATCTATCCCAAACTGCGTGATACCATGCATTATGTAAACCTTTGCTCAATGAGCTCCAATGATTAAACATGACATGTCCGCACTAAATCGTCTTTAAATTTGACTTAGAGCTCAAAAATGACATGAATCCAACGCCCATGATAATCTAGCTCAATTTTCAATATTGTGACAACATTTGAAACTGAAAGCACTATGACAAACCCTCAAAGTAGTCCAATGTATGCCAAACCGCGTGATGCCATGCATTATGCTTCATTTATAAGCCTTTACTCATGGAGCACCAATGATCAGTTTAGAATGGTCATTATACTACCCGATCAACTTGACGTGTCCGCAATAGATTATCCATAACTTTCGATTTACAGTTGAGAATGACACGAGCCCAACATTCACGTTAAGCTACCTCAATTTTATATTAACACAATAAAAGAAGAAAAGCTACAAGCTCAATAATGTATCCCAAATTGCCATTATTCATTTATAAGCCTTTACTCAATAAGGACCAACAATCAGTTTAGAATGATCATTTGATCATCTTGACATGTACGAACTAAATTGTCATTAACTTTCGATTTTAAGTTCAGAATAACAAAACTCAATTGCCCACATTAGGCTAGCTCGGTATTTTATATTTTTACATACTTTAAGACAAAAATAACTACGACAAAACCTCCATGTAATCCAATCTATACCAAACTGCGTGATGCCATGCATTACGTTTCATTTCTAAACCTTTGCTCAATGAACACCAATGACAAGTTTAGAAATATCAGTTTAACTAGCGAATCCACTTGACATGTCCGCACTAAATCCTCTTTATCATTTGATTTAGAGCTCAAAATGACATGAATCCAATGCCCACGTCAGTCAAGCTCAATTTTCAATATTGTGACAACATTTGAAACTGAAAGAGCTACGACAAAGCCTCAAAGTAATCCAATGTATTCCAAACTGCCATGCATTATGCTTCAATTATAAGCCTTTACTCAAGGAGCACCAATGATCAATTCAGAATGATCATTTTAACTGGCTGATCAATTTGACATGTATGCATTAAATCGTCGATGACTTTTGATTTAGAGTTCAAAACGAATACCCACATTAAGCTAGCTGAATATTCTATATTGTGATAAAATTTATGACCGAAGTAGCTACGACAAAGCCTACAAGTAATCTAATGTATCCCAACTTTCGTGCTGCCATGTATTATGCTTCATTTATAAAACTTTACTCAAGGAGCACCAATGATCAGTTAAGAATGATCATTTTAATTGGCCGATCAACTTGACATGTACGCACTAAATCGTCCATAACTTTTTTTTTAGAGTTCAGAATGACACGAATCCAACATCCACATTAAGGTAGCTCAATATTTTACATTGAGACAAAGTTTAAGATCAAAATAGCTATGACAAAGCTTTCAAGTAATATAAGATATCCCAAACTGTGTGATGACATGCATTATGCTTCATTTGTAAACCTTTGCTCAATGAGCACCAATGATCAGTTTAGAATGATCATTTTAACTAGGTGATCAACTTGACATGTCCACACTAAATTGTCTTTGACATTTGATTTAGGGCTCAAATTGACATGAATCCAACCCCACAATAATCTAGCTCAATTTCAATATCGTGACAACATTTGAGACTAAAAGAGCTACGACAAAGCCTCCATGTATCCAGTGTACCCAATGTATCCCAAACTATGTGAAGTCATGCTTTATGGTTCATTTATAAACCTTTACTGAAGGAGCACCAATGATCAGTTTAGAAAGATCATTTTAACTTGCTGATCAACTTGACATGCCCGCACTAAATTGTCAGTAACTTTTGATTTAAAGTCTAGAATGACACGAATCCAATGAGTAAAGTCTCCAAGTCATTCATTCTATACTATTTTACGTGATGCCATGCATTATGCTTAATTTGTAAACCTTTGTTCAATTAGCACCAATGATCAGTTTAGAATGATCATTTTAAGTAGCTGATACAACTTGACATGTCCGCACTAAATCCTCTTTAACCTTTGATTTAAAGCTCAAAATGACATGAATCCTACGCCCATGTTAATCTAGCTCAATTTTTAATATTGTGACAACAATTGAGACTGAAAGAGCTACGACAAAGCCACCAAATAATCATATGTGTCCCAAATTGCGTGCTACCATGAATTATTCTTCATTTATAAGTCTTTATTCTAGGAGCACTAATCATCGGTTTAGAATTATCATTTTAATTGGGCGATCAACTTGATGTGTATGCAGTAAATCGTCTGTAGCTTTTGCTTTAGAGTTCAGAATGACACGAATCTAACGCCTATGTTAAGCTAGCTCAATTATGTATATTTCGATAAAATTTGAAACTGAAATAGCTACTACAAAGCCTCCAAGTAATACAATCTTTCCCAAACTGCGTGATGTCATGCATTATGCTTCATTTGTAAACCTTTCCTCAATATGCACAAATGATCAATTTGGAATGATTAGTTTAGACTGATCAATTTAACTGGCCACTCAACTTCACATGTCCCCACTAAATCATATTTAATATTTGATTTAGAGCTCTAAATGATATGAATCAAACACCCACGTTAATCTAGCTCAATTTTCAAAATTGTTACAAAATTAGAGGCTGAAAAAGCTACGACAAAGCCTCCATGTAATCCAAAGTATCCCAAACTGTGTGATGCCATACATTATACTTCATTTATAAGCCTTTACTCAAGGAGAAAAAATGATCATTTTAGAATGAACACTTTAACGGGCCAATCAACTTGCCATGTCCGCACTAAATAGTCCGTAACTTTTAATTTAGAGTTTGCTATGACACGAATCCAACGTCCACATTAAGCTAGTTCAATTTTCTATATTGTGAAAAAGCTATGGGAAAGGCTCCGAGTAATCTAATCTATCCCAAACTCCATGATGGCATGCATTATGGTTCATTTGTAAACCTTTTCTCAATGAGCATCAATGATCAGTTTTATAATGATTAATTTACCTAGCCGATAAACTTGACATGACCCCACTAAATCATCCATAACTTTTGATTTAGAGTTGAGAATGACATGAATCTGACGCCCACGGTAAGCTAGCTCAATTTTCTATATTGTGACAAAATTTAGGAAAGAAATAGCTACGACAAAGCCTTCACGTAATTCAAACTATCCCAAACTGCGTTCTGCCATGTATTATGCTTCATTTATAAGCCTTTACTCGAGGAGCACCATTGATCAGTTAAGAATGATCATTTTAATTACCCGATCAACTTGACATGTAAACATTAAATCATCCGTAACTTTTTATTTGGAGTTCACAATAACTCGAGTCCAACGCCAACTTTAAGCTAGCTTAATTTTCTATTTTGTTACAACATTTGATACAGAAAGAGCTACCACAAAGCCTTCAAGTAATCCAATATATCCTAAAATGCGAGATGTTGCAATGCATTATGCTTCATTCATAAGCCTTTACTCAAGGAGTACTAATGATCAGTTTAGAATGATCACTTTAACTAGCCAATCAACTGGACATATCCGCACTAAATTGTCCGTAACTTTTGATTTAGAGTTCAAAATGACACGAATCCAACACCAATGTTAAAGTAGCTCAATGTTCTATAATGTGACAAAAACGTTGAACGAAATTCGTGAGACAAAGCCTCCAAGTAATCGAATATATCCCAAACTACGTGATGCCATGCATTATGCTTTATTTATAACCCTTATTCAAGGATCACCAATGATCAGTTTAAAATGATCATTTTAACTGGCTAATCAACTTGACATGTACGCACTAAATTGTCTGTAACTTGAATTAGAGTTCAGAATAACACAAATCAAATGCCCACGTTAATCTAGCTCAATTTCTATATTCTGATAAAATTGAACACCGAAATAGCTACAACAAAGCCTCTAAGTAATCCAATTATCACAAACAGCGTGATGCCATGCATGATGCTTCATTTGTAAACCTATGCTCAATGAGCACCAATGCTTTGTTTAGAATGATTGATTTAACTAGCCGATAAACTCTTGATGTCCGCACTAAATCGTCTGTAACTTTTAATTTAGTGTTCATAATGACATTAATCCAACGCCTACGTTAAGCTAACTCAATTTTCTATATTGTGACAAAATTTAAGACACAAATAGCTACGAAAAGCCCTCCAAGTAATCCAATGTATCCCAAACTACGTGCTGCCATGTATTATGCTTCATTTATAAGGCTTTACTCAAGTAGCACCAATGATCAGTTAAGAATGATCATTTTAATTGGTCGATCAAGTTGACATGTACGCACTAAATCGCCTGTAGCTTTTTATTTAAAGTTCAGAATGACACAAATCCAACGCCCACGTTAAGCTAGCTCAATTTTCTATATTGTGACATGTCCGCACTAAATCTTCTGTAACTTGATTTAGAGTTCAGAATGACATAAATCTAACACCCATGTTAAGCTAGCACAATTTCTATATTGTGATAAAATCTAAGACCGAAATAGCTATGAAAAATCTCCAAATAATCCAATCTATCCCAAACTGCGTGATGCCATGGATTATGCTTCATTTGTAAACCTATGCTCAATGAGCACCAATGATCAGTTTAGAATGATCGATTTAACTAGCCGATAAACTCTAGATGTCCACACTAAATCTTCTGTAAGTTTTAATTTATAGTTCATAATGACATTAATCCAACGCCCATGTTAAACTAACTCAATTTTCTATATTGTGACAAAATTTAAGACACAAATAGCTACAACAAAGCCTCCAAGTAATCCAACATATCCCAAACTACGTGCTGCCTTGTATAATGCTTCATTTATAAGCTTTTACTCAAGGAACACCAATGATCAGTTAAGAAGGATCATTTTAATTGGTTGAGCAACTTGACATGTACGCCAACGTTAAGCTAGCTGAATTTTCTATATTGTTAAACATTTGAGACTGAAAGAGCTACCACAAAGCCTTCAAGTAATCCAATATATCTTAACCTCTGGGATGCAATGCATTATGCTTCATTTATAAGACTTTCCTCAAGGAACACTAATGATCAGTTTATAATAATAAGTTTAGAATGATCACTTTAACTGGCCAATCAACTTGACATGTTCGAACTAAATCGTCTTTAACATTTGACATAGAGCCCTAAATGATATCAATCGAATGCCCACGTTAATCAAACTCAATTTTCAATATTATGACAACATTTGAGATTGAAAGAACTACGACAAAGACTCCAAGTAATCCAATATATCCAAAACTGTGTGATGTCATGCATTATGCTTCATTTATAAGCCTTTACTCAAGGAGCACTAATGATTATTTTAGAATGATCATTTTAACTGGCCAATCAACTTGCCATATCCACACTAAATCTTCTGTAACTTTTGATTTAGATTTCCGAAAGACACGAATCCAACGCCCACGTTAAGCTAGCTCAATTTTCTATATTGTGAAAAAATATAAGACCGAAGTAGCTATGAAAAAGCCTCCGAGTAATCCAATTAGGCTTGATTTGTAAACCTTTTCTCAACGAGCACCAACGATCAGTTTAAAATGATTGATTTAACTACCCGATAAACATGACATGTCTTCACTAAATTGTACATAACTTTTGATTTAGAGTTCAGAATGACATGAATCCAAAGCCAACGTTAAGCTAGCTCAATTTATTATATTGTAACGAAATTTAAGAAAGCACTAGCTAAGACAAAGCCTCCGACTAATCCAATGTATCCCAAATTGCATGCTGCAATGTATTTTGCTTCATTTATAAGCCTTTAATCAAGAAGCATCAATGATCAGTAAATAACGATCATTTTAATTGGCCGATCAGCTTGACTTGTACGCACTACATTGTCCATAACTTTTATTTAGAGTTCAGAATGACACGAATCCAACACCCACGTTAAGCTGGCTTAATTTTCTAGGTTGGTACAACATTTGAAACTGAAAGAGCTACCATAAGTAATCCAATATATCCTAAACTTTGTGATGTCACACATTATGCTTCATTTATAAGGCTTTACTCAAGGAGCACTAGTGATTAGTTTAGAATGATCAGTTTAACTATCCAATCAACTTGACGTGTCCACACTAAATCGTCAGTAACATTTGATTTAGAATTCAAAATGACATGAATCCAACGCCCATATTAAAGAAGCTCAATTTTCTATATTATGACAAAATTTCAAAACAAAATAGCTAAGACAAAGGCTCCAACGAATCCAATGTCTGCCAAACTGCGCGATGCTATGCACTACGCGTCATTTATAAGCCTTTGCTCAAGGAGCACCAATGATTAGTTTAGAACGATCATTTTAACTAGGTGTTCAACTTGAATGTACGCACTAAATCGTCCGTAACTTTTGATTTAGAGTTCAGAATGACACGAATTCAACTCCCACATTAAACTATCTCAATGTTCTATATTGTGAAAATATTTAAGATTGTAAGAGCTACCACAAAGCCTTCAAGTAATCCAATTTATCCCTAACTGCATGATGCCATGCATTATGCTTTATTTATAAGCGTTTATTTACTCAAGAAGCACCAATGATCAGTTTAGAATGATCATTTTAACTGGCCAATCAACTTTCCATGTCCACACTAAATCGTCCTTAACTTTTGATTTAGAGAATGACACGAATCCAACGCCCACATTAAGTTAGCTCAATTTTCTATATTGTGAAAAAATATAAGACCAAAGTAGCTATGGAAAAGCCTCCGAGTAATACAATCTGTCCCAAACTGCGTGATGCAATGCATTATGCTTCATTTGTAAACCTTTTCAATGAGCACCAACCATCAGATTAAAATGATCGATTTGACTAGCCGATAAATATGACATGTCTGCACTAAATCATTCATAACTTTTGATTTAGAGTTCAGAATGACAGGAATCCAACGCACACGTTAAGCTAGCTCAATTTTCTATATTGTGATAAAATTTATGTAAGAACTAGCTACGAAAAAGCCTATAAGTAATCTAATGTATCTAAAACTGTGTGCTGCCATCTATTATGCTTCATTTATAAGCCTTTACTCAAAGAGCACCAATGATCAGTTAAGAATGATCATTTTAATTGGTCGATCAACTTGACATGTACGCAATCAATCATCCCTATATTTTTATTTAGAGTTCAGAATTACACGAATCCAACGCCCACGTTAAGCTAGCTGAATTTTCTATATTGTTAAACATTTGAGACTGAAAGGGCTACCAAAAACCTTCAAGTAATCCAATATATCCTAACCTGTGGGATGCCATGCATTATGCTTCATTTATAAGCCTTTCCTCAAGGAGCACTAATGATCAGTTTAGAATGATCAGTTTGGAATGATCACTTTTACTGGCTATCAACTTGACATGTCCGCACTAAATCGTCTTTAACATTTGATCTAGAGCCCTAAATGATATGAATTGAATCCCCACGTTAATCAAGCTCCATTTTCAATATTGTGACAACATTTGAGGCTGAAAGAACTACGAAAAAGCCTCCAAGTAATCTAATATATCCCAAACTGTGTGATGCCATGCATTATACTTCATTTATAAGCCTTTACTCAATGAGCACCAATGATCATATTAGAATAAACATTTGAACTGCCCAATCAACTTCCCAAGTCCACACTAAATCTTCCGTAACTTTTGATTTAGAGTTCGGAATGACACGACTCCAACACCCACGTTAAGCTAACTCAATTTTCTATATTGTAAAAAATATAAGATTGAAGTAGCTACGAAATAGCCTCCGAGTAATCCAATCTATCCCAAACTGTGTGATGCAATGTGTAACACCCATATCCAAAATACATGACATGTGTCATCGCCTCGTACTTAATTTATAACTCATTTGAAATCTCATTTAATAGATAAAAGTATAAGTAATACTTCTTTTTATTAAAAGAACTTTCGTGAAAACCAAGTATAAATTTATTAAAAATCGTAAGGCAATAACTTTAAAAAAATTCAACGATACTCAAGATTCAAAATAAAATAGATAAATAATGTTTAAAAATTCTCATAACATAGCACAACCACGAGTCACTCCATCACTACTGCACGAACTCACCTGCATCCAAAAGGAGGCATGAGTAACATACTTACTCAGTGAAAAGATCACGCCTACCCATATATTCTCATTATACAAGTATGTATCTAATCTTGATAATTACTTTATTTAGGAATGAAAACTAGCACGATTGATCCCACAAAAAGTCGACAACAATACTACCAAGATATATGTACTTAAACCGTGTTTGCCTAAGTCACAACCACTCCTACTGATTCCTAGCCACGTTGGTTTAAGAATTCGGAACCCCCAAGGGACGTCGGCTTTCCACCACAGCCACGTCAGTCTATTTGCTCACGCCGAGCTCCCGTCAAGTCGATGGTTGCCTAACCATGTTGGTTTAAGGACTCGGAACCCCCCAAGCCACGTCGGCTAAAATCTACCATACATGCGTTACGTGAATATCACGTTCACCAGAAATTTATTCCCACATTAATAAATCAAACATTATACTTGATTAGACTAAATGTTTAATATTTATCTAATAATCATATTAATTTATTTAAATTAATTAATTGATTATGGTTCATTTTACTATACCATAATCAACCATAAATAATTTAGTATTTTTAACCAATAAACCAACACATAAAATTTTATCTCCTTTAATAATTAAGTCAACATAATAATCTCACTTAAAATGATAATTTAACCTAATATTTCTACTCCCTTTCCCCACCACACACGTACACCACAAAATTCCTTTTCATCTTTTTAATATTTATTTATTTATTATCTAATAAATTTCTAATAGGTTTAACACCTTTTCTTGATAAAAACACCGTCATTTTTGCAACAATTAACTAAAACTCTAACACCACACATGATTCAACCTCTAATTTTCTCCCTAAACAAACCACTCATCAAATACATATAGATAAGTGTATAATGAAAATCGTAGATCCCGTCTCACCTCGCGGCAAAGCTTGGGTTAATGGAACGTTGGATTCGTCAGTTGTGCATAAATTTCTTTTCCTCCGGTGATGGTACACACGAGCACATGGACTCTCCAACGCTGAACTTCTATCCCTCTCTTCTTTTTTTGTTATGATGAACGTCTGCCTCTAATCCCAATTGACGACGTCTTATATAGCCATTAGGGTTAATTAGGGTTTTAAAAGAATTATCCGTTATACCCTCACTTCTAGTTGCGTGGGCTTCACGGTTTAAATTTAGGCCCGGGATGTTATAATTCTCCCCCACCACAAAAGAATTCGCCCCCGAATTCGATGGTTCAACCTCCTTCTCGTTGTGGTCCTTAAAAAGATCAGGATAATTGATTCTCATATGACGTTCCAACTTCTATGTCTCTTCTTTAATTCCGTCTCTTTCCCAACGAACACGCATTGATTTAACATACTTCCCTTACATATCAACTCTTCGTTGTCCAGTGATTTTTACCAGTTTACTAAGAATTGTCAAGTTTTCTTCCAAATCCTATGGTGGTTGCTGCATAATGAGTTGGGGTTCTTTGATAACTTTTCGGAGGACTAATACATGAAACACATCGTGAAACGCTGCTAACTCCTTTGGTAATCCCAATCTATATGTAATTGTGCCAATCCTTTCAGTAATTGGATAAGGCCCCATAAAATGTGGTTTGAGTTTTCTCAACTTCTTATTCTTATATGCTCCTCTGAATACCCTCATTTTGAAATACACCATGTCTCCCACTGTAAACTTTAATTCTCTTCTCCCCTTATTAGCGTAACTCTCCTGACGATCGTGAGCCTCATTTAGTCTAGCATGAAGAGTTTCCAGTTGATCCACTATCTCTTGAATCAACTTGGGTTCCAGCAAAGTGGTGACCGACAAGGTCGCCCATACAAAGCCTCATATGGTGACATGTTTATGGTACTATAATAACTATTGTTATACCCGAACTCTTCTAACGGTAAATATCTCTCCCAATGACCTCCCCAATCCAACATACGCGCTCGCAACATATCATCAAGGGTTTGAATTGTTCTCTTCGATTGTCCATCTATTTGCGGATGATACGCGGTACTGAGATACACTTTCGTCCCAAGTGCCTTTCGGAACGCCTGCAAAAATATTGAATAATTTTGAATCTCTGTCCGAAACAATGTTCGCTGCAACCCCATACTGCCTAACAATAACTTCCAAGTATATTTTTGCTAACTGGTCAACATTGTTTGTCTTTTTAGTCGCAAAGAGATGAGCTGACTTCTTAAGTCAATCAACAATTATCCAAAAATGTATCTAACTTATTAACTTTCCTTGGGAGCCTTGTCACAAAATTAATAGTGATCATATCCCATTTCTACTCAGGCAACGGTAAACTTCGAAATAACCCACTATGTACTCTACGTTTGGCCTTTATTAATTGGGACGTAGAACACTTCACTACTCATTCTGAAACATCTTATTTTATGTTGTTCCAATGGTAATAACATTTTAGATCTCACTACAGCTTTGTCGCCCCCGGATGGATTGCGAAACGTGACTGGTGTGAAAGCTAAGATCTCATCCTTTTGTTCCTTAACATTGGAAACACATACCCAATTCCTATACAAGTTGATCACATTGTCTGCGGTATGATATCGTTCCATATTATTATCCACGTTCTTTTTTAGTGCATCATCTACCTTTTGAACCTCACATATTTTCCAAAGTAAGTCTACTCGATTTATGGCTTCTAATCCTATGGCATCTTTGGAGACACAAACAACACACAAGCTTAATTTTTCCAATAAAGCTACTTGTCCTCCGCTTTTCATTCCCTTGATATCTCATTTCTTCTTCTACTTAATGGATTTTCTACCTTATTAGCCTTACCTAGATGGTATGAAATTTCCAAATCATAATCTGATAGTATTTCCATCCATCTCTTTTCTCTAAGATTAAGGTCTGGTTGCGTAAATATATATATTTTAAATCTTGCGATCAATAAAAGCTTGGACTTTTTCCCCGTACAAATACGCTTGCCAAATCGTTGTAACAAAACAACTACTGCTAATTCCAAATCATGGGTGTAATAATTGATCTCATGTTTTATCAACTGCCTAAAAGAATAGGCAATTATTCGTTCTTCCTGCATTAGCACACAATCCAATCCTAACCTTGATACGTTAGTGTATACTAAATATGGTAGCTCTTTCCTTGGAAAGGTCAATGTTGAAGTCTGAATCAAATACTCTTTCAACTTCTAAAAGTTCTCTTCACACTCTTTTGTCCATTTAAACTTAACATCCCTTTCTGTGAATTGAGTCATTGGCTTGACCATTCTTGCAAATCGCTCAACAATTTTTCAATAATAACCCGTTAGGTCAAGAAAACTACAGAACTATGTTGTATTTCTTGTGCCGGTCATCCCATAATCATTGCGAATATTTTTTTCCAAATTCACTGATACTCCAACTCCAGACACAAAGTGACCTAAAAAGCCAATCTTCCTCTCCCAAAAAATATATTTGTTCAACTTAGCATATTACTTGTATTGGCAATCTTGGTAGTACTACCTTTAAGTGGTCCACTTGAACAATGCATCCGGATGTGTCCATTCTGACCACACTTAAAACAAGTGAGCACTCTTCTAATCTCTACAAGCCCATATTCCAATTATCCATGGTATGTTTCTACAACTCAACCAATTTCCCTACGCTTGCTTGGACCACTTTTACCTGTTTGGTTTCCGTCTCAATGCCTTGTTCATCTAAGAACGATGTTCCCACTAAATTGACCATGCTATTGTACTTTTGCACTATGCAACGATTTTTTCACCCCTAGCCTCAAACATCTTTGAAACTTGAGTATAATGTCATATTCATTTGTTCCTCTCCCTCTGAAGCTCATAAATAGACAAACATTCTAGATCATACTCCTGTACTGACTTAGACCCCTATTAAAGATCGACAAACAACTCTCATGCAAATTCTTCCTTAAAAGTCATGCCAACTAAGTATGTGGTTTGCATGAGTACTAATGACCACACTATCCCGCCAACTTGTGTTTCATCCCTTAAGTATTGAATTGCCAATTGCTTCAAAAAATCAATCGAACACATGATGGTCTCGTAGTTCTTCTCTAACATATTCACCTAGTTGTGTGCTGTAATCGGATTCATCCATCCACTAAACTTATTCAAATTCCTTAACATCTTCAAAGCATCCCAATATGTGGGTCCTGATCCCGTACTGGCATCTTTGGCATGAGAGGAGATGGTGGTGAGTATTGAGGTGCCCCCAAACTCTTGAACAAGAGTCTCGAGCGCAGCGAACTCAAGAGTTGCATGCTCGAGCACTACGACTCTTGGTATTCGGTTAGCTACTAAAATCTGCAACCAAGGCGCTAACGCATCAGGCATTCCTCGTATCACAGCTGCACCTAGCACTGCATAATCCACCACGAGAGCAACAACAGCTGGTTATTGAGATGAGGCAACACCTCGGCTTTAACATTTTATTTGGACCTCAAAATTACATGAATCCGACTTCCATGTTAATCTAGGTCATTTTTCAAAGTTAACAAAGCCTTCAAGTAGTCAAATCTATTCTAAACTGTGTAACGACATGCATTATGCTTCACTTATAAGCCTTTACTCAAGCAGCAGCAATGATCAGTTTAGAATAACACTTTAACTTGTCGATAAACTTGACATGTCTGCACTAAATGGTCTGTAACTTTTGATTTAGAGTTCAGAATGACACGAATCCAACACCCACGTTAGGCTAGCTGAATATTATATATCATGACAAAATATAAGACCAAAACAGTTACGACAACGCCTCCAAGTAATCCATTCTATCCCAAACTGCGTGATGACATGCATTATTCTTCATTTGTAAGCCTTTACTGAATGAGCATCAATGATCAGTTTAGAATGATCAATTTAACTAGCCGATAAACTTGACATTTCCGCACTATATAGTGCGTACACTTTTGATTTAGAGTTCAAAATGACACGAATCCAATCTCCATGTCAATCAAGCTCAGCTTTCTATATTGTGACAAAATTTAAGTCCGAAATAGCTACGACAATGCCTATGACAATGTGTCCCGAACTCCCTGATGCCATGCAATACACTTCATTTATAGGCCTTTACTTTAGGAGCACCAATGATCAGTCTAGAATGATCATTTTAACAGGCCAATCAACTTGATTTGTACGCACTAAATCGTCCGTAGCTTTTGATTTATAGTTTAGAATGACATGAATCCAACACCCACATTAAGCTACCACAAAGCCTTCAAGTAGTCAAATCTATTCTAAACTCCCTGATGCCATGCATTATACTTCATTTATAAGCATTTACTCAAGGAGCACTAATGTTCAGTTTAAAATGATCAATTTAGAATGATCACTTTAACTGGCCGATCAACTTTACATGTCCGCACTAAATCGTCTTTAACTTTTGATTAAGAGTTCTGAATGACACGAATCCAACTCCCAAGTTAAGCTAGCTCGATATTATATATTGAGACAAAAAATAAGACCGAAATAGCTATGACAAAGCCTTCAAGTAATCTAAATTATCCCGAACTGCGTGATGGCATGCATTATGCTTCATTTATAGGCCTTTACTAAAGGAGCACCAAAGATCAGTTTAGAATGATTATTTTAAATAGCCGATCAACTTGACATGTCTGCATTAAATCGTTCGTAACTTTTGATTTAGAGTTCAGAATGACACGAATCAAACACCCACGTTAAGCTAGCTCAATTTTCTACATTTTGACAACATTTGAGTCTGAAATAGATACGACAAAGCTTCCAAGTAATCCAATCTATCCCAAAATGCTTCATTTGTATGCTCTTACTCAATGAGCACCAATGATTAGTTTAGAATGATCATTCTAAATAGTTGTTCAACTTGACATGTCTACAATAAATCATCTTTAACTTTTGATTTAGAGCTAAAAATGACATGAGTCCAACGCTCAAGTTAAGCTACCTCAATTTTCTATATTGTGACAACATTTGAGACTCAAAAGAGCTACTACAAAGCCTCCAAGTAATCCAATGTGTCCCAAACTGCGTGATGCCATGCATTGTGCTTCATTTATAAGACTTTATTCAAGGGGCACCAATGATCAGTTTGGAATGATCATTTTAACTGGCCAATTAACTTGACATGTCGGCCCTGAATTATCCGTAACTCTTTATTTAGAGTTCAGAATCACACGAATCCAAGGCCCACGTTAAACTAGCACAATTTTCTATATTGTGACATCATTTTAGGCAGAAAGAGTTACAACAAAGCCTCCAAGTAATCTAATGTATCCTAAACTGCATGATCCATGCATTATGCTTCATTTATAAGCCTTTACTTAGGAACACCAGTGATCAGTTTAGAATGATCAACTTAACTTCCTGATCAACTTGACATGTCCGCACAAAATGGTCTTTAACTTTTGTTTTGGAGCTCAAATTGACATGAATCTAAGGCCCACATTAAGATAGCTCAATTTTGGATATTGTCACAACATTTGAGACTGAAAACACTATGACAAAGCGTCCAAGTAATCCAATGTATCCCAAACTGCGTGACGTCATGCAGTACGCTTCATTTATAAGCCTTTAATCAAGTAGCACCAATGATCAGTTTAAAATAATCAGTTTAACTTGCTGATCAACTTGACATGTACGCACAAAATCGTCTTTAAATTTTTTTTTGCAGCTCAAAATAACATGAATCTAAGGCCGACGTTAAGATAGCTCAATTTTCGATACTGTCACAATATTTGAGACTGAAAAAGCAATGATACAGCCTACAAGTAATCCAATGTATCCCAAATTGTGTGACGCATTATGATTAATTTATAAGCCTTTAATCAAGGAGCACCAATGATCAGTTTAGAATGATCAGTTTAACTGCCCGATCAACTTGATATGTCTGCACTAAATCGTCTATAACTTTTGATTTAGAGTTTAGAATGACACAAATCCAACACCCATGTTTAACTAGCTCAATTTTCTATATTTGGACAACATTTGAGTCTGAAATAGCTATTACAAAGCCTTCAAGTAATCCAATATATTCCAAACTGCTTCATTTATACGCCCTTTCTCAATGAGGACCAATGATTAGTTTAGAATGATTAGTTTAACTGGCCGATCAACTTGACATGTCTGCATTATAATCGACTGTAACTTGACATGAGTTCAACGCTGTTGGAGCTGGATTTCTCCTAAATAAATCCAACTTCAGGGATGTGCAATTGGGGTCAAAGGCCTAATGCAATATCGAACTCATGTTGAAACCCAATGAAGAAGTCAAGATCGAACCAAACGTGTGAGTGAAGATCATGGAGAAATATGAGGAACGGCCCAGATATTCATAAGAGTAGAAGAAGATTCTCTAGGTTTAGATAAATAGTCTGAGAGATGTATTTGAACGCCATGTAACAAAATATATCGAATAGGAATTGAGAATACAAAACAAATCTCCCTTAATTTCATTCGACTTCGGCATTAATCAACTTACTTCATTTAAGCAATACACAAATCCTTGGGTGTAGATTTTGTGTTCTACATTTTGGCGCCGTCTCTGGGGGACTTCGATCAAAAAATCCCTCAAAAACCTCAATCAGCTCTACTCATGGCATCACCGTCCGGTCATACCTCGTCCCCGATCACGTCGACCTCGACTCCTGTAGCCACGAGTTTGATGGATCAGTCCATAGCGCCCTGATCCGGGCTTCACACCCCGATCCAGACCACCTGTACGGTAGTCACCACGCCTCAAGCACCACTGCGACGTCCAAACGTCACCACGACGTCAGCAGCCCCCGAAAACATCACCTGCCGACATGTAAATACCTGGATTCGTCCAGAAGCAGCGTGTGGGTCAACCTCAGATCCAGGATCACCCGCAGTCGAAGAAAGCAAGACATCTAGATCTGACGAGCTTGCCGAAATAAAAAATATGGTCAGTACGCTGATCAATTTGACTTTGATGCAAGATGCAGCCGCGCGTACCCTAATGTTGTGGCTCAATAGGCAGGAACAGGAGCTCACTTGACTACTCGAGCGAACCTCCAATCCAATCTGAGTTTCATTCAGCTCGTCGACCGCCCCTTTTTTGCCCAAGGTGAAACGAGCTCGGACCACCTCCCAGAACCCGATTGGATTTTTCAGGGATATATTCCCCGAACACCAATCGTTAGGTCGTCGCATCCCATGTTGCGCAGCATGACGATTCAACAGATTTCAGGACTATTCAACGCGACCATACCGACAACACCGACCCCAGGAAACCCCTCAGAGCGGACTGGGTTGCGTAGAATGCCATCTCCGTCCCCATTTCTGCCTGGCTGCGAACCCGCTGGATATCAGTTCGGAGCCTCAGCCTTTGCTTCGAGCTCACATGTCCCTGGGGAGCCAGCTCCCAGTCCAAATCGGCCCTCTCCATTAATACCAAGCTTTTCGAACCACGACCCAGAGCCGCATTTCAACCCCCAACTTTGAAGCTCTGAGGAGATATGTCGACGAAAACAAAAAAGAGCTCTGGCAAGTGAGTTCGCGCGTACATAGAGCCACGAGCTCAGTTCTAGATATCGATAGCGTGATCGAAGAAACTTGCCGAACTCCATTTACTGATCAAATATCTAGCGCCCGTATCAGAGATACGGGCAAAATCCGATACCCGGTATACAAAGGGAATTCAGATCCAAAAGCCCATATCAGAGCTTTCCGATTAGCTGTAGCGAGGGCCCACCTCACTGAAGAAGAAAAAGAAATGGGTTACTATCGGTTCTTCGCCGAAAACCTAAACGGTGCCGCTTTAGAGTGGTTCGCCGGCTTAGAAGAAGGATCTATCGGTAACTTCAACCAGCTAGTGTCTGCATTCCTAAAGCAATACTCGATATTTATCGAAGCTCAGGCATCTGAAGCAGACCTTTGGACGCTATCTCAGAAACCTGATGAATCCTTAAGAGCTTTCATCACTAGGTTCAAAGATATCAAAGCCAGGATATCAAGTATAAACGATAACATCGCATTGGCAGCACTCCGAAACGGATTTTGGTATAAATCCACATTCCATCAGGAACTGACCGTGCACCAACCCGCAACCCTCGACGACGCCTTACATCGTGCATCACGATGGGCAGTCGCCGAAGAAGAAATGGAAGCATTAAGAAAACTCCATGATGATGACAAAGCCTCATCAAGCAAACCCCATACCAAATCGTATAATGGAGATAAACCTTATAAAAAAGAAGGTTTTAAAGAAGGCCAAGGCCAACACGCGTATGAAGTAAGTAGATCTGAATCGCCAAAAAATAGCGATTTCGACCCAAAAGAATACTGCATACACTATAAACGACACGGCCATTCAACTGAAGAATGTCGCCGAGTTGGTCGCCTGCTAGCGGCAAAACTGCAAGCCGGAGAACTCGAAAATATTGATCTGGACCTCGAGAATGCGAAACTGAAAAATAATCCGAGGCAGAACAAATACGCAAAAGATAAATCCTCCGAAAAAAGAGAAAGATCCCCACATAAAAATGAGGATTCTCCCCCTCCCGCTCAGAAAAAGAGAATAGACTAAGTTTTTCCAAAACAAAGTATGTGCGGAGGGTCTAGGGATAAGGTAGTGTTACCACTCCCTATCCTAAAGAAATCAAAATGGTCTAACTTGTGCAATGAAGCAGACAAAGCAATAACGCCGTAGGCTACAACTTGCGACATGATCATCAGGTGCTTGAAGCAGTGTAAAATCACTTCGAATGCCAGCCATTTTGACAAAACTATCAGAATACCAGAACCCGATTCTGCTGAATCAAGTCCTTATACCATCCCAGATTAGTAGACACTGTTCAACGAGATTGATTTAACCAGTTTGATCGACTCAGAACACGATCCTCATCATAGAAGGATAGACTTCATATATGGAGGATCAAAATTCTGCCAAGATTTGATCAACTCGATTAAATCATACCAACGTCGAGCCAAAGATGACATAGCAGAAAACGCACTATCCTCCATACCTGAGGGAGCAGTCACGTTCTGGGAAAATGAAACCTGATCCCTCGATATGCCCCATGATGACGCCCTCATCATTAGGCTAGATGTGGGTGAATTTGAGCTATCCAGAGTCATGATTGACACTGGTAGCTCAGTAGTTGTTATTTGCTATGACGCTGTCAGAAGAATGGGCATCGACGATAAAGATATCACCGGTGACAAGACACTATCACTCGGAACCATCAAACTCCCTGTAAATGCATGTGGAGAAAGGATCATGGTCGAGTGTGTCGTCGTAAACCGACCCTCTCCATTCAACGCGATCTTAGGGAGGCCATGGCTACACGCTATGAAAGCAGTCCCCTCGACTTACCACCAATGCCTCAAATTCCCGTCTAAAAACGGGATGAAAACTATTCATGGAAGTAAGCGAGCGTCACGGAAATGCTACCTGGGTGTTACAAACAATCCGTAACCACCCTCCAATAGCAATTATAGAAAAGCGATACACTAGCAAAAAAAGACTGTCCAAGTGTGTATCGACGAGAATTACCCAGACCGCTGCATAGGCATCGGAGCGACCCTTCAAAATGATATCAAAGAAGAGTTCATTTCTTTTTTAAAACAAAATAAGGGTACATTCACGTGGTCCCCAAACGATATGCAAGAGATAAGCATAGACGTCACATCCCACGAACTAAACGTAGATCCCACGTTTAGACCTGTAAAACAAAAACGCAGAAAACTTGGACCAAAAAGAGCCAAAGCGGTAAACGACGAAGTCGACAGGTTACTAAAAATTGGATCAATCGGAGAAGTAAAGTACCCAAAATGGCTAGCCAATCCAGTCATTGTAAAAAATAAAAATGGAAAATGGCGAGTTTGCATCGACTTCACCGATCTAAATAAAGCTTGTCCAAAAGACAGTTTTCCGTTGCCACACATTGACCGCCTCGTAGAAGCGATGACGGGTCATCAGCTTCTATCCTTTATGAATGCTTTCTCTAGATATAATCAAATCCTCATGAGTCCAGAAGATCAAGAAATGACCGCATTCATTACCGACCGAGGAACCTACTGCTATAAAGTAATGTCTTTCGGTTTGAAGAATGCCGAAGCTACTTACCAACGTTTAGTAAACAAAATGTTTGCTAGTCAATTGGGCAAAACCATGGAAGTTTACATCGATGACATGTTGGTAAAATCCGCCAAGGAATCTGACCACATCTCGCAGTTAAAAGAATGTTTCACCATTCTTAATGAGTACAGGATGAAATTTAAACCCCACAAAATGCTCATTTGGCATCCCATCCAGAGAATTTTTAGGATATTTGGTGACTGAAAGAGGGATTGAAGCAAATCCTAAACAGATCGCCACATTCCTCGAAATGCCATCTCCTAAAAGCAAGAAAGAGGTCCGAAAATTGACTGGAAGAAGTGCCACCCTAAATAGATTCATATCCCGATCAACCGACAAATGCCTCCCCTTTTATCAATTATTAAAAGGAAATCAAACATTTGAATGGAACAAATCGTGCGAAGCTGCTTTTCAACAGCTCAAAGCATATCTAACCGAACCACCTATACTCGCAAAACCAGTAGAGAGTGAGCCTCTATACCAGTATATCGCTGTATCGCAAGCTGCGGTAAGCGGAGTACTAGTTAGAGAAGAGCGGGGCATACAGAAACCGATATACTACGTAAGTAAATCGATAGTAGATGCAGAAACTCGCTATCCCACAATAGAAAAATTGGCTCTAGCGATAGTAACGTCCACTAGAAAGCTAAGACCATACTTTCAATCCCACCCGGTCGTAGCAATGTCATCCCAACCTCTACGAACCATTCTCCATAGTCCTAGCCAATCTGGACGTTTGGCCAGATGGGCCATAGAGCTAAGTGAATACGACATAGAGTATTGTCCAAAAACTTGCGCTAAAGCACAAGTTTTAGCTGATTTCATCATCAAATTAATCGCTGACCCGTAAGAAAAAGGAAGCGAAAACGAATTCGGCATTTGGAAACTTCACGTTGATGGAGCATCCTGGAAACAAAGTTTGGGAGTAGGGATCCAACTGACATCCCCATTCAGCGAAACAATAGAACAATCGTTCAGACTCGGTTCCTGGCATCCAATAACGAAGACGAATACGAAGTCTTAATAGCATATTTAAGGCTCGTGATAGGAATCGGAGTACGACAATTAACAGTGTTCAGCGATTCGCAATTGGTCACTAGCCAATTCCATGGCGAATACGAAGCTAGAGATGAGCGAATGGAAGCTTACCTTAAGATTGTCTTCCAACTCTCTAGCCAATTCGATAAATTCGAACTGACCAGAATTCCCTGAGGGGAAAATACTTCAGTCGATGCATTAGCCACACTCGCTTCTACATCGGACCCACTGGTCAAAAGAATCATTCCCGTCGAAGGAATAGAAAGACCGAGCATAGAGCTCATACCAAAAGCGGTTGATGTAGCTGAAATATAAATGAATCCAGACAACGCCACCAACCTTCTTCCTTCAACCGAAGAAGCCTTGAGCCAAGAAAATGACTGGAGAAATCCCATAAAACAGTACATAGAGAATGACATCTTACCACCCCATAACTGGGAAGCCCATAAACTCAAGGCCCTAAGCTCCAGGTACAGTAGTTAATGCTGAATTATATAAACGAAGCATATCAGGACCATACCTCAAATGCGTCCATGGCAACGAAACCCTGAATCTCATGGCAGAAATACATGAAGGTTCTTGTGGAAATCACTCAGGAGGAAGGGCACTAGCCATCCAAATTAAAAGACAAGGGTACTTTTCGCATAATCCACCAACTGGCAGAAGAGATGTCATCTATCTCAGCTCCGTACCCATTTATGAGATGGTCAATGGACATAGTCGGTCCACTCCACGAATCAGGAGGACCAAAAAGGATAAAATTCATACTAGTTCTAACTGATTATTTCACCAAAACGATCGAAGCAGAAGGATATACACAGATAACCCAAATCGAAGTCAAAAACTTTGTATGGAAACTCATAATATGTCGCCATGGGCTGCCGTACGAAATCGTCACAGATAACGGATCAAAATTAATTTCAAAGAGCTTTTAAGAATTCTGTGAAACATGGAAAATCCGGCTGACGAAATCGACCCCTTGTTACCCCGAGGAAATGGAAAAGCCGAAGCAGCAAATAAATCCATCTTATCTAACCTAAAAAAGCGCCTAAACGCCCAAAAAGGAAAATGGTACGACGAGCTCCCAGGTGTACTTTGGGCTTGTCGAACCACTCCCCGAAAAGCTACTGGTGAAACTCCCTTCTCATTAGCTTATGGAATAAAAGCAATGGTACCTGCAGAAGTATCAATTCCAAGCCTTCGGAGGACCATATGTCCGATGAACGAAGAGCTAAATAATGAAATGTTAGCGGATCATCAAGATACAATCGATGAACGCTGAGACCAAGCATTCATCAAAATCCAAAATTATCAGCAGGCTACCACACGATTCTATAATTCCAAAGTAAAACAGCGCAGATTTAACGAGGGTGATCTAGTGCTTCGAAAGGTACAAGAAAACACGAAAGAGCTAAACGCTGGTAAACTAGGAACCAATTGGGAAGGTCCCTATCGGATAACCAAATAATCCGAAACGGTGTTTACAAGCTTGAAAAACTTAACGTAGTGCCACACTTCGATCACGGAATGCCATGAACATGAAGAAGTATTATCATTGAGCACTATCAATAATCGAACCATGTAAAGGCTTGATCCCTTGACAGGGTACGTAGGCAGCTCCATCCAAGAGTACAACCAACAATTTTTTTAATCCACTCACTGCATTCTTGCTGAGAAGTTAGAACCCATGTATGTACTACATAATTATTCTAAAAAAATATATCTATTCCACTTCGATTTCAAGACCTCAAAATTCCACTTCAATTTTAAGTCTTTAGAATCAAAGTCACCTCGCATCATACGATTCTAAGAAGAATCTCAAAGCCATGTTCGCCTTGCACCATGCGATTCTAAGAAGAATCTCAAAGCCGAGTTCACCTTGCATCATACGATTCTAAGAAGAATCTCAAAGCCGAGTTCACCTTGCATCATACAATTCTAAGAAGAATCTCAAAGCCGAGTTCACCTCGCATCATTCAATTCTAAGAAGAATCTCAAAGCCGAGTTCACCTTGCATCACACGATTCTAAGAAGAATCTCAAAGCCGAGTTCACCTCGCACCATACAATCCTAAGAAGAATCTCAATGCCGAGTTCATCTCGCACTATTCGATTCTAAGAAGAATCTCAAAGCCGAGTTCATCTCACACTATTCGATTCTAGGAAAAATCTCAGAGTTGAACTCACCTCACACCAAATCAATAGTCGGTCCACTCCGAATCTATTCCAAGCTTGTTCGCCTGAATCCGGTCACTCAAATTTTAAAGTCTTTTGAGATCGATAAACTAATTTCTTGTACGATGTGCGAAATTAAAAGGCAAGCGATAATATTATTGAATTCAAAAGCAAAGATCAGTTATTTGAAGTCAAAAACAATCCAACTGGATGAAAGCCCTCCCGAGCACCAAAGTCGACATGAAAGAAGGAAAAAAAAAGAGAGGAGTTCAAGGGCAGTCTGGTACTTGGATGCGAGCTCACGTGTGCCAGCCGAACAGCTCGCCTAATATCAGACGAGCGGTCTGCAGTCATTTTTGCTAAAAGATCCTTTAGCTGCCTAATCTCGTCCTTGGAAGCTGACTTATACTCCCTAAGCCTCTCTACCTCATCTTTCACAAGAAGAAGTTCATCCTTCAAAGCCCTCTCAGATATGTCGAGGTCCCTTATATAACGACCTTGATCACGAATAGATTCCTCCTGCTCGGCATTCTTCTTATGAACGCTATGCAGT
Source organism: Pugionium cornutum (assembly GCA_018901935.1). NCBI lineage: Eukaryota > Viridiplantae > Streptophyta > Magnoliopsida > Brassicales > Brassicaceae > Pugionium > Pugionium cornutum. Next base: position 27,119,270 of record CM032155.1, read on the forward strand.
TCGTCAGTCAGGCCTTGAAAACCTTCTTCACACTTTCTAGCTCGTCAGCACGACGAGCATCCTTGAGCTGCTGTTCGTATGAAGCAATCATTCTGTTCATTGCAGCCACCATCTGAAATAATACAGGTCAGTTCGATTTCCGTCTAAAAAATAAGTATATTAAAAATCGAGCTAACCCTCCATCATCAAAGAAACGAACCTGTCCGACAGCCGCCGATGTATCCACATACGCCTTTCGTTCAACCATATTCCTCATTGCTGGAATAGAGCATCCGGGGCTCTTCATATGCCTTAGCAAGGTTGCCATTCCAATGCTTCATTAGTGATCGGCTCGTCGCGATTATGTTCAAATCGCCAATGATGGCGACCTAAGGCAACAGCTCCTGCTTCCGAGCTCACAGAAGACTCCCTACGAGGAGGACTAATCACCCGATTCTCCTGAGTTCGATTCTCCTCTTGAGAAACGACCTTGGTATTGATTCGAGTTTGCTTCGGGCGTCGAACCAGCCCTTGACTCCCGGTACCATTCGAACTCCTGGAAGCGTTCCCCTGGGAACTCACGTCGACGACTATTGTCGAAGGAGCAGCTCTGTTCGCTGGGTTCGTCGGAACTTCATTTCTGACATTTCAACCCCCGACTCCGAGTTCACGGAAGCTCCCCTCAAAACATTCGTGAGTGCATCAGTGAGGTCCCCAGCACAAACCATCTCAGAATTACCGGCAGGAGTTCTAGACGCACTACGGAAACTTGGTTTTCTAGGCATCGGTCTTGGAGAATTAGTTGCCAAGTTCGTATCAGGAACGGACCTCCGATCTGAAAAATAAAGAGTAAAAATCGAGATAAATCTAAACATTTACGAAGTCAACATAAACCTTGAGCTGGTACGTACCGATACATCTAGATGGATAGTTAAATCGAGCAGGTGCGAGAGAAACTACCGGGTAACAAGCTCGCCTGATCCTTTCTAAGCTGAACGAAGGCCAATTCGTTTGCCCTTCTTCTAATCGTTTCACCAGCTTGCGAAATTCTGGATTCGATTTCTTCCTTCTCGGGATATCTACACAAAGATGAAAGGATTTAAAAACATCCAAAATCGACTAATGTGCAGATCTGAGGAGCTCAAAAATCCCTACCAGCATTAGCAGCCCAGTTAGTAGGAAGTCTTTTGACAGATCCAAATGAAGCCGAGTTAACTTTGAAGAAAATATATTTTTCTCTCCACTTATCATCTCAATTTGGCAGTTCGCATAAAATCTTACAATTATCTCGAGCTGATAAGTAGAAATAGCCTCCGAACTTGACATTCTTCTTCACATCGCACAATCGAAAAAACTCCCGAACTGTAAGAGTGAGCCCCTCCTCCCGAGCTCCTACGTAAATCCCAATCACTTGGCGTACAAAATTGGGAGTCATTTGGGGGGGGGGGGATGCCAGCCAGATGTGATGAAGTACATCGAGAAGAAAATGAGGGATCGGAAAAGTTAGTCCGCAACGACTGAAATAGGTTGAGGAAGCGCATTGAAAGCCCGACCTCACTATTTCAGGCGATTGCGAGCCCGTTGGGAGGCAGAAAACAACATCCTCTGGGAACTCATAAGTCCGACGCAAATTCACGATATTCTCAGAGTCGAGAATCGACGGAGGATGGGGACCAAAGATTTCTCGACCAGAGGTTCCAGGAACTTGCAAATCGTCCATAGGGACACCGGAAGGAGTGAAAATCGGGAAAATTCTTTTACGAGGCTTCGGCCCCAAAAACAGACGCAAAACAAGGAGAAGGAAAGTACGGAAGGAATCGTGAGGTTTAAACGAAGCAAGTAACCGAGCAAAATGAGAAATAGATGAAGAATCGCAGAGAACAATGTCGAAAATTGGAGGAAGGGAGAAAGATGTGAAGAAAAACTTACCTTAATGGTTTCGAGTATGGTTATGTTGATGAAAGAGAAATTAATCATCGGGTGTCATATTTAAAACCATCTCGACATATGCGAAACCTTTCAAACTCCCCGAATCTCGGCCATCCAAAACAAATGATGATTACAAATCTCGGGCCTCGAGATTTGCGAACCCAATGCAACAGTTGCCGCCCTTTCAGCTCGTCCACCTCGCTAAAAAGGGCAGGCGGGCCATTGTTGGAGATGGATTTCTCCTAAATAAATCCAATTTCTGGGATGTGCAATTGGGCTCAAAGGCCCAATGCAATATCGAACTCATGTTATAACCCTTTACTGAACGAGCACCAATGATAAGTTTAGATTGATCATTTTAACTCGCCAATCAATTTGACATGTATGCACTAAATTTTCTGTAATTTTTGAGTTAGATTTTGGAATGACACAAATCCAATGTCCACCTTAACCTAGCTAAAGTTTCACTGAAATAGCTACGACAAAGCCTCCAAGTAATCAAATCTATCCTAAACTGCGTGATGCCATGCATTATGCTTCATTTATAAGCCTTTACACAAGGAGCACCAATGATCAGTTAAGAATGATAATTTTAATTGGCCGATCAACTTGACATGTACGCACTAAATATCCCGTAACTGTTTATTCAACTTTACACAAGGAGCACTAATGATCAGTTTAGAATAATCACTTTAACTGCTAATCAACTTGACATGTCCGCGCTAAATGGTCCATAACTTTTGATTTAGAGTTTTGAATGACATGAATCCAACACCCACGTTAATCTAGCTCAATATTCAATATTGTAACAACATTTGAGAATGCAATAGCTACGACAAAGCCTCCAGGTATTCCAATCTATCGCAAACTGCGTGATGCCATGAATTATGCTTCATTTGTAAACTTTTGCGCAATGAGCACCAATGATAAGTTTAGAATGATCGTTTTAACTAGCGGATCAATTTGACATGTCCGCAATAAATCATCTTTAACATTTGATTTAGAACTCAAAATGACATGAATCAAACGACCATGTTAATCTAGCTAAATTTTCAATATTGTGACAACATTTGAGTCTAAAAGAGCTATGACAAAGCCTTCAACTAATCTAACGTATCCCAAACTGTGTGATGCCATGCATTATGTTTCCACTACAAGAAAACAGCGTATTTCCGATGGCCATATCCGTCAGAAATACGTCGATAAAACGGTTTCTCGACTACTTTCCGATGAAAATGCGCTTCCGTCGGGAAGTTATCTAGACTTTCCGACGGATTGGCGATTAAGTGTGCCGTCGGAAACTTCCGACGGATGTTCGATGACAACCTTCCATCGGAAATAACCGACGGATCTGCAATGGTCCGGATCCATCGGTAATCGCCGACGAATTTTCGAGGGCATTTTCCGATTACTTGTGCCGTTGGAAATATTGTCCGATGATATTTCCCGATGGTTTATAAGCCTTTACTAAAGCAGCACCAATGATAGGTTTAGAATGATCAATTTAACTAGGCGAGAAACTTCACATGTCCTCAATAAATCATCCATAACTTTTGACATAGTGTTCTGAGGGACGCGAATCTAACGCCCATGTTAAGCAAGCTCAAATTCTATATTGTGACAAAATTTAAGACCGAAATAGCTACGACAAAGGCTCCAAGTAATCCAATTTGTCCCAAACTGCGTGATGCCAATAAACTTTCCGATCGTTTTAACTTGCCGATCACCAATGATTAGTTTAGAATGATTACTGAAGGAGCACCAATGATTAGTTTACAATGATCTTTTTAGCTTGCCGATCAAGTTGACATGTCCGCACAAAATCGTCCGTAACTAATTATTTAAAGTTCAAAATGACACGAATCCAACGTCCACGTTAAGCTGCATGATGCCATGCATTATGTTTCATTTATAAGCTTGTACTCAATGAGCACCAATGATCAGTTTAGAATGGTCATTTTAACTAGCCAATAAACTTGATATGTCCGCACTAAATCGTCCGTAACTTTATAATTAGAGTTCAGAATGACGCAAAACCAACGACCACGTTTCCCTGGCTCAATTTCTATATTGTGACAAAATTTAAGATCAAAATAGCTACGACAAAGACTGAGAGAAATCCAATCTATCCCAAACTGCGCGATGCCATGCATTATGATTCATTTTGTAAACCTTTGTTCGATGGGCACCATTGATAAGTTCCGAATGATCAATTTAAATAACCGATAAACTTGACATGTCCTCAATAAATCATCCATCACTTTTGATTTAGAGTTTTGAGGGACACGAATCTAACACCCACGTTAAGCTAGCTCAACTTTCTATGTTGTGACAAAATTTAAGACCAAAATATCTATAACAAAGCCTCCACCTAATCCAATCAATCCCAAAATGCGTGATGCCATTATCCTTCATTTGCAATCCTTTGCAACATGAGCACCAGTGATCAATTTACAACGATCAATTTAACTAGCCGATAAACTTTACATGTCCGCACTAATTCGTATGTAACTTTTGATTTGGAGTTCAAAATGACACAAGTCCTACGCCTACGTTAAGCTAGCTCAATTTTCTATATTGTGACAAAATTTAAGAGTGAAATAGCTACGACAAAGCCTCCAAGAAATCCAATCTATCCCAAACTGTATAATACAAGCATTATGTTTTATTTGGAAACCTTTTTTTCAATGAGCACCATTGATCAGTTTAGAATGATCAATTTCACTAGCCCATAAACTTGACATGTCCACACTAAATCGTTTGTAACTTTTGATTTGGAGTTCTGAACGACACAAATCAGCCGCCCACATTAAGCTAGCTTAATTTTCTATATTTTGACAAAATTTAATACCGAAATAGATATGGCAAAGCCTTCAGGTAATCCAATCAATTCCAAACTGTGTGATGCCATGCATTATGCCTAATTTGTAATACTTTGCTCAATGAGCACCAATGATCAGTTTAGAATGATCATTTTACCTAGCCGATATACTTGTCATGTACACACTAAATCATCTTTAACTTTTATTTAGAGCTCAAATGTCACGAATCCATCGCCCACACTAAACTAGCTCAATTTTCCATATCGTGACAACATTGAAACTGAAAGAGCTAGGCAAAGCCTAAAAGAATGCAATCTATCCCAAACTGAGTAATGTCATGCATTATGCTTCATATATAAGCCTTTACTCAAGGAGCACCAATTATCAGTTTAGAATAATCGGTTTATAATGATCATTTTAAATGGCGAATGAACTTGACATGTCAGCACTAAATCGTCTGTATTTTTATAATGACACGAATCCAACATCCACGTTAAGCTGGCTCAATTTTCTATATTGTGAAATAATTTAAGACCAAAATAGCTAGGACATATCCTCCAATTAACCCATTGTATCCCAAACTGCGTAATGTCATGCATTATGCTTCATTAATAAGCCTATAATCAAGGAGCACTCAGGATCAGTTTAGAATGATCTTGTTAAATGGCCGATCAACTTGACATGTCTGCACGAAATCGTCCGTAACTTTTGATTTAGAGTTCAATATGACATCAGTCCAACACCCACGTTAAGCTAGCTCAATTTTCAATATTGCGACAACATGTGAGACAAAAATATGTACGACAAAGCTATCCAAGTAATCCAATGTATCCCAAACTGCGTGATGCCATGCATTATGCTTCATTTATAAGCCTTTATTCAAGGAAAACCAATGATCAGTTTAGTATGATCATTTTAACTAGCTGATCAACTTGACATGTCCGCACTAAATCGTCTTTAACTTTTGATTTAGAGATCAAAATGACATGAATCCAACGCCCATGTTAAGCTAGCTCAATGTTCCATATTGTGATAAATTAAGAGTTAAATAGCTACGAAAAAGCCGCCAAGTAATCCAATCTATCCCAAATTGCATGATGCCATGCATTATGCTTCATTTGTAAACCTTTGCTCAATGAGCACCAATGATCAGTTTAGAATGATTATTTTAACTAACTGATTAAATTGACATATCCGCACTAAATCGTCTTTAGCATTTGATTTATAACTCAAAATGACATAAATCCAACGCCCACATTAATCTATTCAATTTTCGATATTGTGACAACATTTGAAAGCGAAAGAGCTAATACAAAGCCTCCAAATAATCCAATACCAAACTGCGTGATGACATACATTACGCTTTATCCATATGCCTTAAATAAAGGAGGACCAGTGATCATTTTAGAATGATCATTTTAACTGTCCGATCACCTTGACATGTCCGCACTAAATAGTCCTTAACTTTTGATTTTGAGTTTGGAATGATACGAATCCAATGCCCACATTAACCTAGCTCAATTTTCTATATTGTGACAAAATTTAAGACCGAAATAACTATGACAAAACCTCCAAGTAATCTAATCTATCCCAAACTGTGTGACGTCATGCGTTATGCTTCATCTTTAAACCTTTGCTCAATGAGCATTAATGATTAGTTTAGAATGATCATTTTAACTAGCTGATCAAAATTACATGTCCTCACTAAATCGTCTTTAACATTCGATTTAGAACTCAAAATGACATTAATCCAATACCCACGTTAATCTAGCTGTATTTTCAATATTGTGACAACATTTGAGACTGAAACAGCCACAACAAAGCCTCCAAGTAATCATTTGTATCCCAATATCTCAATAAGTCTCAAGGAGCACCAATGATCAGTTTAGAATGATCAACTTAACTGTCCAATCAACTTGACGTGTCCACACTAAATCGTCTAAAACTTTTGATTTAGCATTCAAAAAGAGATGAATCCAACGCCCACGTTAAGCTAGCTCAATATTCTATATTGTGACAATATTTAAGACCGAAATAGCTACGGTAAAGCCTCGAAGTAATACAATATATTCCAAACTGCGTGATGTCATGCATTATGCTTCATTTGTAAACCTATGCTCAATGAGACCAATGATGAGCTTAGAATGATTATCTTAGTTAAGTGAATAACTTGACATGTACGCACAAAATCATCTTTAACATTTGATCTAGAAGTCAAAATGAAACGAATCCAACACCCACGTTAAGCTAGCCCAATTTTTTATATATGACAACATTTGAGACCGAAATAGCTATGAAGAAGCCGCCAAGTAATCCAATCTATCCCAAACTGCGTGATGCAATGCAGTATGCTTCATTTTTAGACCTTTTCTCAATGAGCACAATTATTAGTTTAGAATCATCATTTTATCTAGCTGATCAACTTGACATGGCCGCATTAACTCAACTTTAACATTTGATTTAAAGCTCAAATAAATTGATTCGAACACCCATGTTAATCTATCTAAATTTTCAATATTGTGGCAATATTTGAGACTGAAAGAGCTATGACAGGCCTCCAAGTAATCGAATGTATCACAACTTGTGTGATGCCATGCATTATGCTTCATTTTTGAGCCAAGGAGGACCAATGATCAATTTAGAATGATCATTTTAACTGCCCGATAAATTTAACATGTCCACCCAAAATCATCCGTAACTTTTGATTTAGAGTTCAAAATGACACGAATCCAACGCCCACGTTAAGCTAGCTTTATTTTCCATATTGTGATAAAATTTAAAACCGCACTAGCTAAGAAAAAGCCTCCAAGTAATTCAATCTATCCTACAGTGCGTGATGCCATGCTTTATGAGGACCAATGAGCAGTTTAGAATGATCACTTTAACCGGCTGATCAACTTAACATATCCGCACTAAATCCTCCGTAAATTACGATTTAGAGTTCAGAATGACACCAATCCAACACCCATGTTAAGCTAGCTCAATTTTCTATATTGTGACAACATTTCAGACTAAAAAAACTACCACAAAGCCTTCAAGTAATCCAACCTATGCGAAACTGTGTGATGCCATCTATTATGCTTCATTTATAAGCCTTTACTCAAGGATCACTAATGATCAGTACAGAATGATCAGTTTAGAATGATCACTTGAACTGGCTGATCAACTTGACATGTATGAGCTAAATCGTCCGAAACCATTGATTTAGAGTTCAAAATGACACGAATCCAAGCCCACAGCAACCTAGCTCAATTTTCTATAGTTTGACAACATTTAAAACTTAAAGAGCTATGACAAAGCCTCCAAGTAATCCAATGTATCCCAAACAGTGTGATGCCATGCATTATCCTTCGTTTATGAGCAAATGAGCACCAATGATAAATTTAGAATGATCATTTTAACTGGTCGATAAACTTGACATTTCCTCCATAAATCGTCCGTAACTTTTGATTTAGAGTTCAGACTGACACAAATCCAATGCCCACGTTATGCTAGCTCAATTTTCTATATTGTGAAAACATTTGAGATTGAATGAGGTACGAAAGAGCCTCTAAGTAATCCAATCTATTCCAGACTGCGTGATGCCATACATTATACTTCATTTGTAAACCTTTGGTCAGTGAGCACCAATTATCAATTTAGAATGATAGTTTTAACTAGCTGATCCACTTGACATGTTCGCATTAAATCATCCGAAACTTTTGATTTAGAGTTCAGAATAAAACAAATCCAACACCCAAGTTAAGCTATCTCAATATTCTATATTGTGACAAAATTTAAGACTGAAATAACTACGATAAAGCCTTCAAGTAATTCAATCTATCCCGAACTGCATGAACCCATGCATTATGCTTCATTTGTAAAACATTGCTCAATGAGCACCAATGATCAGTTTAGAATGATGATTTTAACTAGCTGATCAATTTGACATGTCCGCACTAAATCGTTTTTAACATTTGATTTAAAGCTCAAAATGACATGAATCCAATGCCCACGTTAATTTAGCTCAATTTTCAATATTGTGACGACATTTGAGACTAAAAGAGTTACGAAAAAGCCTCCAAGTAATCCAATCTATCCCAAACTGTGTGATGCCATCCATTATGCATTTGCAAACCTTTGCTCAATGAGCAACAATGATCAGTTTAAACCGATCATTTAAACTAACTGATCAACTTGATATGTCCGCACTAAATCGACCTTGACTTTTGATTTAGAGCTCAAAATGACATGATATCCCATGCCCAGATTAATCTAGCTCAATTTTCAATAGGGTTACAATACTTGATATTGAAAGAGCTACGAAAAAGTCTCCAAGTAATCCAATGTATCTCAAACTGGGTAATGCCATGCATTATGCTTCATTTATAAACCTTTTCTCAAGGAGCTGCAATGATTAGTTTACAATTATCATTTTAACAGGCTGATCAACTTGACATGTCCGCACTAAATCGTCCGTACCGTTTGATTTAAAGTTTGGAATGACACGAATCCAACACCAATGTTAAGCTAGCTCGATTGCTCTATATTGTGACATTTGTAAACCTTTGCTCAATGAGCACCAATGTTGAATTTAGAATGATGATTTTAACTAGCTGATCAACTTGACATGTCCACAATAAATCATTTGTAACTTTTGATTTAGAGTTCAGAATGACATGAATCCAACAACCCATGACGCTATCTCAATTTTCTATATTGTGATCAAATTTAAGACCGCAATAGCTACAACAAAGCCTCCAACTAATCCAATCTATCCTAAACTGTGTGATGCCATGCATTATGCTTCATTTATAAGCCTTTACTCAAGGAGCAACAATGATCACTTTAGAATGAGAATTTTAACTAGCAGATTAACTTGACATGTCCGAAATAGTCCGTAACTTTTGATTCCGACTTCCCAGTGACACGAACCCAACACCCATGTTAACCTAGCTCAATTTTCTATATTGTGATAAAATTTAGGACTGCAATGGCTACGACAAAGCCTCCAAGTAATCCAATCTATTGTAAATTGTGTGATGCCATGCATTATGCTTTATTTGTAAACCTTTGCACAATGAGTACCAATTGTCAGTTTAGAATGATCAATTCAACTACAAATAAACTTGACATGTCCACACTAAATCATCCGTAACTTTTGATTTAGAGTTTAGAATGACACGATTCCAACGCCCACGTTAAACTAGCTCCATTTTCTATATTGTGACAAAATTTGAGACTGAAATTGCTACAAAAAAGCCTCCAAGTAATCCTATCTATCCCAAACTGCATGATGCCATGCATTATGCTTCTTTGTAAACCTTTGCACTATGAGCATAAATGATCATTTTAACTAGCTGATCAACTTGACATATCTGCCTTAAATCCTCTTTATCTTTTAATTTAGAGCTCAAAATGACATGAATCCAACACCCACGTTAAACTAGCTCAATTTTAAATATTGTGACAACATTTGAGACTGAAAGAGGACAAACACTCCAAGTAATCCAATCTATCCCAAACTATGTGATGTCATGCATTATGCTTCATTTCTCAACCTTTGCTCAATTAGCACCAATGATCAGTTTAAAATGATCATTTTAACTAACTGATCAACTTGACATGTCCGCACTCAATCGTATTTAACTTTTGATTTAGAGGTCAAAATGACATGAAATCTAATGCCCACATTAATCTAGCTCAATTTCAATATTGTGACAACATTTGAGATTGAAAGAGTTACGACAAAGCCACCAAGAAATCCAATGTATCCCAAACTATGTGATGCCATGTATTATGCTTCATTAGTAAACCTAGGGTCAATGAGCACCGATTATTAGTTTAGAATGATGATTTTGACTAGCTGATCAAGTTGACATGTTCGCACTAAATCGTCCGTAACTTTTGATTTCAAGTTTAAAATGACAAAAATCAAACACCCACATTAATCTAGCTCAATTTTCTATATTGTGATAAAATTTAAGACCGAAATAGCTACGATAAAGCCTCCAAGTAAACCAATTTATCCCAAACTACGTGATCCCATGCATTATGTTTCATTTTTAAACCTTTGCTCAATGAGCACGAATGATCTGTTTAGAATGATTTTCTTAACTAGCTGATCAACTTGACATGGCCGCACTAAATCGTCTTTATAATTTGATTTAGAGCTCAAAATGACATGAATCCAACGCCCACTTTAATCTAGCTCAATTTTCAATATTGTGACAACATTTGAGTTTGAAAGCGCTACGACAAAGCCTCCAAGTAATCCAATGTATCCCAAACTGCGTGATCTCATTCATTATGCTTCATTTAGAAGCCTTTACTCAAGGAGAATCAATGATCAGTTTAGAATGATCATTTTAAGTGGCCGATCAACTTGACAAGTCCGCACTAAATCATCCATAATTTTTTACTTAGAGTTCAGAATAACACAAGTCCAATACCCAAGTTAAGCTAGCTCAATTTTCTATACTTTTGATAAAATTTAAGACCGAAATAGCTACGACAAAGCCTCCAAGTAATGCAATGTATCCAAAATTCGGTGATGCCATGGATTATGCGTCATTTATAAGCCTTTACCCAAGCAGAAACAATGATCATTTAAGAATGATCATTATAACTGGCCGATCAGATAGACATGTCCACACTAAATCGTCCGTAAATTTTGATTTAGAGTTCAGAATGAAAGGAATCCAATGCCCACGTTAAGCTAGGCCAATATTCTATATTGTGACAAAATTTAAGACCGAAATAGCTACGATAAAGCCTCCAAGTAAACCAATCTATCCCAAAATACATGATCCCATGCATTATGCTTCATTTTTAAACCTTTGCTCAATGAGCACGAATGATCTGTTTATAATAATTATCTTAACTGGCTGATCAACTTGACATATCTGCACTAAATCGTCTTTAACATTTGATTTAGAGCTCAAAATGACATGAATCCAACGCCCACGTTAATCTAGCTCAATTTTCAATATCGTGACATCATTTGAGACTGAAAGCGCTATGACAAAGCCTCCAAGTAATCCAATGTATCCCAAACTACGTGATCTCATGCATTATGCTTCATTTAGAAGCCTTTAGTCAAGGAGAAACAATGATCAGTTTAGAATGATCATTTTAAGTGGCCCATCAAATTGACATGTCCACACTAAATCGTACGTAATTTTTGATTTAGAGTTCAGAATAACACGAATACAATATCCACGTTAAGCTAGCTCAATTTTCTATACTTTGATAAAATTTAAGACCGAAATAGCTACAACAAAGCCTCAAAGTAATCCAATCTATCCCAAACTGCGTGAGGCCATGCATTATGCATTATTTTTATACCTTTGCTCAATGACCACCAATGGTCAGGTTAGAATGATCAATTTAACTAGCTAATAAAGTTTACATGTTCACACTAAATTGTCCGTAACTTTTGATTTGGAGTTCAAAATAACATGACCTCCAATGCCAATGTTAAGCTAGCTCAATTTTCTATATTGTAAAAATATTTAACACCAAAATAGCTACGACAAAGCCTCGAACTAGTCTAATCTATCCTGAACTGCGTGATGCCTTACATGATGCTTCATTTGTAAACCGTTGTTTAATGAGCACCAATGATTTTCTTAGAATGATCAACTTAACTATCCTATAAATTTGATATGCCTGCGCGTAACTTTTTGTAACTTTTGATTTAGAATTCAGAATGACACGAATCCAACACCCACATTAAACTAGCTCAATTTTCTATATTGTGACAAAAATTAATACCAAAATAGCTGCGATAAAACCTCCAAGTACTCCAATCAATCCCAAACTTTGTGATACCATGCATTATGCTTCATTTGTAAACCTTTGCTCATTGAGCACTAGTGATTAGTTTAGACTGATCAATTCAAATAGTCAATAAACTTGAAATGTCTTCACTATATCATCTGTAACTTTTGATTTAGAGTTCAGAATAACATGAATCCAGCGCCCACGTTAAGTTAGCTCAATTCTTTATATTGTCACATAATTTAAGACAGAAATAGCTACCACAGGGCCTTCAAGTAATCCAATATATCCTAAACTGCGTGGGGCCATGCGTTATGCTTCATTTATAAGCTTTACTCAAGGAGCACCAATGATTAGTTTAGAATGATCATTTTAGCAGGCCGATCAACTTGACATGTCCACACTAAATCGTCCGTAACTTTTGATTCAAAGTTCACAATGACACGAATCCAACACCCACGTTAAGCTAGCTCAATTTTCTTTATTGCTACAAAAATAAAGACCTAAATAGGTACGACAAAGCCTCCAAGTAATTCAACTATCCCAAACTGCGCGATGCCGTGCATTATGCTTCATTTGTAAACCTTTGTTCAATGAGCCTTAATGATTAGTTTAGAATGATCAATTTAACTAGCTGATAAACTTGACATGTCTGCACTAAATCGTCCGTAACTTTTGATTTAGAGTTCAGAATGACATGAATCCCACGCCCACGTTAAGTTAGCTCAATTCTTTATATTGTGACAACATTTAAGATAGAAATAGCTACCACAAAGTCTTTAAGTAATCCAATATATCATAAAGTTCATGATGCCATGCATTATGGTTCATTTATAAGCTTTACTCAAGGAGCACCAATGATTAGTTTAGAATGATCATTTTAACTGGCTGATCAACTTGACACGTCCACACTAAATCATCCATAACTTTTGATTTAAAGTTCATAAGAACGAATCAAACGCCCATGTTAAGCTAGCTCAAATTTCTTTCTTGCTACAAAAATAAAGACCGAAATAGCTACGAAAAAGCCTCCAAGTAATCCAATCTATCCTAAGCTCCGTCATGCCATGCATGATGCCTTATTTCTAAACCTTTACTCAATGAGCACCAATGATTAGTTTAGAAGGATCAATTTAACTAGCCAATAAACTTGACATGTTCGCACTAAATTGTCCGTAACTTTTGATTTAGAGTTCATAATGACATGAATCCGACATCCACGTTAAGGTAGCTCATTTTTCTATGTTGTGACAACATTTGAGACTGAAAAAGCTATCACAAAGTCTCCAAGTATTCCAATCTATCACTAACTGCGTGATGCCATGCATTATGCTTTATTTGTAAGCCTTTCCTCAATGAGCTCATATGATCAGTTTAGAATGATCATTTTAACTAGCGGATCAACTTGACATGTCTGCACTAAATCATTTCTACCATTTGATTTAGAACTCAAATTTATATGAACTCAAAATCTAGCTCAATTTTAAATATTGTGACAATATTTTAGGCTGAAAGAGATATGACAAAGCCTCCAAGTAATTAAATGTATCCCAAACTGTGTGATGGCATGCATTACATTTCATCTATAAGCGTTTACCTAAGGAGTAATTAAATGTATCCCAAACTGTGTGATGGCATGCATTACATTTCATTTATAAGCGTTTACCTAAGGAGCACCAACGATCAGTTTAGAATGATCATTTTAACTAGCCAATCAACTAGACTTGTCAGCACTAAATGGTCAGAACTTTTTATTTAGAGTTCACAATGACACTAATCCAACGCCCACGTTAAGTTAGCTCAATTTTCTATATTGTGACAACATTTGAGAATGAATGAGCTACCACAAAGCCTTCAAGTAAACCAATCTGTCATAAACTGCGTGATGCCATGCATTATGCTTCATATATAAGCATTTACTCAAGGAGCAGTAATGATCATTTTAGAATGATCAGTTTAAAATGATCACTCTAACTGACCGATCAACTTTAGATGTCTGCACTAAATCATTTGTAAATTTTGATTTACAGTTCAGAATGACATGAATCCAGTGCCCACGTTAAGCTAGCTCAATCTTCTAAATTGGGATAAAATTTAAGACCAAAATAGCTACGACAAAGCCTCCAAGTAATCCAATCTATCCAAAAATGCAAGATGCCATCCATTATGCTTCATTTATAAGCTTTTATTGAACAAGCACCAATGATAAGTTTAGATTGATCATTTTAACTGGCCGATCAATTTGATATGTCCACACTAAATCGTGTGTAACTTTTGATTTAGATTTCCGAATGACACGAATCCAATGTCCATCTTAACCTAGCTCAATTTTCACCGAAATAGCTACGACAAAGCCTCCAAGTAATTAAATCTATCATAAACTGCGTGATGCCATGCATTATTATTCATTTATAAGCCTTTACACAAGGAGCACCAATGATCAGTTAAGACTGATCATTTTAATTGGCCGATCAACTTGACATGTACCCACTAAATATTCTGTAACTTGTTATTCAACTTTACACAGGTAGCACTAATGATCAGTTTAGAATGATCACCTTAACTGCTAATCAACTTGACATGTCCGAGCTAAATGGTCCGTAACTTTTGATTTATTGTTCAGAATGACATATATCCAACGCCCTCGTTAATCTATCTCAATTTTCAATATTGTGACAACATTTGAGACTACAATAGCTACGACAAAGCCTCCAAGTATTCCAATCTATACCAAACTGTGTGATGCCATGCATTATGCGTCACTATGAGCACGAATGATTGGTTTAGAATGATCATTTTAACTAGCTGATCAACTTGACATGTCCGCACTAAATCATCTTTAACATTTGATTTAGAACTCACAATTAATGAAATCCAACGGCCATGTTAATCTAGCCCAATTCTCAATATTGTGACAATATTTGAAACTGAAAGAGCTATGACAAAGCCTTCAAGTTATCTAATGTATCCCAAACTGTGTTATGCCGTGCATTATGTTTCATATATAAGCCTTTACTCAAGCAGCACCAATGATCAGTTTATAATGCTCACTTTAACTCGCCAATGAAATTGACATTTATGCACTAAATCATCGGTAACTTTTGATTTAGAGTTCAATGCCGACTAATCCAACGCCCACGTTAATTTAGCTCAATTTGCTATTTTGTGACAACATTTGAGACTGAAAGAACTACCACAAAGCCTCCAAGTAATCCAATCTATCATAAAATGCGTGATGTCATGCATTATTCTTCATTTATAAGCATTTATTCAAGGAGCTCTAAAGATCAATTTAGAATGATCAGTTTAGAATGATCAAATTAACTAACCGATCAACTTCACATATCTGCACTAAATCGTTTGTTGCTTTTGATTTAGAGCTCAGAATGACATGAATCCAATGCCCACGTTAAGATTGCTCAATCTTCTAAATTGGGATAAAATTTAACACCAAAATAGCTACGACCAATCCTCCAAATAATCCAATCGATCCTAAGTTGCGTGATGCCATGCATTATGCTTCATTTATAAGTCTTTAATCAATGACAACCAATGATAAGTTTAAAATGATAATTTTAAGTGGCCGATCAACTTGACATATACGCACTAAATCGTCCGTAACTTTTGAATTGTAGTTGGGAATGACACGAATCCAACACCCACGTTAAACGAGCTAAAATTTCTATATTGTGACAACAGTTGAGACTGAAAGATCTACCGAAAAGTCTTTAACTAATCCAATGTATCCCAAACCGTGTGATGCCATACATTATGGTTCCTTTATAAGCCTTTGCTCAAGTAGCACCAACGATCAGTTTAGAATTATCATTTTAACTGGCCGATCAACTTGACATGTCCACACTAAATCGTCCATAATTTTTGATTTAGAGGTCATAATGACACCAATCCAATACCCACGTTAACCTGGCTAAGTATTCTATATTGTGACAAATTTTAAGACTGAGAGATCTACCAAAAAGCCACTAAGTAATCCAATGTATCTAAAACTGCGTGATATCATGCATTATGGTTCATTTATAAGCCCTTACTCAAAGAGCGCAATGATCAGTTCAAAATGATCAATTTAATTGGCAGATAAACTTGACATAACCGCACTAATTTGTCTGTAACTTTTAATTTAGAGTTCAGAATGACACGAATTCAAAGCCATCATTAAGCTACTTCAATATTCTATATTATGACAAAATTTTAGACCGAAATAGCTATGATAAAGCCTCCAAGTAATCGAACCTATCCTAAATTGAGTGATGCCATGCATTATGGGTCATTTATGAACCTTAACGCAAGGAGCACCAATGATCAGTTTAGAATAACCATTTTAACTGGCCGATCAACTTGACATGTCCGCACTAAATCGTCTATAACTTTTGATTAAGATTTCAAAATAACATGATTCCAACACCCACGTTAAACTGGCTCAATTTTCTATATTATGACAAAATTTAAGTTTGAAATAGCTATGACAAAGCCACTAAGTAATCCAATCTAAGTAAGACCAAAATAGCTACGTCAAAGCCTCCAAGTAATCCAATCCATCCCAAACTGCGTGATGCCATGCATTGTGCTTCATTTATAAGCCTTTGCTCAAGGAGCACTAATGATCAGTTTACAATGCTCATTTTAACTAGGTGATCAATTTGAAATGTCTGCATTAAATCGTCTTTAACTTTTGATTTAGAGCTCAAAATGACATGAATCCAACGCCCAAGTTAAGGTAGCTCAATTTTCCATATAGTGACAACATTTAAGAGTGAATGGGCTACGACAAAACCTCCAAGTAATCCAATTTATCCCAAACAACGTGATATCATGCATAATGCTTCATTTATAAGCCTTCAATCAAGGAGCACCAATGATCAGTTTAGAACGATCATTTTAACTAGCTGATCAACTTGATATATCTGCATTAAATCGTCTTTAACTTTTTATATAGAGCTCAAGATGACATGAATCCAACGCCCATGTTAAGATTGCTCAATTTTCCATATTGTGACAACATTTTAGACTGAAAGAGCTTCCACAAAGGCTTCAAGTGTAAACTCCGTGATGTCATGCATTATGTATCATTTATAAGCTTTTACTGAAGGAGCACCAATAATTAGTTTAGAATGATCATTTTAACTGGCCGTTAAACATGAGATGTCCGTAGTAAATCGTCTATAACTTTTGATTTAGAGTTTATAATGACACGAATTCAAAAGCGACGAATCCAACGCCCACGTTAAACTATCTCAATTTTCTATATTATGATAAAATGTAAGACCAAATTGTTATGACAAATCCTCCGAGTAATCCAATCTATCTCAAACTGCATGATGTCATGCATTATGCTTCATTTATAAGCCTTTACTCAAGGAGGACCAATGATTAGTTTAGAACGATCTTTTTAACTATCTGAGCAACTTGACATGTCCATGGTAAATCGTGTTTTACTTTTGATTTAGAGCTCAAAATGACATGAATCAAACGCCCAGGTTAAGGTAGCTCAATTTTCCATATTCTAAAAATATTTGAGACTGGAAGAGCTACGACAATGCCTCCAACTAATCCAATGTATACCAAACTGTGTGATGCCATGCATCATACTTCATTATAAGCTTTTAATCAAGCAGCACCAATAATTAGTTCGGAATGATCATTTTAACTAGCCGATAAACTTAACATGTCTGCACTAATGGTCTATAACTTCATATTTAGAGCTCAAAATAACATGAATCCATCGCCTACGTTAAGCTAGCTCAATTTTTCATATTGTGACAACATTTAAGACTAAAAGAGCTATGACAAAGCCTCCAAATAATCCAATGTATTCCAAACTACATGATGCCATGTACATTTCATTTAAAAGCCATTAATCAAGGAGCACCAATGATCAGTTTAGAATGACCATTTTAACTGGCAGATCAACTTGACATGTTCGCACTAAATCATCAATAAGTTTTGGATAATAGCTCAAAATGACATGAATCTAATGCCCACATTAAGCTAGCTTATTCTCTATATTGTGAAATAATTTAAGACAAAAATAGCTACGACGTTGCCTCCAAGTAATCCAATTTATCCCAAACTACATGTTCCCATGCATTATGCTTCATTTAATCAAGGAGCACCGATGATTAGTTTAGAATGATCATTTTAACTGACTGATCAGATTGACATGTCCGCACTTAGTGTCTATAACTTTTGATTTAGAGTTCAAAATGACACGAATCCAACACTCACGTTAAGCTAGCTAAATTTTCCATATTGTGACAACATTTAAGACTGAAAGAGCTATGACAAAGCCTACAAATAATCCAATGTATTCCAAAAAACATGATGCCATGCACATTTCATTTAAAAACCTTTAATCAAGGAGCACCAATGATCAGTTTAAAATGAGCATTTTAAGTGGCAGATCAATTTGACATATTCGCACTAAATCGTCAATGAGTTTTTGATTATAGTTCAAAATGACATGAATCTAAGGCCCACGTTAAGCTACCTTATTTCTCTATAATGTGAAATAATTTAAGACAAAAATAGCTATAACGTTGCCTCCAAGTAATCCAATGTATCCTGAATTGCGTGGTGCTATGCATTATGCTTCATTTAATCAAGGAGCACCAATGATTAGTTTAGAATTATCATTTTAACTGACTGATCAGATTGACATGTCCGCACTTAGTGTCTATAACTTTTGCTTTAGAGTTCAAAATGACACGAATTCAACATTCACGTTAAGCTAGCTAAATTTTCCATATTTTGACAACATTTAAAGACTGAAAGAGCTTCAACAAAGCCTCCATGTAATCCAGTGTTTCCCAAACTACGTGATGTCATGTATTATGCTTCACTTATACACCTTTACTCAATGAGTACCAATGATCAGTTTAGAATGATAATTATAACTAGCTGATTAGTTTGACATCTCCACACTAAAATCGTTCACAAATTTTGATTTAGGGTTCAGAATTACATGAATCCAACATCCACATTAAGCTGGCTCAATTTTCTATTTTGTAAAATAATTTAAGACCGAAATAGCTAGGACATATCCTCCAATTAACCCAATGTATCCCAAACTGCGTGATGTCATGCAGTAGGATTCATTACTAAGCCTATAATCAAGGAACACTAAGGATCAGTTTAAAAGGATCATTTTAAATGGGCGATCAACTTGACATGTCCGCACTAAATCTTCCATAACTTTTGATATAGAGTTCAAAATGACATGAATCCAACACTCACGTTAAGCTAGCTTAATTTTCTATGTTGGGATAAAATTTAAGACCGAAATAGCTATGATAAAGCCTCGAAGTAATCCAATCTATCCCAAACTGCGTGATGCCATGCATTATGTTTCATTTATAAGCTTTTACTCAAGGAGCACCAATGATCAGTTTATAATGATCATTTTAAGTAGCTGATCAACTTGACATGTACGCACTAAATCGGATTTAAATTTTGATTTAGATATCAAGATGACATGAGTACAACAACCACGTTAGGCTAACTCAATTTTCCATATTGTGACAACATTTTAGACTAAAGGAGCTACTACAAAGCCTCCAAGTAATATAATGTATCAAAAACTGTGTGATGTCAAGCATTAGGCTCCATTTATTAGCCTTTAATCAATGAGCACCAATGATCAGTTTAGAATGATCATTTTAACTGGCCGATCAACTTGAAATATCCACACTAAATCGTCATTAACTTTTGGTTTGAAGTTCAAAATGACACGAATCCAATACCCACCTTAAGTTAGCTCAATAATCTATATTGTGACAAAATTTAAGATCAAAATAGCTATAACAAATCCTCCACGCACGTTAAGCTAGCTGAAAGCTAAATGTTTTCCATATTGTGACAACATTTAAGACTAAAAGAGATATGACAAACCCTCCATGTAATCCAATTTATCCCAAACTACGTGATGTCATGCATTATGTTTCATTTATAAGCCTTTAATCAAGGACACCAATGATCAATTTAGAATGATCATTTTAACTAGCTGTTCAACTTGACATGTTAGCACTGAAGTGTCTTTAACTTTTGATTTAGATCTCAAAATGACATGAGTCCAACGACCCACGTTAAGCTAGCTCAATTTTCTATATTGTGACAACATTTGAGACATAGAGAGCTACTACAATGCTTCCAAGTAATCAAATGTATCCCAAAATACATGATGCAATTCATTACGCTTGATTTATATGCCTTTAATCAAGGAGCACCAATGATCAGTTTAGAATGATCATTTTAGCTTGCCGATCAACTTGATATGTCCGCACTAATCGTCTATAACTTTTGATTTAGATTTATGAATGACACGAATCCATGATCCACCTTAAGCTAGCTCAATTTTCATATTGTGACAACATTTGAGACTTAAATAACTACAAAAAAAACTCCAAGTAATTGAATGTATCCTAAACTGCGTGATGCCATGCATTCTGCTTCATTTATAAGCTTTTAATCAAGGAGTACCAATGATCAGTTTAGAATGATCATTTTAACTGGCCGATCAACTGACATGTATACACTAATCATCTATAACTTTTAATACAGAGTTCAGAATGACATGAATCCAACATCCACGTTAGGCTAGCTCACTTTTCTATACTGTGACAACATTTAAGATCGAAATAACTACGACAAAGCCTTCAAGTAATCCAATGTATCCCAAACTGAGTGATGTCATGCATTATGATTCATTTCTAAGCCATTAATCAAGGAGAACCAATGATCAGTTTAGAATTATCATTTTACCTAGCCGATCAACTTGACATGTCCGCACTAAATCATATATAACTTTTGACATAGAGTTCATAACAACACGAATCCAACACCCACATTAAGCTGGCTCAATTTTCAATATTGTGGCAACATTTGAAACTAAAAGAGCTACTACAAAGCCTCCAAGTAATTCAATGTATGCCAACCGGCATGATGCCATTCATCATGCTTCATTTATAAGCCTTCAATCAAAAAGCACCAATGATAAGTTTGGAATGATCATTTTAACTAGCTGATCAACTTGACATGTCCGCCCCAATTGTCTTTAACTTTAGATTTAGAGCTCAAAATGACATGAGTCCAACACCGCACGTTAAGCTAGCTCAATTTTCCATATTGTGACACAATTTGAGACTTAAAGAGCTACTACAAAGCCTCCAAGTAATACAATGTATCTCAAACTGCGTGATGCCATGCATTACGCTTCATCTATAAGCCTTTACTTAGGAGCACTAATGATCAGTGTAGACTGGTCATTTAACTGGCCAATTAACTGGACATGTCTGCACTAAATCGTTTGTAGCTTTTGATTTAAAGTTCAGAATGAAATTAATCCAACGCCCATACTACGCTAGCTGAATTTTCTATATTGTGGCAACATTTGAGATTGAAAGAGCTACGACAAAACCTCCAAGTCTTCCAATGTATCTCAAACTGCGTGATGCCATGCACTATGCTTCATTATAAGCCTTTAATCAATCAGCACCAATAATTAGTTTGGAATGATCATTTTAACAAGCCGATCAACTTAACATGTCTGCACTAATGGTCTATAACTTCATATTTAGAGCTCAAAGTAACATGAATCCATCGCCCACTTAAAACTAGCTCAATTTTCCATATTGTGACAACATTTAGGACTGAAAGAGCTATGACAAAGCCTCCAAAGAATCCAATGTATTCCAAACTACATGATGCCAAGCATGATTCATTTAAAATCCTATAATCAAGGGCACCAATGATCAGTTTAGAATGATCATTTTAACTGGTATATCAACTTGCATGTTCGCACTAAATCGTCAATAAGCTATGGATTATAGTTCAAAATGACATGAATCTAATGCCCACCTTAAGCTAGCTTATATCTCTATATTGTGAAATAATTTAAGACAAAAACAGCTACGATGTTGCCTCCAAGTAATCCAATGTATCCCAAACTGCGTGGTGCCATGCGTTATGCTTCATTTAATCAAGGAGCACCAATGATTAGTTTAGAATGATCATATTAACTGACCGATCAGATTGACATGTCCGTACTTAGTGTCTATAACTTTTGATTTGGAGTTCAAAATGACACGAATCCAACACTCACGTTAAGCTAACTAAATTTTCCATATTTTGACAACATTTAAAGACTGAAAGAGCTTCAACAAAGCCTCCAAGTAATCCAATGTTTCCCAAACTACGTGATGCCATGCATTATGCTTCACTTATACGCCTTTACTGAATGAGTACCAATGATCAGTTTAGAATGATAATTTTAACTAGCTGATCAATTTGACATCTCCGCACTAAATCGTTCCTAAATTTTTATTTAGTGTTCAGAATGACACGAATCCAACATCCACATTAAGCTGGCTCAATTTACTATTTTTTGAAATAATTTAAGATCGAAATAGCTAGGACATATCCTCTAATTAACCCAATGTATCCCAATCTCCGTGATGCCATGCAATATGATTCATTAGTAAGCCTATAATCAAGGAGCACTAAGGATCAGTTTAGAATGATCATTTTAAATGGCCGATCTACTTGACATGTCCGCACTAAATCGTCCCTAACTTTTAATTTAGAGTTCAAAATGACATGAATCCTACACTCACGTTAAGCTATCTCAATTTTCTATATTGTGATAAAATTTAAGACCAAAATAGCTATGACAAAGCCTCTAAGTAATCCAATCTATCGCAAACTACGTGATTGCATTATGCTTAATTGATAGGCTTTTACTCAAGGAGCACCAATGATCAGTTTAGAATGATTGTTTTAAGTAGCTGATAACCTTGACATGTCTGCACTAAATCGTATTTAACTTTTTATTTAGATATGAAGATGACATGAGTCCAACGACCACGTTAGGCTAGCTCAATTTTCCATATTGTGACAATATTTTAGACTAAAGGAGCTACTACAAAGCCTCCAAGTAATCCAATATATCGAAAACTACGTGATGTCAAACATTATGCTTCATTTATAAGCCTTTAATCAAGGAGCACCAATGATCAGTTTAGAATAATCATTTTAACTGGCCGATCAACTTGAAATGTCCACATTAAATCGTCAATAACTTTTGATTTAGAGTTCAAAATGATACGAATCCAATAACCACATTAAGCTAGCTCAATAATCTATATTGTAACAAAATTTAATATCAAAATAGCTAACAAAAATCCTCCACACACGTTAAGCTAGCTCTTTTCCATATTGTGACAACTTTTAAGACTGATAGAGGTATGACAAACCCTCCATGTAATCCAATGTATCCCAAACTACGTGATGTCATGCATTATGTTTGATTTCTAAGCCTTTAATTAAAGACACCAATGATCAGTTTAGAATGATCATTTTAACTGGCTGATCAACTTGACATGTCTTCACTAAATCATCTGTAACTTTTGATTTAGAACTCAGAATGACACAAATCAAACAGCCACGTTACGCTACCTCAGTTTTCTATATTGTAAAACCATTTGAGACTGAAAGAGCTACGATAAAGATTCCAAATAATTCAATGTAACCCAAACTGGGTGATGCCATGTATTATGCTTCATTTATAAGCATAGACACAAGGAGCACCAATGATCACTTTAGAATGATCATTTTAACTGGCCGATCAACTTGACATTTCTGCATAAAATCATCCGTCGATTTTATTTGGAGTTCAAAATGACACAAATCCAATGTGTACATTAAAATAGCCCAATATTCTATATTGTGACAAAATTTTAGACCAAAATAGCAACGAAAAAGCCTCCAAGTAATCCAATCTATCCCAAGCTATGTGATGCCATGCATTATGCTTCATTATAAGCCTTTACTCAAGGAGCACCAATGATCAGTTTAGAATGATCATTTTAACTAGCTGATCGACTTGACATGCCCACACTAAATCTTCTTTAACTTTTGATTTAGAGCTCAAAATAACATGAGTCCAATACCCACATTAATCTAGCTCAATTTTCTATATTGTCACAATATTTGAGACTGAAAGAGCTTAAAAAAAAGCCTGGAAGTAATCCAATTTATCTCTGTGAAGACTTGCATTATGCTTCATTTATAAGCCTTTACTCAAGGAGCACTGATGATCAGTTAGAATCATCATTTTAACTAGCGATCAAATTGACATGTCTGCACAATATTGTCTGTAACTTTTGATTTAGAGTTTGAAACGACACGAATCCAACGCCTACGTTAAGTTAGATCAATTTTCAATATCGTGACAAAATTTAAGACCGAAATAGCTACGAAAAAGCCTCCATGTAATCCAATATATCCCAGAATCAGTGATGCCATGCATTATGCTTCATTTATAAGCCTTTACTTTAGAATGATCATTTTAACTAGCTGAATACCTTGACATATCCACAATAAATCGTATTTAACTATTGATTTAGAGCTCCAAATGACAGAAGTCCAATGCCTTTGTTAAGCTAGCTCAATTTTCTGTATTGTGACATGAGTCCAACGCTCAATTGCGTTATACCATGTGTTATGCCATGCGTTATGCCATGCGTTATGCCATGCATTATGCTTAATTTATAAGCCTTTACTCAAGGAGCACCATTGATCAGTTTAGAATGATAATTTTAACTAGCTGATCAACTTGACATGTCCGCACTAAAGTGTCTTTTACTTTTAATTTAAAGCTCAAAATGAAATGAGTCCAATGACCCACGTTAAGCTAGCTCAATTTTCTATATTGTGACAACATTTGAGACATAAAGAGCTACTACAAAGCTTCCAAGTAATCGAATGTATCCCAAACTACATGATGCAATTCAATACGCTTGATTTATAAGCCTTTAATCAAGGAGCACCAATGATCAGTTTCGAATGATCATTTTAGCTGGCCGATCAACTTGACATGTCCGTACTAATCGTCTATAACTTTTGATTTAGATTTCTGAATGACACGAATCCATGGCCCACTTTAAGCTAGCTCAATTTTTATATTGTGACCAATGATCATTTTTATATCCATGGGCCACCTTAAGCATTGTGCTTCATTTATAAGCTTTTAATCAAGGAGTACCATGTCTGAATTATGCATTAATCATCTATAACTTTTAATATAGAGTTCAGAATGACATGAATCCAACATCTACCTTTCGCTATCTCAATTTTCTATAATGTGACAACATTTAAGATTGAAATAGCTACGACAAAGCCTTCAAATAATCCAATGTTTCCCAAACTGAGTGATGTCATGCATTATGATTCTTTTATAAGCCATTAATCAAGGAGAACAATTGATCAGTTTAGAATTATCATTTTACCTAGCCCATCAACTTGACATTTCTGCACTTAATCGTATTTAACTTTTGACATAGAGTTCAGAACGACACGATCCAATACCCACGTTAAGCTGGCTCAATTTTTCATATTGTGGCAACATTTGAGACTGAAAGAGCTACTACAAAGCCTCCAAGTAGTTCAATGTATGCCAACTAGCATTATGCCATTCATTACGCTTCATTTATAAACATTCAATCAAGGAGCACCAATGATAAGTTTAGAATAATCATTTTAACTAGCTGATCAACTTGACATGTCCGCACCAATTGTCTTTAACTTTATATTTAGAGCTCAAAATGACATGAGTCCAAGAACCCACGTTAAGCTAGCTCAATTTTCCATATTGTGACACCATTTAAGACTTAAAGAGCCACTACAAAGCCTCCAAGTAATCCAATGTAACCCAAACTGCGTGATGCCATGCATTACGCTTCATTTATAAGCCTTTACTTAGGAGCACTAATGATCAGTGTATAATGATCATTTTAACTGGCCGATTAACCGGACATGTCCGCACTAAATCGTTTGTAACTTTTGATATAAAGTTCAGAATGACACGAATCCAACGCCCATGCTACGCTAGCTGAATTTTCTATATTGTGCAACATTTCAGACTAAAAGAGCTACGACAAAACCATCAAGTAATCCAATGTATCCCAGACTGCGTGATGCCATGGATTATGCTTCATTATAAGCCTTTAATCAAGGAGCACCAATAATTAGTTTGAAATGATCATTTTAACTAGCCGATCAACTTAACATGACTGCACTTATGGTCTATAACTTCATATTTAAAGCTCAAAATAACAAGAATCAATCGCCCACGTTAAGCTAGCTCAGTTTTCCATATTGTGACAACATTTAAGACTGAAAGAGGTATGACAAAGCCTCCAAATAATCCAATGTATTCCAAACTACATGATCAGTTTAGAATGATCATCTTAACTGGCAGATCAACTTGACATGTTTGCAATAAATCGTCAATAAGTTTTGGATTATAGTTCAAAATGACATGAATCTAATGCCCACGTTAAGCTAGCTTATTTCTCTGTATTGGGAAATAATTTAAGACAAAAATAGCTACGACGTTGCCTCCAAGTAATCCAATGTATCCCAAACTGCGTTTTGCCATGCATTATGCTTCATTTAATCAATGAGCACCAATGATTATTTTAGAATGATCATTTTAAATGACCGATTAGATTGACATGTCCTCACTTAGTGTCTATAACTTTTGATTTGGAGTTCAAAATGACACGAATCCAACACTCACGTTAAGCTAGCTAAATGTTTCATATTGTGACAACATTTGAAGACTGAAAGAACTTCAACAAAGCCTCCAAGTAATCCAATGTTTCCCAAACTACGTGATGCTATGCATTATGCTTCACTTATACACCTTTACTCAATGAGTATCAATGATCAGTTTAGAATGATAATTTTAACTAGCTGATCAATTTGACATCTCCACACTAAATCGTTCGTAAATTTTGATTTAGTGTTCAGAATGACACGAATCCAACATCCACATTAAACTGGCTCAATTTTCTATTTTGTAAAATAATTTAAGACCGAAATATCTATGACATATCCTCCAATTAACCCAATGTATCCCAATCTGCGTAAGGCCATGCAATATGCTTCATTAATTAGCCTATAATCAAGGAGCACTAAGGATGAGTTTAGAATTATCATTTTAAATGGCTGATCTAGTCGACATGTCCGCACTAAAAATCGTCTTTAACTTTTAATTTAGAGTTCAAAATGACATGAATCCAACACTCACGTTAAGCTATCTAAATTTTCTATATTGTGATAAAATTTAGGACCTAAGTAGCTATGACAAAGACTCAAAGTAATCCAGTCTATCCCAAACTGCATGATGCCATGCATTATGCTTCATTGATAAACTTTTACTCAAGGAGCACCAATGATCAGTTTAGAATGATCATTTTAACTAGCTGATCAACTTGACATATCCGCACTAAATCCTATTTAACTTTTGATTTAGATATCAAGATGACATGAGTCTAACGACCACGTTAGGCTAGCTCAATTTTCCATATTGTGACAACATTTTAGACTAAAGGAGCTACTACAATGCCTCCAAGTAACCCAATGTATCAAAAACTACGTGATGTCAAACATTATGCTTCATTTATTATCCTTTAATCAAGGAGCACCAATGACCAGTTTAGAATGAACATTTTAACTAGCCGATCAACTTGAAATGTCCACACAAAATCGTCAGTAACTTTTCATATAGAGTTCAAATGTACACGAGTCCAATACCCACCTTAAGCTAGCTCAATAATCTATGTTGTGACAAAATCTAAGATCAAAATAGCTACAACAAATCCTTCATGCACGTTAAGGTAGCTTAATTTTCCATATTATGACAACATTTAAGACGGAAAGAGGTATGACAAACCCTCGAAGTAATCCAATGTATCCCAAACTACGTGATGTCATGCATTATGTTTCCTTTATAAGCCTTTAATCAAGGACACCAATGATCAGTTTAGAATGATCATTTTAACGGGCTGATAAAATTGACATGTCCGCACTAAAGTGTCTTTAACTTGTGATTTAGAGCTCAAACTGACATGAGTCCAAGAGCCACGTTAAGCTAGCTCAATTTTCTATATTGTGACTACATTTGAGACATAAAAAGCTACTACAAAGCTTCCAAGTAATCCAATGTATCCCAAACTGCATGACACAATTCATTATGCATGATTTATAAGCCTTTAATCAAGGAGCACCAATGACCAGTTTAGAATGATCATTTAACTAGCCGATCAACTTGAAATGTCCACACTAAATCGTCAGTAACTTTTCATTTAGAGTTCAAAATGACACAAATCCAATACCCACCTTAAGCTAGCTCAATAATCTATATTGTGAAAAAATTTAAGATAAAAATAGCTACAACAAATCCTCCATGCACGTTAAGGTAGCTCAATTTTCCATATTGTGACAACATTTAAGACTGAAAGAGGTATGACAAACCCTCCATGTAATCCATTGTATCCCAAACTACGCGATGTCATGCATTATGTTTCATTTATAAGCCTTTAATCAAGGACACCAATGATCAGTTTAGAATGATCATTTTAATGTGCTGATAAAATTGACATGTCCGCACTAAAGTGTCTTTAACTTGTGATTTAGAGCTCAAAATGACATGAGTCCAACAAGCCGCGTTAAGCTAGCTCAATTTTCTATATTGTGACAACATTTGAAATATAAAGAGCTACTACAAAGCTTCGAAGTAATCCAATGTATCCCAAACTGCATGACGCAATTCATTAAGCATGATTTATAAGCCTTTAATCAAGGAGCACCAATGATCAGTTTAGGATGATTATTTTAGCTGGCCGATCAACTTGTCATGTCCGCACTAATCCTCTATAACTTTTGATTTAGATTTCAGAATGACACGGATTCAAGGTCCACCTTAAGGTAGCTCAATTTTCATATTGTGACAGCATTTGAGACTTAAAGAACTATGAAAACGCCTCCTAGTAATCGAATGTATCCCAAACTGTGTGATGCCATGCATTGTGCTTCATTTATAAGCCATTAATTAAGGAGAACCATTGATCAGTTAAGAATGATCATTTTAACTGGCCGATCAACTTGACATGTCTGAACTAATCATCTATAACTTTTGATATAGATTTCAGAATGACATGAATCCAACATCCACGTTAGGTTAGCTCAATTTTCTATACTGTGACAACATTTAACATCAAAATAGCTACGGCAAAGCCTTCAAGTAATCCAATATATCCCAAACTGAGTGATGTCATGCATTATGATTCATTTATAAGCCATTAATCAAGGAGAACCAATGATCAGTTTAGAATGATCATTTTAACTAGCCGATCAACTTGACATGTCCACACTAAATCATCTTTAACTTTTGACATAGAGTTCATAATGACACGAATCCAACACCCACGTTAAGCTGGCACAAGTTTCCATATTGTGGCAACATTTGTGACTGAAAGAGCTACTACAAAGCCTCCAAGTAATTCAATGAATGCCAACCGGCATGATGCCATTCATTACTCTTCATTTATAAGCCTTCAATCAAGGAGTACCAATGATAAGTTTAGAATAATAATTTTAACTAGCTGATCAACTTGACATGTCCGCACCAATTGTCTTTAACTTTAGATTTAGAGCTCCAAATGACATGAGTCAAACACCCCACGTTCAGCTAGCTCAATTTTCCTTATTGTGACACCATTTGAGACTTAAAGAGCTACTTCAAAGCCTCCAAGTAATGCAATGTATCCCAAACTGTGTAATGCCATGCATTACGCTTCATTTATAAGCTTTTACTTAGGAGCACTAATGATCAGTGTTGAATGATCATTTTAACAGGCCGATTAATTGGACATGTCCGTAGTAAATCGTTTGTAACTTTTTATAGAAAGTTCCATGCTACGCTAGCTGAATTTTCTATATTGTGATAACATTTGAGACTGAAAGAGCTACGACAAAACCTCCAAGTAATCCAATGTATCCCGAACTCATGATGCCATGCATTATGCTTCATTTATAACCCTTACTGAAGGAGCACCAAAGATCAGTTTTAAATGATCATTTTAACAAGGCGATAGACTTGATATGTCCACATTAAATTGTCTTTAACTATTGATTTAAAGCTCAAAATGACATGAGTCCTACTTCCACGTTAATCTAGCTCCGTTTTCCATATTGTAACAACATTTTAGAGTGAAAGAGCTACTACAAAGCATCCAAGTAATCCAATGTATCCCAAACTATGTGATGCCATGCATTATGCTTCATTTATAAGCCTTTACTCAATGAGCACCAATGATCAGTTTAGAATGATCATTTTAACTAGCTGATCGACTTGACATGTCCACACTAAATCTTCTTTAACTTTTGATTTAGAGCTCAAAATAACATGAGTCCAACGCCAACATTAATCTAGCTCAATTTTCCATATTGTGATAACATTTGAGACTGAAAGAGCTTCAAAAAAGCCTGGAAATAATCCACTGTATCTTCGTGAAGCCATGCATTATGCTTCATTTATAAGCCTTTACTCAAGGAGCACCAATGATGAGTTAAACTCATCATTTTACTAGCAATCAACTTGACATGTCCGCACTATATTGTTTGTAACTTTTGATTTAGAGTTCGAAATGACACGAATCCAACACCTACGTTAAGTTAGATCTATTTTCAATATCGTGACAAAATTTAAGACTGAAATAGCTATGAACAAGCCTCCAAGTAATTCAATCTATCCCATAATCAGTGATGCCATGCATTATGCTTCATTTATAAGCCTTTACTCAAGGAGCACCAATGATCCGTTTAGAATGATCATTTTAACTAGCTGAATACCTTGACATGTCTGCACTAAATCGTCTTTAACTATTGATTTAGAGCCCCAAATGACAGAAGTCCAATGCCTACGTTAAGCTCGCTCAATTTTCCATATTGTGACATGAGTCCAACGCTCAATTGCTTTATGCCATGCATTATGCTTCATTTATAAGCCTTTACTCAAGGAGCACCATTGATCAGTTTAGAATGATCAATTTAACTAGCAGATCAACTTGACATATCCGCACTAAATCGTCCGTAACTTTTGATTTAGAGTTTAGAGTGAAATGAATCCAACGCCCACGTTAAACTAGCTATGTTTTCTATATTGTGACAAGATTTAAGACCAAAGTAGCTACGACAAACCCTCCAAGTCATCCAATCTATCTCAAAATCCGTGATGCCATGCATTATGCTTCATTTGTAATCCTTTACTCAAGGAGCACCCATGATCAGCAAAGAATGATCATTTTAAGTAGCCGATAAACTTGACATACCCGCACTAAATCATCTGTAACTTTTGATTTAGAATTCAGAATGACACGAATCCAACACCCACGTTAAGGTAGCTCAATTTTCTATATTGTGACAACATTTGAGATTAAAAGAGCTACGACAAACTCTCCAAGTAAACCAATGTATCCCAAACTGCGTGATGCCATGCATTATGCTTCATTTATAAACCTTTACTCAACGAGTACCAATGATCTGCATAGAATGATCATTTTAACAGGCCGATCAATTTGACATGTTGGGATGAAATCATCAGTAACTTTGGGATTAGATTTTAAAATGATAGGAATCCAAGGCCCACATTAAAGTAGCTCAATCTTCTATATCCAATGTATCCCAAACTGCGTATGCCACACATTATGCTTCATTTACAAGCCTTTACTGAAGGAGCACCAATGATTAGTTTAGAATGATCATTTTAACTTGCCGATCAAGTTGACATATCCGCACTAAATTGTCCGTAGCTCCTGATTTAAGATTCAAAATGACACGAATCCAACATCCATGTTAAGCTATCTCAAGTTTCCAAAATGCGTGATGCATTATGTTTCATGTATAAGCTTTTACTCCATGAACATCAATGATCAATTTCAAAGAATTATTTTAACTAGCCAATAAACTTGACATGTCCGTAATAAATTGTCCGTAACGTTTGATATGAAGTTCAGAATGATGCAAATGAAATACCCACATTAACCTAGCTCAATTTTGTATATTTTGACAAAACTTATGACCCAAATAGCTAGGAAAAAGCCTCCAAGTAATCCAATCTATCCCAAACTGTGTGATGCCATGCATTATGCTTCATTTTTAAACCTCTGTTCGATGGGCACCAATGATAAGTTTAGAATGAACATTTTAACTAGCTGATCAACTTGTCATTTTCGCACTAAATTGTCCATAACTTTTGATTTAAAGTTCAGAATGACACGAATCCAATGCCCAAGTAAAGCTTTCTCAATTTCTGTATTGTGACAAAATTTAAGACCGAAATAGCTACAACAAAGCCCCAAGTAATCCAATCTATACTGAAATTTGTGATGCCATGCATTATAGTTTGTTTTTAAACCTTTGTTCAATGGGCCCCAATGATAGGTTTAGAATGATCAATTTAACTAGCCGAGAAACTTGCAATGTCCTCAATAAATCGTCCACAACTTTTGATTTAGAGTTTAGAGGGACACAAATCTAACGCCCAAGTTAAGCTAGCTCAATTTCTATATTGTGACAAAATTTGAGACCAAAATAGCTATGACAAATGCTCCAAGTAATCCAATTTGTCCAAAACTGCGTGATGCCAGTAAACTTGCCGATCGTTTTAACTTGCTGATCACCAATGATTAGTTTAGAATGGTTACTGAAGGAGCACCAATGATTAGTTTAGAATGATCGTTTTGGCTTCCCGATAGTGTTGACATGTCCGCACTAAATCGTCTGTAACTCATGATTTAAAGTTCAAAATGACACGAATCCAACGCCCACGTTAAGCTAGCTCAATTTTCCAAACTGTGTGATGCCATGCATTATGTTTCATTTATAAGCTTTTAATCAATGAGCACCAATGATCAGTTTAGAATGGTCATTTTAACTATCCAAGAAACTTGATATGTCCGCAATAAATTGTCTGTAACTTTTGATTTAGAGTTCAGAATGACACAAATCCAACACCCACGTTTCCCTAGCTCAATTTCTATATTATAACGAAATTTAAGATCAAATAAGCTATGATAAAGACTCAGAGTAATCCAATCTATCCCAAACTGCATGTTGCCATGCATTATGATTCATTTTGAAAACATTTGTTCGATGGGCACCAATGATAAGTTCCAAATGATCAATTTAACTAACCGATAATCTTGACATGTCCTAAATAAATCATCCATAACTTTTTATTTAGAGTTCCGAGGGACACGAATCTAACACCCACGTTAAGCTAGCTCAACTTTCTATATTGTGACAAAAATTAAGAACGAAATATCTAAAATAAAGCCTACAAGTAATCCAATCAATCCCAAACTGCGTGATGCCATTACCCTTCATTTGCAATCCTTTGCAACATGAGCACCAATGATCAGTTTAGAATGACACAAATCAACCACCCACATTAAGCTAGCTCAATTTTCTATATTGTGACAAAATTTAATACCGAAATAGTTATGGCAAAGCCTCCAGGTAGTCCAATAAATTTCAAATTGTGTGATGCCATGCATTATGACTAATTTGTAATACTTTGCTCAATGAGCATCAATGATCAGTTTAGAATGATCATTTTACCTAGCCGATCAACTTGTTATGTCCGCACTAAATCACATTTTTAACTTTTATTTAGAGCTCAGATGTCATGAATCCATCGCCCACATTAAACTAGCTCAATTTTCCATATCGTGACAACATTGAAACTAAAGAGCTAGAAAAAAGCCTCAAAGAATGCAATCTATCCCAAACTGAGTAATGTCATGCATTATGCTTCATTTATAAGCCTTTACTGAAGGAGTACCAAGGATTAGTTTAGAATGATCATTTTAACTAGCCGATTGACATGTCATGTCTACACTAAATCTTCTGTAGGTTATGATTTAGAGTTCAGAGTGACAGGAATCCAACGCCCACATTAATCTAGCTCAATTTTCAATATTGTGACAAGATTTGAGACTGAAAGAGCTTCTACAAAGCCTTCAAGTAATCCAATGCATCCAGAAGTGTGTGATGTCATGCAATATCCTTCATTTATAAACCCCTACTACATGAGCACCAATGATCAGTATAGAATGATCATTTTAACGTGCCGATCAACTTGACATGTCTGCATTAAATTGTCTGTAACTTTTGATTTAGAGTTCAGAATGACAAGAATCGAAGGCCACATTAATCCAGTTCAATTTTCTATATTGTGACAAAATTTAAGAAAAAAATAGCTACGACAAAGCATCCAAGTAATCAAATCTATCTCAATCTCGTGATGTCATGAATTATGTTTTATTTGTAAAGCTTTGCTCAATGAGCAACAATGATCATCTTAGAAAGATCAATTTAACTGGCTGATGAACCTGATATGTATGCACTAAATCGTCATTAACGTTTGATTTAGAGTCCAAAATCACACGAATCGAACACTCACGTTAAGCTAGCTCAATTTACTATGTTGTGACAACATTTGAGACTGACACAGCTACCATAAAGCCTTCAAGTAATCCAATCTATCGTAAGCTGTGTGATGCCATGCATTTAGCTTCATTTATAAGCCTTTACTCAAGGAGTACTAATATGATCAGTTTAGAACGATCAGTTTAAAATGATTATTTTAATTGGCGAATGAACTTGAAATGTCTGCAGTAAATCTTCTGTAACTTTAGAATGACACGAATCAAACATATACGTTAAGCTGGTTCAATTTTCTATATTGTTAAATAATTTAGGACCGAAATAG
The DNA here is from genome assembly GCA_018901935.1 of Pugionium cornutum. Taxonomy (NCBI): domain Eukaryota; kingdom Viridiplantae; phylum Streptophyta; class Magnoliopsida; order Brassicales; family Brassicaceae; genus Pugionium; species Pugionium cornutum. The sequence goes on from CM032155.1 coordinate 27,154,391, forward strand.
CTAGGACATATCCTCCAATTAACCCAATGTATCCCAAACTGCGTGGTGCCATGCATTATGCCTCATTAACAATCCTATAATCAAGGAGCACTAAGGATCAGTTTAGAATGATCATGTTAAATGATCGATCAACTTGACATGTCCGCACTAAATGGTCCGTAACTTTTGATTTATAGTTCGGTATGACATGAATCATACGCCCACATTAAGCTAGCTCAATTTTCTATATTGTGACAAAATTTAAGAATGAAATAGCTATGATAAAGCATCCAAGTAATCCAATTAATCACAAACTGCGTATGCCATGCATTATGCTTCATTTTTAAGCCTTTACTCAAGGAAAACCAATGATCACTTTAGTATGATCATGTTAACTATCTGATCAACTTGACACGTCCGCATTAAATTGTCTTTAACTTTTGATTTAGAGATCAAAATGACCAACGACCACGTTAACCTAGCTCAATGTTCCATATTGTGACAACAGTTAAGACGGAAAGACCTACGAGAAAGCCTACAAGCACTCCCATGTATCCCAAACTGCGTGATGCCATGCATTATGCATCAATATAAGCCTTTAATCAAATAGTACCAATGATCAGTTTAGAATGATAAATTTAACTAGCCTATCAACTTGACATGTCCGCACTAAATTGTCTTTAACTATTGATATAGAGCTCAAGATGACCTGAATCCAACGTCCACGTTAAGCTAGCTCACTTTTCTATATTGTCATATGATTTAAGACCGAAATAGCTACAACAAAGCCTTGAATTGATCCAATATATCCCAAACTGCATGATATCATGCATTATGCCTCATTTATAAGCCATTACTAAAGCTGCACAAATTACCAGTTTAGAATGATCATTTTAACTGGCCGATCAAGTTGATATTTTTGCACTAAATGGTTTGTAACTTTTGATTTAGAGTGCAGAATGACATGAGTGCAACGCCCATGTTAAGCTCGCTCCATTTTCTATATTGTGACAAATTTTAAGATCGAAATAGCTATGATAAATCCTCAAAATAATCCAATATATCTCAAACTGCATGATGATATGCATTATGATTCATTTATACGCCTTTACTCAGTGAGCAGCAATCCCTAGTTTAGAATGATCATTTTACCGAACTAATCAACTTGACATGCCCGCACTAAATCGTCTTTAACATTTGATTTAAAGTTCAAAATAACATGAGTCTAACCCCCACGTTAAGCTAGCTCAATTTTCCATATTTTGATAACATTGGAGACTGACAGAGCAACGACAAAGCCTCCAAATAATCCAATTTATCCCAAACAGTGTGATGCCATGCATTATGTGTCATTTATGAGCCTTTACGCAAGGAGCACCAATGATCAGTTTAAAATGATCATTTTAACTGGTTGATCAACGTGACATATCCGCACTAAAACTTTTGTAACTTTTGATTTAGATTTCAAAATGATCCGAATCCAACACCCACGTTAAGCTAGTTTAATTTTCTATATTGTGACAAAATTTAAGATTGAAATAGCTAAGCCAAATCCTCCAAGTAATCCAATATATCCCAAACTGTGTGATTCCATGCATTATGCTTCATTTATATGCCTTGATCAATAAGCACAAATGATTAGTTTAGAATGATCATTTTAACTAGACGATCAACATGACATGTCCAACACCCACATTAAGATAGCTCAATTTTCCATATTATAAAAACATTTAAGACTTGAAAGGTACGACAAAGCCTCCAAGCAACCCAATGTATCCAAACTCGGGATGCCATGCAATATGCTTCATTTATAAGCCTTTAATCAAGGAGCATTGATGATCAGTTTAGAATAATCAATTTAACTAACTGATCAACTTGACATGTCTATAAGTTTTGATTTAGAGCTCAAAATAAAATGAGTCCATCTCCCACGTTAAGCCATCTCAATTTTCCATATTGGAACAACATTTAAGACTCAAAGAGCTATGACAAAGCCTCCAAGCAATCATCCAATGTGTCACAAACTGCATGATGCCATACATTATGTTTTATTTATAAGCCTTCAATCAAGGAGCACTAATGAGCAGTTTAGAATGACAATTTTCACTAGCCGATCAACTTGACATGTCTGCACTAAATCGTCAATAACTTTTGGCTTAGAGTTCAAAATGACACAAATCCAACGCCCAGGTTAAGTTAGCTCAATTTTCTATATTGTGACACAATATAAGACCAAAATAGCTACGAAAAAGCCTCCAAATAATCCGATGTATCCCAAACTGCGTGATGCCATGCATTATGATTCATTTATAACCCTTTGCTCTACGAGCACCAATGATCAGTTTAGATAGATCCTTTTAACTAGCCGATCAACTTGACATGTCCACATTAAATTGTCCTTAACTTTTGATTTAGAGATCAAAATGACATGAATCCAATGCCCACATTAAGCCAGCTAAATTTTACATATTGTAACAACATTTAATACTAGAAGAGCTACGACAAAGCCTCCAAGTAATGCAATGTATCCCAAACTGTGTGATGACATGTATTATGCTTCATTTATAAGCCTTTAATTATGGAGCACCAATGATCAGTTTAGAATGATCATTTTAACTGGCCGATCAAGTTGACATTTTCGCACTAAATGGTTTGTAACTTTTGATTTAGAGTGCAAAATGACATGAGTCCAATGCCCATGTTAAGCTCGCTCCATTTTCTATATTGTGACAAATTTTAAGATCGAAATAGCTATGCATTATGATTCATTTATACGCCTTTACTCGGTGAGCACCAATGACTAGTTTAGAACGATCATTTCACCTAACTAATCAACTTGACATGCCCGCACTAAATCGTTTTTAACTTTTGATTTAAAGTTCAAAATAACGTGATTCTAACAATCATGTTAAGCTAGCTCAATTTTCCATATTTTGATAACACTGGAGACTGATAGAGCTACGACAAAGTCTCCAAATAATCCAATTTATCCCAAACTGCGTGATGACATGCATTATGTGTCATTCATGAGCCTTTACTCAAAGAGCACCAACGATCAGTTTAAAATGATCACCAATGATCACCACGTTAAGCTAGCTAAATTTTCCATATTGTAAAAACATTTAAGACTAGAAGAGCTACAACAAATTCTCCAAGTAATGCAATGTATCCCAAACTGTGTGATGACATGCATTATGTGTCATTTATGAGCCTTTACTCAAAGAGCACCAACGATCAGTTTAAAATGATCATTTTAACTGGCCAATCAACTTGACAGTCCACACTAAATCATCTATAACTTTTGATTTCGAGCTCATAATAACATGAATCCATCTCCCACGTTAAGAGCTCAATTTCCAATATTGTGAAAACATTTAAGACTAAAAGAGCTATGACAAAGTCTCCGAATAATCCAATGTATCACAAACTGCGTGATGCCATGCATTATGTTTCATTTATAAGTCTTTAATCAAGGAGCACCAATGATCAGTTTAGAATAATTATTTTAACCAGTTGGTCAACTTGAAATCTCCGCACTAAATCGTCAATTACTTTTGATTTAGAGCTCAAAATTACATGAATCCAACACCTACATTAAGCTACCTCAATTTTCCACATTGTGACAATATTTAGGACTGAATGAGCTATGATAAATCCTCCAAATAATCCAATGTATTCCAAACTGCGTGATGCCATGCATAATTCTTCATTTTTAAGGCATTAATCAAGGAGAACCAATGATCGGTTTAATATGATCATTTTATATGGCCGATCAACTTGACATGTCTGCAGTAAGCATCTATAACTTTTGATTTAGAGTTCAGATCGACACGAATCCAGCACTCATGTCAAGCTAGGTCAATTGTCTATAATTTGGCATAATTGAAGACAAAAATAGCTACGACAAACTCTCTAAATAATCCAATCTATCCCAAACTGCGTGATTCCATACATTATGCTTCATTTATAAGCATTTACTCAAGGAGCATCAATGACCAGTTTAGAATGATCATTTTAATTAGTTGATCAACTTGAAATGTCCGCACTAAATCATCTTGAACTTTTCATTTAGAGCTCAAAATGACATGAATCCAATGCCCACGTTATGCTAGCTCAATTTTCCATATCATGACAACATTTGAGACTGAATAAGCTATGAAAAAAGCTCCAAGAAATCCAATGTATCCCAAACGGCTTGATGCCTTGCATAATGCTTCATTTATAAGCTTTTAATCAAGGAGCACCAATTATCAGTTTAGAATGATCATTTTAACTAGCTGATCAAGTTGACATGTCCTCACTAAATCGTCTTTTACTTTTGATATAGAGCTCAAGATGACATGAATTCAATGCCCACTTTAAGCTAGCTTAACTTTACATATTGTGATAACATTTGAGACTATAAGAGCTACGAGAAAGCCTCCAAAGAATCCTGTGTAATCCCAAACTGCGTGATACCATACATTATGTTTTATTTGTAAGCATTTAATCAAGGAGCACGAATGATCAGTTTAGAATGATAAGTTTAGAATGATCATTTTAACTGGTTGATCAACTTGTCACATCCGCACTAAATCGTAAGTAACTTTTGGGTTAGAGTCCAAAATGACACCAATCTAACGCGCACGTTAATCAAGCTTAATTTTCTATATTTTGACATAATTTAAGACCAAAATAGCTACGACAAAGCCTCAAAATAACATGTCCACATTAAAAAGTCTTCAAACCTTTGAATTAGATCTCCAAATGACATGAGTCCAACACACATGTTAAGCTATCTCAATTTTCTATACTGTGACCACATTTGAGACTCAAAGAGTAACAAAATTCCTCCAAATAATCCAATGTATCTCAAACTGCGTGATGTCATGCATTATGCTTCATTTATAAGCGTTACTCAAGGAGCAGCAGTGATCAGTTTAGAATGATCATTTTAACTGGTCGATCAACTTGACATGTCCGCACTAAATGGTCCGTAACTTTTGATTTACGTTAAGCTTGCTCAAGTTTAGAATGACAGGAATCCAACGGTCACATTAAGCTTGTTCAATTTTCCATATTGTGACAACATTTAAGACTGAATGAGCTACTACCAAGCCTCTAAGGAATCCAAACTGCATGATGCCTTTCGTTATGCTTCATTTATAACCCTTTAATCAAGGAGCACCAAAGTTTAGAATGATCATTTGAACAAGCCGATCAACTTGATATGTCCACACTAAATTGTCTTTAACTTCTGATTAAGATCTCAAAATGAAACGAATCCAAAACCCACATTAAGCAAGCTCGACTTTCTATATTCCTACAAAATTTAAGACCGAAATAGGAATAACAAAGCCTCCAAGTAATCTAATCTATCCCAAACTGTGCGATGCCATGCATTATGCTTCATTTATAAGCATTTACTCTACGAGCCCCAATTTTAAAATGATCATTTTTACTAGCCGATCAACTTGACATGTTCATGCTAAATTATCTATAACTTTTAATTTAAAGCTCAATATGACATGAGTCCAATGCCCACATTAAGCTAGCTAAATTTTCAATATTGTGCCTACATTTGATACTAAAAGAGCTACTACAAAGCGTCCAAGAAATCCAATGTATCCCAAAGTTCGTGATCACATGCATTATGCTTCACTTACAAGCCTTTACTCAAGGAGCACCAATGATCAGTTTAGAATGATCATTTTAACTGGCCGATCAACTTGACATGTCCATACTAAATCTCTTGTAACTTTTGATTTAAACTTCAGAATGACATGAATCAAATGCCATCGTTAAGCTAGCTCAATGTTCAATATTGTAACAATATGTGAGACCAAAATAGCCACGACAAAGTCTACAAGAAATTCTCTTGATACATGTGATAAGCTGAACTTTTGGAAGAGTGCTCTTGATCTGCTCCTTGTCATTGCTCCCGGTGGCACTACTGGTGTGGAGACTTCCTCTAGATGCATGTCCTTGATGCAGTTATATCCCAAAGTGGATGATGCCCAATGTAATGTTTCATTTATAAGCCTTTACTCACGTATCACTAATGATCAGTTTAGAATAACCATTTTAACTAGCTGATCAACTTAACATAACCGTACTAAATCACCTTCAACCTTTGAATTAGAGATCAAAATGACATGACTCCAACGGCCACATAAAGCTAGCTCAATTTTCCATATTGTGACAACATTTGACACTCAAAGAGTTACAAAAAACCCTCAAAATAATCCAATGTATCCCAAACTTTGTGATGCCATGCATTATACTTCATTTATATGCCTTTACTAAAGGAGCTACAAAAAACCTAGAAATAATCCAATGTATCCCAAACTGCGTGAGGCCATGCATTATACTTCATTTATATGCCTTTACTCAAGGAGCACGAGTGATAAGTTTAGAATGATCATTTTAACTGGTCGATCAAGTTGTCATGTCCGCACTAACTTGTCTGTATCTTTTGATTTAGAGTTCAGAAGGATGGGAATCCAACGCTCACACTAAGCTGGCTATATTTCTATATTGTGATAAAATTTAAGACCAAAATAGATACGACAAAGCCTTCAAGTAATCCGATATATCCCAAACTGCGTCATGCCATGCATTATGCTTCATTTATAAGTCTTTACAGAAGTAGCACCAATGATCAGTTTAGACTGATCATTTTAACTAGCTGATCACCTTGTCATGTCCGCACTAAATAGTCTTCAACCTTTGAATTAGATCTAAAATTAACATGAGTCCAATGCCCACATTAACCTAGCTAAAGTTTCCATATTGTGACAACATTTGAGAATCAAAGAGTTACAAAAAAGCCTCCAAATAATCCAATATATCCCAAACTGCGTGATGTCATGCATTATGCTCCATTTATAAGTGTTTACTCAAGGAGCACCAGTGATCAGTTTAGAATGAACATTTTAACTGGCCTATCAACTTGACATGTCCGAGCTAAATCGTCTGTAATTTTTGATTTAGAGTTCAGAATGACAGGAATGCAATGCCGACGTTAAGCTAGCTCAATTTTCCATATTGTTACAATATTTTCAGATATATGACCTACTACAAAGCCTCCAAGTAATCCAATGTATTGGAAACTTTATGATGCCATTCATTACATTTCATTTATAACCCTTTAGTACAGGAGCACCAATCATCAGTTTTGAATGATCATTTTAACTAGCCGATCAACTTGACATGTCCACACAAAATTGTCTTTAACTTTTGATTTAGTGCTCAAAATGACACGAATCCAAAGCCCACGTTAAGCAAGGTCGACTTTCTATATTGTGACAAAATTTAAGACCAAAATAGCTAAGACAAAGCCTCCAAGTAATCCAATCTATACCAAACTGCGTGATGCCATGCATTATGCTTCATTTATAAGCCTTTACTCAATGAGCACCAGTGATTAGTTTAGAATGATCATTTTAACTACATGTTCAACTTGACATGTCCGCACTAAATCTTCTTTAACTTTTTATTTAGAGCTCAAGATGATATGAATCCAATGCCCACGTTAAGTTAGCTTAGTTTTCCATATTGTGAAAACATTTGAGACTTAAAGAGTTAGCCAAACCATCAAAGTACTTTATTCTATCCAAAACTGCATGATGTCATATGCTTAATGCTTCTTTTATAATCCTTTACTTAAGCAGCATAAATGACAAATTTTAAATTATGATTTTAACTCGCCAGTCAACTTGACATATCCGCACTAAATCGTCTCTAACTCTTAATTTAGAGTTCTGAATGAAACGAATCCAACACCCACATTAAGCTAACTCAATTTTCTATAGTGTTACAAAATTTAAGACCGAAATAGCTATGACAAAGCCTCCAAGCAGTTCAATCAATCCCAAACTATGTGATGCCATGCATTATGCTTCATTTATAAGCCCTTACTCAAGGAACACCAATGATCTATTTAGAATGATCATTTAACTAGCTGATCAACTTGACATGTCCGCACTAAATCGTCTTTAACTTTTTTACTTAGAGCTCAAGATGACATGAATCCAATGCCCATGTTAAACTAGCTCAGTTTTCCATATTGTAAAAACATTTTAGACTGAAAGAGCTATATATGGCATCAAAGTACTGTAATCTATCCAAAACTTCATGATGCCATGCATAATGCTTCTTTTATACTCCTTTTCTCAAGTAGCACAAATGACCAATTTAGAATGATGATTTTAACTGGCCGATAAACCTGACATGTCCACACTAAATCGTCTGTAACTTTTAATTTAGAGTTCAGAATGACACGGATCCAACGTCCATGTTAACCTAACTCAATTTTTTATAGTGTTACAAAATTTAAGACCAAAATAGCTTCGATGAAGCGTCCAAGTAATCCAATCTATCCTAAACTGAGTGATTCCATGCATCTTCATTTGTAAGCCTTTACTAAAGGAGCACCAATGATCAGTTTAGAAAGATCATTTTAACGGGCTGATAAAATTGACATGTCCGCACTAAAGTGTCTTTAACTTGTGATTTAGAGCCAAACTGACAATTTTTTATAGTGTTACAAAATTTAAAACCAAAATAGCTTCGATGAAGCGTCCAAGTAATCCAATCTATCCTAAACTGAGTGATTCCATGCATCTTCATTTGTAAGCCTTTACTAAAGGAGCACCAATGATCAGTTTAGAAAGATCATTTTAACGGGCTGATAAAATTGACATGTCCGCACTAAAGTGTCTTTAACTTGTGATTTAGAGCCAAACTGACAATTTTTTATAGTGTTACAAAATTTAAAACCAAAATAGCTTCGATGAAGCGTCCAAGTAATCCAATCTATCCTAAACTGAGTGATTCCATGCATCTTCATTTGTAAGCCTTTACTAAAGGAGCACCAATGATCAGTTTAGAAAGATCATTTTTACTAGTTGATCAACTTGACATGTCCACAGTAAATTGTCTTTAACTTGTTATTTAAAACTCAAGATGACATGAGTCGATATTGTGAAAAAATGTGATACTGAAGGAGCTAGCCAAAGCATCAATGTAATGCAATCTATCTAAAACTGTGTGATGCCATGCATTATTTTTCTGTTATAAGACTTTAATCAAGGAGCACCAATGACCAATTCAGAATGATCAAATTAACTGGCCAATCAACTTGACACATCCTCACTAAATCGTATGTAACTTTTAATTTAGAGTTCAGAGTTATACGAATCCAATGCCCACGTTAAGCTATCTCAATTTTGTATAAGACCAAATAGCTAGAACAAAGCATTCAAGAAATCCAATCTATCCCAAATTTTGTGATGCCATGCATTATCTTTCATTTATAAGCATTTACTCAAGGAGCACTAATGATAAGATTACGATGGTCATTTTAACTAGCTGATCAATTTGACATGTCCGCAATAAATCATATTTAACTTTTTATTTAGAGCTCAAGATGACATGAATCCAAGGTGCATGTAAAGCTTGCTCAAATTTCCATAATGTGAAAACATTTGAGATTCAAAGAGCTAGACAATGATCAAAATAATGCAATCTATCACAAACTACATGATGCAATGCATTATGCTTCATTTATAAGCCTTTACTCAAGGAGCAATAATGACCAGTTTAAAATGATCATTTTAACTGGCCAATCAACTCGACATGTCGGCACTTAAATTGTGATTTAAGGTTCAAAATGACACGAATCCAACACCAAGGTTAAGCTAGCAAAATTTTCTACATTGTGACAAAATTTAAGACCGAAGTAGTTACGACAAAGCCTCAAAGCAATCCAATCTCTCCCAAACTCTGTGATGCCATGCATTATGCTTAATTTATAAGCCTTTACGCAAGGAGCACCAATGACCAATTTAAAATGATCATTTTAACTATCTGATCAACTTGACATTTCCGCACTAAATCTTCTTTAAATTTTTATTTAGAGCTCAATATGACGTGAATCCAACATCCACATAAAGCAAGCTCAATTTTCCATATTGTGACAACAATTGAGACTCAAAGAGCTCGAAAAAGCCTCAGAGAAATGCAAGCTATCCAAAATTGGCCTTTACTCAATTGGCCAATGATCAGTTTAGAGCGATCATTTTAATGGGCTGATGAGCTTGACATGTAGGCACTAAATCCTCCGTAACTTTTAATTTAGAATTCAGAATGACAAGAATCCGACGCCCACGTTATGAAATTTTCTATAATGTGACAAAATATAAGACCAAAATAGTTATGACAAAATCTCCAAGTAATCCAATATATCCCAAACTATGTGATGCCATGCATTATCCTTCATTTATAAGCCTTTACTTAAGGAGCACCAATGATCAGTATAGAATGATCATTTTTGTTAGCTGATCAACTTGACATTTCAGCACTAAATCGTCGTTAAATTTTTGTTTAGTTCACAAGATGACATGAATCCAACGCCCACATTAAGCTAGCTCAATTTTCCATATTGTGAAAATATTTGAGATTGAAAGAGCTAGGCAAAGCATCAAAGTAATGCAATCTATCGAAAACTGCGTGATAACATGCATAATGCTTCTTTTATAAGCCTTTACTCAAGTAGCACCAATGACCAGTTTAGAATGATCATTTTAACTTGACATGTCCGCCCTAAATCGTCCATAAATTTTAATTTAGAGTTTAGAATGACACGAATCCAACGCCCACGTTAGGGTAACTCAATTTTCTATATTTTCACAAAATTTATGATCAAAATAGCTACGACAAAGCCTCCAAGTAATCAAATCTATCCCAAACTGCGTGATACCATGCATTATCCTTTAGTTATAAGCCTTTAGTCAAGGAGCAGCAATGATAAGTTGAGGATGATCAATTTAACTATCTAATCAACTTGACATGTCCGCTCTAAATCGTTTTTACTTTTTATTTTGAGCCCAAGATGACATGAATCCAATGTGCACGCTAAGCTAGCTCAATTTTCCATATTGTGAAAACATATTATATTGAAAGAGCTAGACAAATCCTCCAGTTAATCCAATCTATCCCAAATTGTGTGATGCCATGCATTATGCTTAATTTATAAGCCTTTACACAAGGAGCACCAATGATAAGTTTAGAATGATCATTTTTACTATCTGTGATAACTTGACACGTCCACACTAAATTGTCTTTAAATTTTTATTTAGAGCTCAATATGACATGAATCGAACCTCCACGTTAAGCTAATTCAATTTTCCATATTGTGACAACAATTGAGACTCAAAGAGCTAGAGAAAGCCTCAAAGTAATGCAATCTATCCAAAATTGCGTGAGGCCATGCATTTTGCTTCATTTATAAGCCTTTACTCTAGGGGCACAAAGGATCAGTTGAGAATGATCATTTTAACGGGCCGATCAGCATGACATGTCCACACTAAATCGTCTGTAACTTTTAATTTAGAGTTCAGAATGACACGAATCTAAAGCAAACGTTAAGCTAGCTCAGTAAATTGATATTGTGACAAAAGTTATGACCGAAGTAGGTACGACAAAGCCTCCAAGTAATCCAATCTTTTCCAAACTGCGTGATGCCATGCATTATCCTTCATTTAAAAGCCATTACTCAAGGAGCACCAATGATAAGTTTAGAATGATCATTTTAACTAGCAGATTAACTTGACATGTACGCACTAAATCGTGTTTAACTTTTTATTTAGAGCACAAGATGACATGAATCCAACGTGCACGTTAATCTTGCTCAATTTTCCATATTGTGAAAGCATTTGAGATTGAAAGAGCTAGAAAAAGCATCAAAGTAATGCAATCTATTCCAAATTGTGTGATGTCATTCAGTATGCTTCATTTATAAGCCTTTACTCAAGGAGCAATAATGACCAGTTTCCATGTCCACACTAAATCGTCTGTAACTTGTGATTTAGACTTCAAAATGACAAGAATACAACACCCATGTTAAGCTAGCTCAATTTTCTATATTGTGACAAAAGTTAAGACCGAAGTAGCTTCGACAAAACGTACAAGTAATCCAATCTATCCCAAATTGTGTGATGCCATGCATTATGTTTAATTTATAAGTCTTTACTCAAGGAGCACCAATGATCAGTTTAGAATGATTATTTTAACTATCTGTGATAACATGACACGTCCACATTAAATCGTCATTAAATTTTTATTTAGAGTTCAATATGACACGAATCCAACATCCACGTTAAGCTAGCTTAATTTTCCATATTGTGACAACAACTGAGACTCAAAGTAGACAAAGTCTCAAAGTAATACAATGTATCTTAAATTGCGTGATGCCATGCATTTTGCTTCATTTATAAGCCTTTACTCATGGGGCACAAAGGATCAGTTTAGAATGATCATTTTAAGGGGCATTCAGCGTGACATGTCCACACTAAATCATCCGTAACTTTTAATTTAGGTTCAGATTGACACGAATCCAAAGCACACGTTAAGCTAGCTCAATTTTCGATATTTAGACAAAATTTATGACCAAAGTAGCTACGACTAAACCTCCAAGTAATCTAGTCTATCCCAAACTGCATGATGTCATGCATTATCCTTCATTCAAAAGCCTTTACTCAAAGAGCACCAATGATAAGTTTAGGATGATCATTTTAACTAGCTGATCAACTTGACATGTACGCACTAAATCGGGTTTAACTTTTTATTTAGAGCTCAAGATGACATGAATCCAACGAGCACGTTAAGCTAGCTCAATTTTCCATATTGTGAAAACATATGAGATTGAAAGGGCTAGAAAAAGCATCAAAATAATGGAATCTATTCCAAGCTGTGTTATGCCATGCATTATGCTTCATTTATAAGCCTTTAGACAAGTAGCACTAATGACCAGTTTAGAATGATCATTTTAACTGGCCAATCAACTCGACATGTCCATACAAAATCGCCCGTAACTTGTGATTTAGACTTCAAAATGACATGAATCCAACACCCATGTTAAAACTAGCTCAATTTTCTATATTGTGACGAACATTAAGACGAAAATAGCTACGACAAAGCCTCCAAGTAATCCAATTTATCCCGAATTGCGTGATGCCATGCATTATGCTTAATTTATAAGCATTTACTCTAGGAGCACCAATGATCAGTTTGTAATGATCATTTTAACTATCTGTGATAACTTGACACGTCCACACTAAATCGTCTTTAAATTTTTATTTAGAGCTCAATATGACATGAATCCAACGTTCACGTTAAGCTAGCTCAATTTTCCATATTGTGCAATAATTGAGACTCAAAGAGCTAGACAAAGCCTTAAGATAATGCAATCTATCCAAAACTGCCTGATGCCATGCATTCTGCTTCATTTATAAGCCTGTACTCAAGGGGCACCAATGATCAGTTTAGAATGATCATTTTAACTCGCCGATCAGCTTGACATGTCCGCACTAATTTGTCCATAATTTTTGATTTAGAGTTCCGAATGACATGAATCCAACGCTGAAACTAATCTAACTCAATTTTCTATATTGTGACAAATCTTAAGATCGAACTAGCTACAACAATGCCTCCAAGTAATAATTTATCCAAAATTGCGTAATGACATTCTTTATGCTTCATTTATTAGCCTTTACTCAAGGAGCACCAATGATCATTTTAACTAGCTCATCAACTTGACATGTCCGCACTAAATCGTCTTTAACTTATCATTTAGAGCTCACGATAACACGAATCCAACACCCACTTTAAGCTAGCTCAATTTTCCATATTGTGAAAACATTTGAGACTGAAAGAGCTAGACAAAGCATCAAAGTAATGCAATCTATTCAAAACTGGATGGTGCTAGGCATTATGCTTCTTTTATAAGCCTTTACTCAATGAGCATCAGTGATTAGAATGATCATTTTAACTGGCCAATTGACTTGACATGTCTGCACTAAATCATCCGTAACTTGTGATTTAGAGTTCGAAATGACTTGGATCCAACACCCACATTAAGCTAGATCAATTTTCTATATTGTTAGAATATTTAAGACCATAGTAGCTACGACAAAGCCTCCAAATAATTCAATCTATCCCAAACTGCGTGATGCCATGCTTAATGCTTAACTTATAGGTCTTTACTGAGGGAGCACCAATGATCAGTTTAGACTAATCATTTTAACTATCTGATCAACTTCACATGTCCACACTAAATCATCTTTACGTTTTTATTTAGAGCTCAATATGATATGAATCCAACATACACGTTAACCTAACTCAATTTTCAATATTGTGACAACAATTGGGACTCAAAGAGATAGACACAACTTCAAAGTAATGCAATCTATCCAAAACTGCGGGATGCCATGCATTCTGCTTCATTTATAATCGTTTATTCAATGGGCACCAATGATTAGTTTAGAATGATTATTTTTGCGGGCCGATCAGCTTAACATGTCCGCAATAAATCATTTGTAAATTTTAATTGAGAATTCAGAATGACACGAATCTAACGTCCACGTTACGCCAATTTTCTATATTACGCCAATTTAAGACCGAAATAGCTACAACCAAGCCTCCAAGTAATTCAATTTATCCCAAACTGCGTAATGCCATGCATTACGCTTAATTTATATGCCTTTACTCAAGAAGCACCAAAGATCAGTTTAGATTGATTATTTTAACTTCTGATCAATTTGACATGTCCACACTAAATCGTCGTTAAATTTTTATTTAGAGCTCAATATGACATGAATCCAATGTTCACGTTAAGCTAGCTCAATTTTCCATATTGTGCAATAATTGAGACTCAAAGAGCTAGACAAAGCCTTAAGATAATGCAATCCATCCAAAACTGCCTAATGCCATGCATTCTGCTTCATTTATAAGTCTGTACTCAAGGGGCACCAATGATCAGTTTAGAATGATCATTTTAACTCGCCGATCAGCTTGAAATGTCCGCACTAATTCGTCCATAATTTTTGATTTAGAGTTCAGAATGACATGAATCCAACGCTGAAACTAATCTAACTCAATTTTCTATATTGTGACAAATCTTAAGATCGAAATAGCTACAACAATGCCTCCAAGTAATAATTTATCCAAAATTGCGTAATGACATTCTTTATGCTTCATTTATTAGCCTTTACTCAAGGAGCACTAATGATCATTTTAACTAGCTCATCAACTTGACATGTCCGCACTAAATCGTCTTTAACTTATCATTTAGAGCTCACGATAACACGAATCCAACACCCACATTAAGCTAGCTCAATTTTCCATATTGTGAAAACATTTGAGACTGAAAGAGCTAGACAAAGCATCAAAGTAATGCAATCTATCCAAAACTGGATGGTGCTAGGCATTATGCTTCTTTTATAAGCCTTTACTCAATGAGCATCAGTGATTAGAATGATCATTTTAACTGGCCAATTGACTTGACATGTCTGCACTAAATCATCCGTAACTTGTGATTTAGAGTTCGAAATGACTTGGATCCAACACCCACGTTAAGCTAGATCAATTTTCTATATTGTTAGAATATTTAAGACCGTAGTAGCTACGACAAAGCCTCCAAATAATTCAATCTATCCCAAACTGCGTGATGCCATGCTTAATGCTTAACTTATAGGTCTTTACTGAGGGAGCACCAATGATCAGTTTAGACTAATCATTTTAACTATCTGATCAACTTCACATGTCCACACTAAATCATCTTTACGTTTTTATTTAGAGCTCAATATGATATGAATCCAACATACACGTTAACCTAACTCAATTTTCAATATTGTGACAACAATTGGGACTCAAAGAGATAGACACAACTTCAAAGTAATGCAATCTATCCAAAACTGCGGGATGCCATGCATTCTGCTTCATTTATAATCGTTTATTCAATGGGCACCAATGATTAGTTTAGAATGATTATTTTTGCGGGCCGATCAGCTTAACATGTCCGCAATAAATCATTTGTAAATTTTAATTGAGAATTCAGAATGACACGAATCTAACGTCCACGTTACGCCAATTTTCTATATTACGCCAATTTAAGACCGAAATAGCTACAACCAAGCCTCCAAGTAATTCAATTTATCCCAAACTGCGTAATGCCATGCATTACGCTTAATTTATATGCCTTTACTCAAGAAGCACCAAAGATCAGTTTAGATTGATTATTTTAACTTCTGATCAATTTGACACGTCCACACTAAATCGTCTTTAAATTTTTATTTAGAGCTCAATATGACATGACTCCAATGTTCACGTTAAGCTAGCTCAATTTTCCATATTGTGCAATAATTGAGACTCAAAGAGCTAGAAAAAGCCTTAAGATAATGCAATCCATCCAAAACTGCCTGATGCCATGCATTCTGCTTCATTTATAAGTCTGTACTCAAGGGGCACCAATGATCAGTTTAGAATGATCATTTTAACTCGCCGATCAGCTTGAAATGTCCGCACTAATTCGTCCATAATTTTTGATTTAGAGTTCAGAATGACATGAATCCAACGCTGAAACTAATCTAACTCAATTTTCTATATTGTGACAAATCTTAAGATCGAAATAGCTACAACAATGCCTCCAAGTAATAATTTATCCAAAATTGCGTAATGACATTCTTTATGCTTCATTTATTAGCCTTTACTCAAGGAGCACTAATGATCATTTTAACTAGCTCATCAACTTGACATGTCCGCACTAAATCGTCTTTAACTTATCATTTAGAGCTCACGATAACACGAATCCAACACCCACATTAAGCTAGCTCAATTTTCCATATTGTGAAAACATTTGAGACTGAAAGAGCTAGACAAAGCATCAAAGTAATGCAATCTATCCAAAACTGGATGGTGCTAGGCATTATGCTTCTTTTATAAGCCTTTACTCAATGAGCATCAGTGATTAGAATGATCATTTTAACTGGCCAATTGACTTGACATGTCTGCACTAAATCATCCGTAACTTGTGATTTAGAGTTCGAAATGACTTGGATCCAACACCCACATTAAGCTAGATCAATTTTCTATATTGTTAGAATATTTAAGACCGTAGTAGCTACGACAAAGCCTCCAAATAATTCAATCTATCCCAAACTGCGTGATGCCATGCTTAATGCTTAACTTATAGGTCTTTACTGAGGGAGCACCAATGATCAGTTTAGACTAATCATTTTAACTATCTGATCAACTTCACATGTCCACACTAAATCATCTTTACGTTTTTATTTAGAGCTCAATATGATATGAATCCAACATACACGTTAACCTAACTCAATTTTCAATATTGTGACAACAATTGGGACTCAAAGAGATAGACACAACTTCAAAGTAATGCAATCTATCCAAAACTGCGGGATGCCATGCATTCTGCTTCATTTATAATCGTTTATTCAATGGGCACCAATGATTAGTTTAGAATGATTATTTTTGCGGGCCGATCAGCTTAACATGTCCGCAATAAATCATTTGTAAATTTTAATTGAGAATTCAGAATGACACGAATCTAACGTCCACGTTACGCCAATTTTCTATATTACGCCAATTTAAGACCGAAATAGCTACAACCAAGCCTCCAAGTAATTCAATTTATCCCAAACTGCGTAATGCCATGCATTACGCTTAATTTATATGCCTTTACTCAAGAAGCACCAAAGATCAGTTTAGATTGATTATTTTAACTTCTGATCAATTTGACACGTCCACACTAAATCGTCTTTAAATTTTTATTTAGAGCTCAATATGACATGACTCCAATGTTCACGTTAAGCTAGCTCAATTTTCCATATTGTGCAATAATTGAGACTCAAAGAGCTAGAAAAAGCCTTAAGATAATGCAATCCATCCAAAACTGCCTGATGCCATGCATTCTGCTTCATTTATAAGTCTGTACTCAAGGGGCACCAATGATCAGTTTAGAATGATCATTTTAACTCGCCGATCAGCTTGAAATGTCCGCACTAATTCGTCCATAATTTTTGATTTAGAGTTCAGAATGACATGAATCCAACGCTGAAACTAATCTAACTCAATTTTCTATATTGTGACAAATCTTAAGATCGAAATAGCTACAACAATGCCTCCAAGTAATAATTTATCCAAAATTGCGTAATGACATTCTTTATGCTTTATTTATTAGCCTTTACTCAAGGAGCACTAATGATCATTTTAACTAGCTCATCAACTTGACATGTCCGCACTAAATCGTCTTTAACTTATCATTTAGAGCTCACGATAACACGAATCCAACACCCACATTAAGCTAGCTCAATTTTCCATATTGTGAAAACATTTGAGACTGAAAGAGCTAGACAAAGCATCAAAGTAATGCAATCTATCCAAAACTGGATGGTGCTAGGCATTATGCTTCTTTTATAAGCCTTTACTCAATGAGCATCAGTGATTAGAATGATCATTTTAACTGGCCAATTGACTTGACATGTCTGCACTAAATCATCCGTAACTTGTGATTTAGAGTTCGAAATGACTTGGATCCAACACCCACGTTAAGCTAGATCAATTTTCTATATTGTTAGAATATTTAAGACCGTAGTAGCTACGACAAAGCCTCCAAATAATTCAATCTATCCCAAACTGCGTGATGCCATGCTTTATGCTTAACTTATAGGTCTTTACTCAAGGAGCACCAATGATCAGTTTAGAATAATCATTTTAACTATCTGATCAACTTCACATGTCCACACTAAATCATCTTTACGTTTTTATTTAGAGCTCAATATGATATGAATCCAACATACACGTTAACCTAACTCAATTTTCAATATTGTGACAACAATTGGGACTCAAAGAGATAGACACAACTTCAAAGTAATGCAATCTATCCAAAACTGCGGGATGCCATGCATTCTGCTTCATTTCTAATCGTTTATTCAATGGGCACCAATGATTAGTTTAGAATGATCATTTTTGCGGGCCGATCAGCTTAACATCTCCGCAGTAAATCATTTGTAAATTTTAATTGAGAATTCAGAATGACACGAATCTAACGTCCACGTTACGCCAATTTTCTATATTACGCCAATTTAAGACCGAAATAGCTACAACCAAGCCTCCAAGTAATTCAAGTTATCCCAAACTGCGTAATGCCATGCATTATGCTTAATTTATATGCCTTCACTCAAGAAGCACCAAAGATCAGTTTAGATCAATTTGACATGTCCGCACTAAATTGTTTTTAACTTTTTATTTAGAGCTCAATATGACATGAATCCAATCCCTATGTTAACCTAGCTCAATTTTCCATATTCTGACAATATTTAAGACTGGAAGAGCTAGACAAAGCATCAAAGTATTGCAATCTATCCAAGACTGCGTGATGTCATGCATTATACTTCTTTTATAAGCCTTTACTTAAGGAACAACAATTACCAGTTTAAAATGATCATTTTAACTGGCCTATCAACTTGACATGCTCGCTTAGAATGATCATTTTAACTGGCCTATCAACTTGAAATATTCGCACTAAATTATCCATAACATTTTATTCAAAGTTCAAAATGACATCTATCCAACACCCACGTAAAGCTAGCTCGGTTTTCTATATTGTGACAAAATTTAAGACCAAAATAGATATGAAAAAGCCTCCAAGTAATCCAATATATCCCAAACTTCATGATGCCATGCATTATGCTTCATTTATAGGCCTTTACTCAAGGAGCACCAACGAACAGTTTAGAATGATCATTTCGACTTGTTGATTAACTTGACATGTCTGCAATAAATCGTCTTTAAATTTTTATTTAGAGCTCATGATGACATGAATGTAACGCCCACGTTAACCTAGCTCAATTTTCCATATTGTGAAAACATTTGAAACTCAAAAAGAGCTTGACAAAGCATCAAAGTAATGCAATCTATCCAAAACTGTGTGATGTCATGCATTATGATTCTTTTATAAGCCTTTACTCAACAAGCACCAATTATCAGTTTAGAATGATTATTTTAACCAGCTGATCAACTTGACATGTCCTCACTAAAACGTCCGTAACTTTTAATTTAGAGTTCATAATGAAACGAATACAACACCCATGTTAACCTAACTCAATTTTCTATATTGTTACAAAATTTAAAACCAAAGTAGCTGCGACAAAGCCTACAAGTAATCCAATCTATCCCAAACTGCGTGATTCCATGCATTATGCTTCACTTGTAAGCCTTTACTCAAGGAGCACCAATGATCAATTTAGAATGATCATTTTAACTAGCTGATCAAGTCGACATGACTACGATGGATCATCTTTAAATTTATATTTAGAGCTCAAGAGGACATTAGTCCATATTAACAAAACAATTGACACTGAAAGAGCTACTACAAAGCGTCGAAGAAATCCAATGCATCCCAAACTGTGTGATGCCATGCATTATACTTCACTTAAAAGCCTTTACTTAAGGAGCCCCAATGACCAGTTTAGAATGATCATTTTAACTGGCCGATCAACTTGACATGTCCACACTAAATTGTCCGTAACTATTAATTTTGAATTCAGAATGACACGAATCCAATGCTCACGTTAAGCTAACTCAGTTTTCTATGTTGTGACAAAATTTGAGACAAGGATTGCTACAAAAAAGCATCGAAGTAATCCAATCTATGCAAAACTGTGTGATGCCATGCATTATCCTTCATTTATAAGTCTTTACTTCAGGATCACCGATGATCAGTTTACAATGATTATTTTAACTAG
Organism: Pugionium cornutum; assembly: GCA_018901935.1. Classification (NCBI taxonomy): domain Eukaryota; kingdom Viridiplantae; phylum Streptophyta; class Magnoliopsida; order Brassicales; family Brassicaceae; genus Pugionium; species Pugionium cornutum. The sequence continues at coordinate 27,174,955 of CM032155.1, forward strand.
CTAATCAACTTGAAATATCTGCACTAAATCATCTTTAACTTTTTATTTAGAACTCAAGATGACATGAATCCAATGGCCACATTAACCTAGCTCAATTTTCCATATTGTGAAAACATTTGAAATTGAAAGAGCTTGACAAAGCATCAATATCATGCAATCTATCCAAAACTGCATGATAACGTGCATAATGCTTCTTTTATAAGCCTTTACTCAAAGAGCAATAATGAGCAGTTTAGAATCATCATTTTAACTGGCCGTTGAACTTGACATATTTGTCCTAAATTGTCCATAAATTTTAATTTAGAGTTCAGAATGATACGATTCCAACACCCACGTTAAGCTAACTCAATTTTTATATTGTTACATAATTTAAGACGAAAATAGCTATGATAAAGCCTCCAAATAATCCAATATATCCAAAAACTGCGTGATGCCATGCATTATGCTTCACTTATAAGCCTATACTCAAGACGCACCAATGACCAGTTTATAATGATCATTTTTATTGCCCGATCAACTTGACATGTCCACACTAAATCATCCGTAACTTGTGATTTAGAGTTCAATATAACTCGAATCTAACACCCACACTAAGCTTCTATATTGTGACAAAATATAGGACCAAAATAGCTATGACAAAACCTCCAAGTAATCCAATATATCCCAAACTGCATGATGGCATGCATTATGCTTCATTTATAAGCCTTTAGTCTGTAAGCACCAATGATCAGTTTAGAATGATCAGTTTAACTAGCTAACAACCTTGACATGTCCGCACTAAATCATCTTTAACTTTTGATTTAGAGCTCAAGACCACATGAATCCAACGCCCACGTTAAGCTAGCTCAATTTTCGATACTGTGAAAACATTTTAGATTGAAAGAGCTAGACAAAGCATCAAAGTGATGCAATCTATCCAAAATTGTGTGATGCCATACATTATGATTCTTTTATAAGCATTTACTGTAGGAGCACCAATGAACAGTTTGGAATGATCATTTTAACTGGCCGATCAACTTGACATGTCTGGCTTAAATCTTCTGAACTTGTGATTTAGAGTTCAAAATGACACGAATCCAACACCCACATTAAGCTAGCTCAATTTTCTATACTGTGACAAAATTTAAGACCGAAATAGCTACGACAAAGCCTCCAAGTAGTCCAATCTATCCCAAACTGTGTGATACCATGCATTATACTTCATTTATAAGCCTTTACTCAATGAGCACCAATGATAAGCTTAGAATGATCATTTAAACTAGCTGATCAACTTGACATGTCCGCACTAAAACCTCTTTAACTTCTTACTTAGAGCTCAAGATGACAAGAATCCAATGCCCACGTTAAACTAGCTCAGTTTTCCATACTGGGAAAACATTTTAGACTGAAAGAGCTATACATGGCATCAAAGTACTGTAATCTATCCAAAACTGCATGATTCCATGCATAACGCTTCTTTCATAATCCTTTTCTCAAGTAGCACAAATGACCAATTTAGAATGATGATTTTAACTAGCCGATAAACTTGACATGTCCTCACTAAATCATCTGTAACTTTTAATTTAGAGTTCAGAATGATCACGGATCCAACGCCCATGTTAACCTAACTAAATTTTTTCTAGTGTTACAAAATTTAAGACCAAAATAGCTTCGATAAAGTGTCCAAGTAATCCAATCTATCCCAAACTGAATGATTCCAAGCATCTTCATTTGTAAGCCTTTACTCAAGGAGCACCATTGATCAGTTTAGAAAGATCATTTTAACTAGTTGATCAACTTGCCATGTCCACAGTAAATTGTCTTTCACTTGTTATTTAGAAATCAAGATGACATGAGTCGATATTGTGAAAAAATTTGAGACTGAAAGAGCTAGCCAAAGCATCAAAGTAATGCAATATATCAAAAACAATGTGATGCCATGCTTTATTTTTCTTTTATAAGACTTTACTCAAGGAGCACGAATAACCAATTTAGAATGATCAGTTTAACAGGCTGATCAGCTTGACACGTTCGCACTAAATCGTATGTAACTTTTAATTTAGAGTTCAGAGTTATACGAATCCAACGCCCACGTTAAGCTAACTAAATCTTGTATAAGACCAAATAGCTACAACAAAGCATCCAAGAAATCCAATCTATCCCAAATTGTGTGATGCCATGCATTATCCTTCATTTATAAGCCTTTACTCAAGGAGCACCAATGATAAGATTAGGATGACCATTTTAACTAGCTGATCAATTTGACATGTCCGCACTAAATCATATTTAACTTTTCATTTAGAGCTCAAGATGACATGAATCCAAGGTGCACGTAAAGCTTGCTCAATTTTCCATAATGTGAAAACATTTGAGTTTCAAAGAGCTAGACAATGATCAAAATAATGCAATCTATCCAAAACTATGTGATGCAATGCATTATGCTTCATTTATAAGCCTTTACTCAAGGAGCAATAATGACCAGTTTAGAATGATCATATTAACTGGCCAATCAACTCGACATGTCCGCATTTAAATTTTGATTTAGAGTTCAAAATGACACGAATCTAACACCCATGTTAAGATAGCAAAATTTTCTACATTGTGACAAAATTTAAGACTGAAGTAGCTATGACAAAGCCTCCAAGTAATCCAATCTATCCCAAACTGCGTGATGCCATGCATTATGCTTAATTTATAAGCCTTTACTCAAGTAGCACCAATGATCAATTAAAAATGATCATTTTAACTATCTAATCAACTTGACATTTCCGTACTAAATCTTCTTTAAATTTTTATTTAGAGCTCAATATGACATGAATCCAACGTCCACATGAAACAAGCTCAATTTTCCATATTGTGACAACAATTGCGACTCAAAGAGCTAGACAAAGCCTCAAATTAATGCAATCTATCCAAAACTGTGTGATAATGCATTCTGCTTCATTTATAAGCCTTTACTCAAGGGGCACAAATGATCAGTTTATAGTGATCATTTTAACAAGCTGATGAGCTTGACATGTGCGCACTAAATCCTACATAACTTTTAATTTAGAATTCAGAATGACAAGAATCCAACACCCACGTTAAGAAATTTTCTATAATGTGACAAAATACAAGACCAAAATAGTTATGACAAAATCTCCAAGTAATCCAATCTATCCCAAATTGTGTGATGCCATGCATTATGCTTCATTTATAAGCATTTTCCTAAGGAGCACCAATGATCATTTTTACTAGCTGATCAACTTGACATTTCTGCACTAAATCGTCTTTAAATTTTTATTTAGTACTCAAGATCACATGAATCCAACGCCCACATTAAGCTAGCTCAATTTTCCATATTGTGAAAACATTTGAGTTTGAAATAGTTAGGCAAAGCATCAAAGTAATGCAATCTATCGAAAACTGTGTGATAACATGCATAATGCTTCTTTTATAAGCCTTTACTTAATGAGCACGAATGACCAGTTTAGAATGATCATTTTAACTTGACATGTCCGCCCTAAATCGTCCATAAATTTAAATTTAGAGTTTATAATGACACGAATCCAACGCCCACGTTAGGATAACTCAATTTTCTATATTTTTACAAAATATAAGAACAAAATAACTACGACAAAGCCTCCAAGTAATCCAATCTATCCCAAAATGCGTGATGCCATGCATTATCCTTTATTTAAAAGCCTTTACTCAAGGAGCACCAATGATAAGTTGAGGATGATCATTTTAACTATATGATCAACTTGACATGTCCGCTCTAAATCGTCTTTAACTTTTTATTTAGAGCTCAATATTAACTGAATCCAACGCGCACGCTAAGCTACATCAATTTCCCATATTGTGAAAACATTTTATTTTGAAAGAGCTAGACAAAGCATCAAAGTAATGCAATCTACCCGAAACTCCGTGATGCCATAGATTTTGCTTAATTTATAAGCCTTTACTCAAGGAGCACCAATGATGAGTTTAGAATGATCATTTTAACTATCTGATCAACTTGACATGTGTGCACTAAATCGTATTTAAATTTTTATTTAGAGCTCAATACGACATGAATCCAATGTCCACATTAAGATAGCTAAATGTTCCATATTGAGACTCAAAGAGCTAGACAAAGCGTCAAAGTAATACAATCTATCCAAAACTGCGTGATGCCAGGCATTTTGCTTCATTTATATGCCTTTACTCAAGGGGCACAAGGGATCAGTTTAGAATGATCATTTTAACGGGCCAATCAGCAGGACATGTCCACACTAAATCGTCCGTAACTTTTAATTTAGAGTTCAAAATGACACTAATCCAAAGCCCTTGTTAAGCTAGCTCAATTTTCGATATTGTGACAAAATTTATGACCAAAGTAGCTACGACAAAGCCTCCAAGTAAACCAATCTATCCCAAACTGAATGATGCCATGCATTATCCTTCATTTAGAAGCCTTTATTCAAGGAGCACCAATGATAAGTTTAGGATGATCATTTTAACTAGCTGATCAACTTGACATGTACGCACTAAATCGTGTTTTACTTTTTATTTAGAGCTCAAGATGGCATGAATCCAACGCGCACCTTAAGCTACCTCAATTTTCCATATTGTGAAAAAATCTGAGATTGAAAGAGCTAGAAAAAGCATCAAAGTAATGCAATTTATTCCAAACTGCGTGATGCCATGCATTATGCTTCATTTATAAGCCTTTACTCAAGTAGCAATAATGATTAGTTTAGAATGATCATTTTAACTGGCCAATCAACTTGATATGTTCACACTAAATCGTCCGTAACTTGTGATTTAGACTTCAAAATGACAAGAATCCAACACACACATTAAGCTAGCTCAATTTTCTATATTCTGACAAAAGTTAAGAAAAAAGTAGCTATGACAAAGCCTCCAAGTAATCCAATCTATCCCTAATTGTGTGATGACATGCATTATGCTTAATTTATAAGCCTTTACTCAAGGAGCACGAATGATAAGTTTAGAATGATCATTTTAACTATCTGTGATAACTTGACACATCCACACTAAATCATCTTAAAATTTTTATTTAGAGCTCAATATGACATGAATCCAACGTCCACGTTAATTTAGTTCAATTTTTCATATTATGGAACCAATTGAGACTCAAAGAGCTAGACAAAGCCTCAAAGTAATGCAATCTATCTCAAATTGCGTGATGCCATGCATTTTGCTTCATTTATAAGCCTTTACTCAAGGGGCACAAAGGATCAGTTTAGAATGATCATTTTAACGAGCAGATCAGCGCGACATGTCCACACTAAATCGTCCGTAACTTTTAATTTAGAGTTCAGAATGACACGAATTCAAAGCCCACGTTAAGCTAGCTTAATTTTTGATATTGTGACAAAATTTATGACCAAAGTGGCTACAACAAAGCATCCAAATAATCAAATATATCCCAAACTGCGTGATGCCATGCATTATTCTTCATTTAAAAGCTTTTACTCTAGAAGCACCAATGATAAGTTTAGGATGATCATTTTAACTAGCTGATCAACTTGACATGTACGCACTACATCGTGTATAACTTTTTATTTAGAGCTCAAGATGACATGAATCCAACGCACACGTTAAGTTAGCTCAATTTTCCATATGAGATTGAAAGAGCTAGAAAAAGCATCAAAGTAATGCAATCAATTCCAAACTGTGTGATGCCATGCATTATGCCTCATTTATAAGCCTTTATTCAAGGAGCAATAATGACCAGTTTAGAATGATCATTTTAACTGGCCAATCAACTCGACATGTCCACAGTAAATCGTCCGTAACTTGTGGTTTTGACTTCAAAAATGACATTATTCCAACCCCACGTTAAGCTAGCTCAATTTTCTATATAGTGACAAAAGTTAAGACCAAAGTAGCTACGACAAAGCCTCCAAGTAATCTAATATATCCCAAATTTTGTGATGCCATGCATTATGCTTAATTTATAAGCTTTTACTCAAGGAGCACGAATGATCAATTTAGACTGATCATTTAAACTATATGTGATAACATGACACGTCCACACTAAATCGTCTTTAAATTTTTATTTAGAGCTCAATATGACATGAAACCAATGTCCACGTTAAGCTTAGCTCAATTTTCCATATTGTGAAACAATTGAGACTCAAAGAGCTAGACAAAGCCTTAAATTAATGCAATCTATCCAAAACTGCGTGATGTCATGCATTCTGCTTCATTTATAAGCCTTTACTCAAGGGGGCACCAATGATCAGTTTAGAATGATCATTTTAACTCGCCGATCAGCTTGATATGTCCACACTAAATCGTCCATAATTTTTTATTTAGAGTTCAGAATGACACGAATCCAACACCCACATTAAGCTGGCTCAATTTTCCATATTGTGAAAATATTTGAGACTGAAAGAGCTAGACAAAGCATCAAAGTAATGTAATCTATCCAAAACTGGATGGTGCCAGGTATTATGCTTCTTTTATAAGCCTTTACTCAAGGAGCAATAATGACCCGTTTAGAATGATCATTTTAACTGGCCAATCAACTCGACATGTCCACACTAAATCATCCGTAACTTATGATTTAGAATTCAAAAATACATTATTCCAACACCCACGTCAAGCTAGCTCAATTTTCTATATTGTGACAAAAGTTAAGACCGAAGTAGCTACGACAAAGCCTCCAAGTAATCCAATCTATCCCAAATTATGTGATGTCATGCATTATGTTTAATTTATAAGCGTTTACTCAAGGAGTACCAATGATAAGTTTAGAATGATCATTTTAACTATCTGTGATAACTTGACACATCCACACTAAATCGTCTTTAAATTTTTATTTAGAGCTCAATATGACATGAATCCAACGTCCATGTTAAGCTAGCTCAATTTTCCAAATTGTGAAACAATTGAGACTCAAAGAGATAGACAAAGCCTTAAAGTAATGCAATCTATCCAAAACTGCGTGATGTCATGCATTCTGCTTCATTTATAAGCCTTTACTTAATGGGGCACCAATGATCAGTTTAGAATGATCATTTTAACTCGCTGATCAGCTTGATATATCCGCACTAAATCATCCATAATTTTTGAATTAGAGTTCAGAATGACACGAATCCAACGCCGACAGTACTCTTACTCAATTTTCTATATTGTGACAAAATTTAAGATCGAAATAGGTACGACAATGCCTCCAAGTAATCCAATTTATCCAAAACGGTGTGATTGCATGCTTTATGCTTCATTTATTAGCCTTTACTCAAGGAGCACCAATGATCATTTTAACTAGCTCATAACCTTGACATGTATGCACTAAGTCGTCTTTAACTTTTTATTTAAAGCTCAAGATGATAGGAATCCAATACCCACATTAATCTAGCTCAATTTTCCATATTGTGAAAACATTTAAGACTGAAAGAGCTAGACAAAGCATCAAAGTAATGCAATCTATCCAAAACTGGATGGTGCCAAGTATTATGCTTCTTTTATAAGCCTTTACGCAAAGAGCATTAATGACCAGTTTAGAATGATCATTTTAACTGCCCCATCAACTTGACATGTCCGCACTAAATCACATGTAGCCTTTGCTTTAGAGTTCAAAATGACACGAATCCAACACCCACGTTAAGCTAGCTCAATTTTGTATATTGTGACATTATTTAAGACCGAAGTAGCTACGACAAAGCCTCCAAATAATCCAATCTATCCCAAACTGTGTGATGCCATGTATTATCCTTCATTTATAAGCCTTTACTCAAGGACCACCAATGATAAGTTTAGGATGATCATTTTAACTAGCCGATCAACTTGACATCGCACTAAATCATCTTTCACTTTTTATTTAGAGCTCAAGATGACATGAATCCAACGCGCACGTTAAGCTAGCTCAATTTTCCATATTGTGAAAACATTTGAGATTGAAAGAGCTAGACAAAGCACCAAAGTAATACAATCTATCCCAAACTGCGTGATGACATGCATTGTGCTTCATTTATAAGCCTTTACTCAAGGAGCTCAATAATGACCAGCTTAGAATGATCATTTTAACTAGCAAATCAACTCGATATGTCTGCACTAAATCGTCCGTAACTTGTGATTTAGAGTTCAAAATGACATGAATCCAACACCCACATTAAGGTAGCTCAAGTTTCTATATTGTGAGAAAATTTAAGACCGTGGTAGCTACGACAAAACATCCAAATAATTCAATGTATCTCAAACTGCGTGATGCCATCCATTATGCTTAATTTATAGGTCATTACTCAAGGAGCACCAATGATCAGTTTTGAATGACCATTTTAACTATTTGATCAACATGACATGTCCGCACTAAATTGTCTTTAAATTTTTATTTAGGGCTCAATATGATATGAATCCAACGTCCACATTAACCTAGCTCAATTTTCAATATTGTGACAACAATTGAGACTCATAGAGATAGACACAGCCTCAAAGTAATGCAATCTATCCAAAACTGCAGGATGCCATGCATTCTGCTTCATTTATAATCGTTTACTCAAGGGACACCAATGATCAGTTTAGAATGATCATTTTAACGGGCCGATCAGCTTAACATGTCCGCACTAGATCGTTCGTAAATTTTAACTGAGAATTCAGAATTACACGAATCTAACGCCCACGTTACGCTAAATCAATTTTCTATATTGTGACAAAAATGAAGACCAAAATAGCTACAACAATGCCTCCAAGAAATTCAAGGAGGACCAAAGATCAGTTTAGATTGATCATTTTAAGTTCTGATCAACTTGACATGTCCGCACTAAATCATCTTTAACTTTTTATTTAGAGCTCAATATGACATGAATCCAATGCCAACATTAAGCTAGCTCAATTTTCCATATTCTGACATTAATTAAGACTGGAAGAGCTAGACAAAGCATTAAAGTATTTGCAATCTATCCAACACTACGTGATACCATGCATTATGCTCTTTTATAAGCTTTATGCAAGGAGCACCAATTACCAGTTTGAAATGATCATTTTGACTGGCCGATCAACTTGACATTCCCGATTAGAATGATCATTTTAACTGGCCTATCAACCTGACATATCCACACTAAATTATACGTAACTTTTGATTCAGAGTTCAAAATGACATGAATCCAACACCCACGTAAAGCTATCTCAGTTTTCTATTTTTTGACAAAATATAAGACCAAAATAAATATATGACAAAGCCACCAAGTAATCCAATATATCCCAAACTTCATGATGCCATGCATTATACTTCATTAATAGGCCTTTACTCAAGGAGCACCAATGATCAGATTAGAATGATCATTTCAACTTGCTGATTAACTTGACATCTCCGCAATAAATTGTCTCAAGATGACATGAGACCAACACCCACGTTAACCTAGCTCAATTTTCCATGTTGTGAAAAAATTTGAAACTGAAAGAGCTAGACAAAGCATCAAAGTAATGCAATCTATCCAAAACTGTGTGATGCCATGCATTATGTTTCTTTTATAAGCCTTTACTCAGGTATCACCAATGACCAGTTTAAAATGATCATTTTAACTGGCCTATCAACTTGACATGTTTGCACTAAATCGTCTGTAACCTTTAATTTAGAGTTCATAATGACACATATCCAATGTCGACGTTAAGCAAACATAATTTTCTATATTGCGACAAAATTAAGGACCAAAATAGCTACGACAATGCCTCCACATAATCCAATGTATCCCAAACTGCATGATGCAATGCATTATGCTTCTTTTGTAAACCTTTGGTCAACGAGCACCAATGATTAGTTTAGAATGATCAATTAAACTAGGCGATAAACTTGAGATGTGCATACTAAATCAACCATAACTTTTGATTTAGAGTTCAGAATAAAACGAATCCAACACCCACAAATAAGCTAGCTCATTGTTCTATGTTGTGATAAAAATTAAGAACGAAATAGATACGACAAAGCCTCCAACTAATCCAATTTATCCCAAACTGCGTGATGCCATGCATTATGCATTACTCAATGAGCACCAATGATTAGTTTATAATGATCAATTTAACTAGCGGATAAACAAGACATGTCCACCCTAAGTCATCCCTAACTTTTGATTTGGAGTTCATAATAACTTGAATCCAACAATGCCAACGTTAAGCTAACTCAATTTTCTATATTGTGACAAAAATATAAGACCGAAACAGCTACAACAAAGCTGCCAAGTAATCCAAAGTATCCCAAACTGCGTGATGCCATGCATAATGCTTCATTTATAAGCCTTTACTAAAGGACCACCAAAATGATGTGTATGCACTAAACTGTCCGTAACTTTTGATCTAGTGTTCAGAACAAAACAATCCAACGCACATATTACTTGATACTGAAAGAGCTACCAGAAAGCCTTCAAGTCATCAAATCTATCCCGAACTGCGTGATGCCATACATTATTCTTCATTTATAAGCCTTTACTCAAAGAGCACTAATCATCATTTTAGAATGATCAGTTTAGAATAATCACTTTAATGGGCCGATCAACTTGACATGTATTATGCCATGCATTATGCTTCATTCATACATCTTTATCATTTGAGTAGAGCTCAAAATAACAGGAATCGAACATCCACGTATCTAGCTCATAATTTAAAATAGTGACAACATTTTAGACATAACGACCTACGAAAAAGCCTCCAAACCTTTGCTGAATGAGCACCAAGGATCAGTTTAGAATGATCATCTAAACTACCAGATCAACTTGACATGTCCACACTAAATCGAATTTAATATTTGACATACAACTCAAAAGGACATGAATCCAACGCCCACGTTGAGTTGTACGCACTAAATCATCTTGTCATTTGATTAGAGCTCAACATGATATGAATCCAATGCCCACATTACTTTAGCTCAATTTTCAATATTGTGACAACATTTGAAACTAAAATAGCTATGATAAAGCCTCCAAGTAATCCAATGAATCCCAAACTGCGTGATGACATACATTATGCTTCATTTGTAAACCTTTGCTCAATGAGTACCAATGATCAATTTAGAATGATCATTTTAACTAGCTGATAAACTTATCATGTCCGCAGCAAATCGACCGTAACTTTTGATTTAGAGTTTAGAATGAAATGAATCCACTTCCCACGATACGCTTGCTCAGTTTTCTATATTGTGATAAAATTTCAGACCGAAATAGACAAAAATGCCTCCAAGTAATCCAATGTATTCCAAACTGCGTGTTGTCATGCATTGCGCTTCATATATAAGCATTTACTAAAGGAGCACCAATGATAACTTTAGAATGATCATTTTAACTGGCCAATCGACTTGACAAGTCTGCACTAAATCGTCTGTAACTTTTGATTTAAAATTCAGAATCACAAAAATCCAATGCCTATGTTAAGCTAGATCAATTTTCTATATTGTGGCAACATTTGAAACTGAAAGGGCTGCAAAAAAGCCACCAAGTAATCCAATCTATCCTGAATTGAGTGATGCCATGCATTCTGCTTCATTTTTAAACTTTACTCAAGGAGCATAAATGATATGAATGATCAGTTTAACAGGCCGATCAACTTGACATGTCAGCACTAAATCGTTCATAACTTTCAAGTTAGAGTTCAGCATGACACGTATCTAACGCTCACGTTAAGCTAGCTCAATATTCTATATTGTGAAAAAATTTAAGACCAAAATAGCTATGACAAAACCTACAAGTAATCCAACCTGTCCTAATTTGCGTGATGACATGCATAAAGCTTCATTTATATGCCTTTACTCAATGAGCATCAATGATCAGTTTAGGATGATCATTTTCACTAACTGATCAACTTGACAAGTCTGCACTAAATCGTCTTTAATATTTGATTTAGAGTTCGAAATGACATGAATCCAACGCCCACCTTAATCTAGTTCAATTTTCAATATTGTGACAACATTTGAGACTGAAAGAGCTATGAAAAAGCCTCCCAGTAAGCCAATATATCCTACACTATGTGATGCCATGTATTACGCTTCATTTATAAGCCTTTACTCCATTAGCACCAATGATAAGTTTAGAATGATCAGTTTAGAATGATCACTTTCACTAGCCAATCAACTTAACATGTCAGCACTAAATTGTCTGTAACTTTTGATTTAGAGTTGTGAATCACGAATCCAACGCCCACATTAAGCTAGCTCAATATTCTATAATGTGACAAAGCTTAAGAACGAAGTAGCTACGACAAATCCTCCAAGTAATGCAATATGTCCCAAATTGTGTGATGCCATGCATTATGCTTCATTGATACACCTTTACTCAATGAGCACCAATAATTAGTTTAGAATGATCATTTTAACTAGTTGATGAACATGGCTTGTACACATTAAATCGTCCTTACATTTGATTTAGTGTTGAAAATGACATGATTCCAATGCCCACGTTAAGCTAGCTCAATTTTCCATTGTGACATCATATGAAACTGAAAGAGCGACAACAAAGCTTCCAAGTAATCCAATGTATTCCAAACAGCGTGATCCATGCATTTTGCTTCATTTATAAGCCTTTGCCGAAGTAGCACCAATGATCAGTTTAGAATGATCTTTTTGACTGGCCGATCAACTTGACATGTCCACACTAAATCGTTCATAGCTTTTTATATAGAGTTTAGAATAATACGAAAACAATTCTCATGTTAAGCTAGCTCAATTTTCTATATTGTGACAACCTTTTAGACTGAAAGAGCTACGTCAAAGCCTCCAAGTAATCCAATGTATCCCAAGCAGCGTTATATGCTTCAATTATGAATTGTGCACCAATGATCAGTTTAGAATGATCATTTTAACTAGTTGATCAACTTGACATGTCCGCACTAAATAGTCTTTAACTTTTTATTTAGAGCTCAAAATGACATGAGTCAAACGCCCAAGTTAAGCTAGCTCAATTTTACATTATGTACAACAATTTAAACTGAAAGAGCTACAAAAAAGCCTCCAAATAATCAATTGTATCCCAAATTGTGTGATGCCATGAATTATGCTTCATTTATAGGCCTTTTTTCAAGGAGAACCAATGATTAGTTTCCAATGATTATTTTAACTAGACGATCAACTTGACATGTCCTCACTAAATCGTCCACAACTTTTCGATTAGAGTTCAGAATGACACAAATCTAACATCCACGTTAAGCTAGCTCAATTCTATATTATGACAACATTTGAGAATGAAAGAGCTATGATAAAACTTCCAACTAAACAAATGTATCTCAAACTGCGTGATGCCATGCATTATGCTTCATTTATAAGCCTTTACCCAAAGAGCACCAATGATCAGTTTAGAATGATAATTTTAACAAGCCAATCAACTTGACATGTCCACACTAAATAGTCCGTAACTTTTTATTTAGAGCTTAAAGTTACATGAGTCCAACGCCCACGTTAAGGTAGCTCAATTTTCAATATTGTGAGAACATTTGAGTCTGAAAGAACTACTACTAAGCATCCAAGTAATCCAATGTATCCCAAACTACTTGATGCCATGCATTATGCTGCATTTATAAGCTTTTACTCAAGGAGGACCAATGATCAGTTTAGAACGATCATTTAGTTGGACTATCATGTTGACATGTCCGCACTATATCGTCTGTAATTGTTGATTTAGAGTTCAGAATGACACGAATCCAATGCCCACGTTAAACTAGATCAATTTTCTATATTGTGACAACATTTGAGACTCAAAGAGATACGAAAAAGCCTCCAGGTAATCCAATGTATCTAAAACTATGTGATGTCATGCATTATGCTTCATTTATAAGGCTTTACTCAAGGAGCACCAATGATCAGTTTAGCATGATCGTTTTAATTGCCCGATCAACTTGACATGTCCGCACTAAATCATCTATAACTTCTTATTTAGAGTTCAAAATGACACAAATCCAACGCCCACGTTAAACTAGCTCAATTTTCTAGATATTGACAAAATTTAAGACCGAAATAGTTACGAAAAAGCCAATCTATCCCAAACTACGTGATGCCATGCATTATAGCCCTTAGTAAAGGAGCACCAATGATCAGTTTAGAATGATCATTTTAACTAACCAAATCCAACGCCCATGTTAAACTAGCTCAATTTTTCTATACTGTGACAACATTTGACATTGAAAGAGCTGCGATAAAGCCTCAAAGTAGCCCAATGTATCCCAAAATGTGTGATGCCATGCAATATGTTTCATTTATAAGCCTTTATTCAAGGAGCTCCAATGATGAGTTTAGAATGATCAGTTTAACTGGACGATCAACTTGACACGTTTGCACTAAATCGTATGTAACTTTTGATTTAAAGTTCAGAATGACACGAATCCAACGTCCACGTTAACCTACCTCGATTTTCTATATTGTTAGAACATTTGAGTCTTAAAGGGCTATGACAAAGCCTCCAAGTAAACCAATGTATCCCAAACTGCGTGACGCCATGCATTATGCTTCATTTATAATCCTTTACTCAAGGAGCACCAATGATTAGTTTAGAATGATCATTTTAACTCGCCGATCAACTTGACATGTAGACACTAAATAATCTGTAACTGGTTATTTAGAGTTCAGAATGACACGAACGCAACGCTCACGTTAAACTAGCTCAATTTTGTATATTATGACAAAATTTAAGACCGAAATAGCTATGGCAAAGCCTCGAAGTAATCTAATCTATCACAAACTGCATGATGTCATGCATTATTCTTCATTTATAAGCCTTTAGTGAATGAGCACCAATGACCAGAGAATAATCATTTTAACTAGCTGATCAACTTGACACGTACGCACAAAATCGTCCGCAATTGTTGATTTAGAGTTTAGAATCATATGAATGCAATGTCCATGTTAAAATAGCTCAATTTTCTATATTGTGACAACATTTGAGACTAAAAGAGCTGCGAAAAAGCATTTAAGTAATCCAATGTATCTCAAAATGCGTGATGCGATCCACTATGCTTCATTTATAAGCCTTTACTCAAGGAACACCAATGATAAGTTTAGAATGATCATTTTAACAGGATGATCAACTTGACATGTCCACACTAAATCATCCGTAACTTGTGGTTTACAGTTCAAAATGACATGAATCCAATGCGAACGTTAATCTACCACAATTTTCAATATTGTGACAACATTTGAAACTGAAAGACCTACGTCAAAGCCTCCAGGTAATCCAATGTATCCCAACTGCGTGATGCCATGCATTATGCTTCATTTGTAAGCCATTATTCAAGCAGCACCAATGATCAGTTTAGAATGTTCATTTTAACTGGTTGATAAACTTGACATGTCTGCACTAAATTGTCCGTAACTTTTTATTTAGAATTCAGAAGGACACGAATCCAACGCACACGTTAAGCTTGCTCAATATTCTACTTTGTGACAAAATTTAAGACCGAAATAGCTACGCACTAAATCGTGCATACCTTTTTACCTAGAGTGTAAAATGACACGAATCCAATGACCACATTAAGCTAGCTCAGTTTTCTATATTGTGAAAAAATTTAAGACCGAAATAGCTACAATAAAGCTAGCAAGTAATCCAATCTATCCCAAACTGTGTGATGCCATGCATTATGCTTCATTTATAATCCTTGAGTCAAGGAGCACCAATGTTCAGTTTAGAATAATCATTTTAACTAGGTGATTAACTTGACATGTCTATACTAAATTGTCTATAACTTTTGATCTAGAGCTCAAAATGATACAAATCCAACGCCCACGTTAAACTAGCTCAATTTTCTATATTGTGACAACATTTGAGATTGAAAGAGCTACGTCAAAGCCTCCAAGTAATCCAATGTATCCTGAACTGCGTGATGCCATGCATTATGCTTCATTTATAAGACTTTACTCAAGGAGCACCAACGATCACTTTAGAATTATCATTTTAACTGGACGATAAACTTGACACGTCCGCACTAAATTGTCTGTAACATTTGATTTAGAGGTCAGAATTACACAAATCCAACCTCCACGTTAACCAAACTCAATTTTCTGTATCGTGAAAACATTTGAAACTAAAAGAGCTATGGCAAAGATTCCAATAATCCAATGTATCCCAAACTGCATGATGCCATGCAATATGCTTCATTTATTAGCCTTTACTCAAGGAGCACAATGATTAGTTTAGAATAATCATTTCAACTAGCAGATCAACTTGACATGTGTGTAGTAAATCATCGTTTACTATTGATTTAGAGCTCTAACAGACATGAGTCCCATGCCCACATTACGCTAGCTCAATTTTCCATACAATGACAACATTTGAGTCTAAAAGAGCTACTACAAAGCTTCCAAGTAATCCACTGTATCCCAAACTACGTGATGCCATGCATTATGCTTCATTTATAAGCTTTTCTTCAAGGAGCACCAATGATCAGTGTAGAATGATCATTTTAACTGGACGATCAAGTTGAGATGACCGCACAAAATTGTCCATAACTATTGATTTGGGGTACATAATGACACGAATCAAACGCCCACGTTAAACTAGCTAAATTTCTATATTGTGACAACATTTGAGACTAAAAAAACTAAAACAAAACCTCCAAGTAATCCAATGTATCCCAGAGTGTGTGATGCCATGCCTTATGCTTCATCTATAAGCCTTTACGCAAGGACATCCAATAATCAGTTTGGAATGATCATTTTAAGAAGACGATTAACTTGACTTGTCTGCAATAAATCGTCCGTAACTGTTGATTTAGAATTCAGAAGGACACGAATCCAATGCCCACGTTAAGCTTGCTCAATATTCTATATTGTGACAAAATTTAAGACCGAAATAGCTATGGCAAAGCCTCCAAGTCATCCAATCTATCCCAAAACTGTGTGATGTCATGCATTATGCTTCATTTATAAGCTTTTAGTCAAGGAGCAACAATGATCAGTTTAGAATGCTCATTTTAACTAGCTGATCAACTTGACATGTCTGTACTAACTCGTATTTAACTTTTGATTTAGAGCTTAAAATGAAACAAATCCAACACCCACGTTAAACTACCTCAATTTTCTATATTGGGACAACATTTGAGACTGAAAGAGCTACGAAAAAGCCTCCAAGTAATCCAATGTATCCCAAACTGTGTGATGCTATGCATTATGTTTCATTTATAAGTCTTTACTCAAGGTGCACCAATGATCAATTTAGAATTATCATTTTAACTGGAGGATCAACTTGACACGTCCGCACTAAATTGTCTGTAACTTTTTATTTAGACTTGAAAATGACACGAATCCAACAGTCACGTTAACCTATCTCAATTTTCTGTATTGTGACAACATTTGAGACTGAAAGAGCTACGACAATGCTTCCAATAATCCAATGTATCCAAAACTGCATAATGCCATTCATTATGCTTTATTTATAAGCCTTTACTCAGCGAGCACAATGAGCAGTTTAAAATGAACATTTCAACTAGCATATCAAGTTGACATGTCCGGACTAAATTGTATTTAACTTTTGATTTAGAGCTCTAAATGACATGAGTCCAATGCCAACATTAAGCTACCTCAATTTTCCACACTTGGCAACATTTGAGTATGAAAGAGCTACTACAAAGCCTCCAAGTAATCCAATGTATCCCAAACTAGGTGATGCCACACGTTATTCTTCATTTATAAGCTTTTAGTCAAGGAGCACCAATGATCAGTGTAGAGTGATTATTTTAATACGAAGATCAACTTGAGATGACCGCACAAAATCGTCCGTAACTGTTAATTTAGAGTACATAATGACATGAATCAAATGCCCACGTTGAACTAGCTCAATTTTCTATATTCTGACAACATTTAAGACTGAAAGAGCTACGACAAAACCTCCAAATAATTCATTGTATCCCATACTGTGTGATGTCATTCCTCGTGTTTCATTTATAAGCATTTAATCAAGATGCTCCAACTTGCATGCCCGCACTAAATTGTCTGTAACTGTTGGTTTAGAGTTCAGAACGGCACGAATACAACGCTTACGTTAAGCTTGCTCGAAAAAATTTAAGACCAAAATAGCTACGGTAAAGCCTCCAAGTACTCCAGTCTATCCCAAACTGCATGATGCCATGCATTATGCTTCATTTGTAAACCAATGATCAGTTTAGAACAATCATTTTAACTAGCTGATCAACTTGACATGTCCGCACAAAATCTTACAAGTTGTTGATTTAGAGTTCAGAATGACACAAATCCAACGCCCACGTTAAACTAGGTCCATTTTCTATACTGTCACAGCATTTGAGACTGAAAGAGCTACGACAAAGCCTCCAAGTAATCCTATGTATCCCAAACTGTGTGATACCATGCATTATTTTTCACCAATGATCAGTTTAGAATGATCATTTTAACTGGATGATTAACTTGACATGTACGCTCTATATCGTAGATAATTTTTATTTGGAGTTCAGAATGACATGAATCCAACTTCCACAATAACCCAGCTCAATTTTCTGTATTGTGACAGCATTTGAGACTGAAAGAGCTGCGACAAAGCATCCAAGTAAACGAATGTTTCCCAAACTATGTTCTGCTATGCATTATGCTTCATTTGTAAGCCTTTACACAAGAGTACCAATGATCAGATTAGAAGTTTCATTTTAACTGGTCGATAAAATTGACATGTATGCACTAAATCATCTGTAACTTTTTTTTAGAGTTGAAAGTTACACGAATCCAAGGACCACGTTAAGCTAGCTCAATGTTTTACATTGTGACAAAAGTTGAGACTGAAAGAGCTATGGCAAAGCTTCCAATAATCCAATGTATCCCAAACTGTGTGATGCCATGCATTCTGCTTCGTTTATAAGCCTTTAGTCAAGGATCACCAATGATCAGTTTAGAATTATCATTTTTTGCTAGCTGATCAACTTAACGTTCACGCACGAAATCGTTTTTAACTTTTGATTTAGAGCTCCAAATGACATGAGTCCAACGTCCACGTTAAGCTAGCTCAATTTTCTATATTATGTCTGGTCGATAAACTTTATGTGTATGCACTAAATCGTCCGTAACTTTTGATTTAGAATTCAGATTGAAACAAATCCAACGCCCACGTTAAGCTAGCTCAATTTTAAATACTGTGACATCATTTGAGATTGAAAAAACTACCACAAAGCTTTCAAGTAATATAATCTATGCCGAACTGCGTGATGTCATGCATTATGGTTTATTTGTAAAGTGTTCTTCAATGAGAAACAATGATCAGTTTAGAATGATCACTTTAACTAGCTGATCAACTAGACATGTCTGCACTAAATTGTCTTTAACATTTAATTTAGCGATCAAAACGTCATGGATTCAATTGCCCCGTTAATCTAGCTCAATTTTCAATATTGTGACAAAATTTGAGTCTGAAAGAGCTACGAGAAAGCCTCCAAATAATCCAATTTATCCCAAACTGCGTGATGCCGTGCATTATGCTTCATTTATACGCCTTTATTCAACCAGCACCAACGATCAGTTTAGAAAGATCAATTTAACTAGCCGATAAACTTGACATGTCTGCACTAAATCGTCCGTAACTTTATATAGAGTTGAGAATGACATAAATCCAACGCCCATGTTAAGATATCTCAATTTTCTACATTGTGACAAAATTTAAAACCGATATAGCTACGACAAAACCTCGAAGTAATCCATTCTATCCAAAAATATGTGATGCCATGTATTATGCTTCATTTGTAAACCTTTGCTTAACGAGCACCAATGTTTGGTTTAGAATTATCATTTTAATTAGCTGATCAACTTGATATTTCCGCACTAAATCGTCTTTACCAATTGATTTAGAGCTCAAAATGACTTGAATCTAATACCCACGTTAATCTAACTCAATTTTCAATATTGTGACAAGATTTAAAACTCAAAGAGATACAACAAAGCCTCCAAGTAATCCAATATATCCCAAACTTCATGATGCCATGCATTATGCTTCATTTATAAGCCTTTACTCAAGGAGCACAATTGATTAGTTTAGAATTATCATTTTAACTGGCCGATAAACATGACATGTATGCACAAAATTATCCATAACTTTTGATTTAGAGTTCTGAATGACAGGAATCCAACGCCCACGTTTAGCTAGTTCAGTTTTCGATATAATGATTAAATCTAAGACGAAAATAGCTACGACAAAGCCTCCAAGTAATCCAATCTATCCCAAACTATGTGATGCCATGCATTATGCTTCATTTGTTAACCTTTGCTCAATGAGCACCATTGATCAGTTTAGAATGATCAATTTAACTAGCCGATAAACTTCACATGTCCGTACTAAATCGTCCGTAACTTTGGATTTAGAGTTCAGAATGATATGAATCCAATGCCCACGCTAGGGTAGCTTAATTTTCTATATTGTGACAAAAGTTAACACAGAAATAGCTATGCCAAAGCCTCCTAGTAATCCAATCACTCCCAAACTGTGTGATGCCATGCATTATGCTTCATTTGTAAACCTTTGCTCAATTAGCACCAATGATCAGCTTAGAATGATCATTTTATAAAGCTGATCAACTTGACATGTCCGCACCAAATCGTCTTTAAAATTTGATTTATAGCTCAAAATGACATTACTCCAACGGCCACGTTAATCTAGCTCAGTTTTCAATATTGTGACAACATTTGAGACTAAAAGAGCTATGACAAAGCCTCTACGTAATCCAATGTATCCCAAACTGCGTGATGCCATGCATTATGCTTCATTTGTAAACCTTTCCTCAATGAGCACCAATGGTTAGTTTAGAATGATCATTTTAATTAGCTGATCAACTTGAAATGTCTGCACTAAATAGTCTTCAACATATGATTTCGAGCTGAAAATGACATGAATCTAATGCCCACGTTAATCTACCTTAATTTTCAATATTGTGACAACATTTTTGAGAGTCAAATAGCTACAAAAAGCCGTTAATTAGTCCAACGTATCCCAAACTGCGCAATGCCATGCATTATGCTTCATTTATAATCCCTAACTCAAGGAGCACCTGTGATCAGTTTAGAATTATAATTTTTGATGGCGGATCAACTTGACATGTCCACACTAAATTGTCAATAACTTTTGATATAGAGTTCGGAATGACACGAATCCAATGCCCACGTTAAGCTAGCTCAGTTTTCTATATCGTGATTAAATTTAAGACCGAAATAGCTATGACTAAGTCCAATCTATCCCAAACTCCGTGATGCCATGCATTATGCTTCATTTGTAAACCTTTGCTCAATAAGCAGCAATGATCAGTTTGGAATGTCATTTTCACTAGAAGATCAACTTGACATATCGGCACTAAATCGTCTTTAACAATTGATTTAGAGCTCAAAATGACATGAACCCAATGCCCACGTTAATCTACCCTAATTTGCAATATTGTGACAAAATTTGAGAATGAAAGACCTACGACAAAACATCCAAGTAATCCAATGTATCCCAAACTGCGTGATGTCATGCATTATGCTTCATTTATAAGCATTACTCAAGGAGCACCTATGATCAGTTTAGAATTATCATTTTAACTGGCCGATCAACTTGACACACTAAATTGTCCGTAACTTTTGATTTAGAGTTGGGAATGACACGAATCCATTGCCCACGTTAAGCTAGCTCAGTTTTCTGTATTGTGATTAAATTCAAGACCGAAATAGCTACGAAAAAGCCTCCAAGTAATCCAATCTATCACAAACTCCGTGATGCCATGCATTGCGCTTCATTTGTAAACCTTTGCTCAATAAGCACCAACGATCAGTTTAGAATGATCATTTTAACTAGCAGATCAACTAGACATGTACGCACTAAATCGCCTTTAACAATTGATTTAAAGCTCAAAATGACATGAGCCAAACGCCCACGTTAATCTACCCAAATTTTCAATATTGTGACAACATTTGAGAATGAAAGACCTACGACAAAGCCTCCAAGTAATCCAATATATCCCAAACTGCGTGATGCCAGGCATTATGCTTCATTTATAAGCATTTACTCAAGCAACACCTATGGTCAGTTTAGAATTATCATTTTTTAGCTGGCCGATCAACTTGACACACTAAATTGTACGTAACGTTTGATTTAGAGTTGGGAATGACACGAATCCATTGCCCACGTTAAGCTAGTTCAGTTTTCTGTATTGTGATTAAATTCAAGACCGAAATATCTACGACAAAGCCTCCAAGTAATCGAATCTATCACAAACTCCGTGATGACATGCATTATGCTTCATTTGTAAACATTTGCTCAATAAGATCCAATGATCAGTTTAGAATGATCATTTTAACTAGCAGATCAACTTGACATGTACATAGTAAATCGTCTTTAACAATTGATTTTGAGCTCAAAATGACATGAATCCAACGCCCATGTTAATCTACCTCAATTTTCAATATTGTGAAAACATTTGAGACTCAAAGTGCTACACCAAGCCTCCAAGTAATCCAGCGTATCCCAAACTACATGATGCCATGCATTATGCTTCATTTTGATCTTTGGGCCAGCCAGACGATCTGGTGTCCTCATCATCCCCTCCCCTTCAGTAGATTTTGACCTCGAAACTGGTTCATCTGCAAGGAAAGGAGCTCAATCAGTCACATTGAATGTGTTAGACACATTAAACTCACCTGGAAGTTCAAGTCGGTAGGCATTGTTTTTGATCCTCTCTAGGACTCTGAATGGTCAATCTCCTCTGGTGGCCAGCTTAAAACTCCTTAGGGTTTGAAATTTTTCTTTCCATAGGTGTAGCCACACACAATCGCCTGGTTGGAAGATCATTTCCCTTCTCCCCTTGTTGGCATGAGTCACGTATTGCCCGGTCCTCTTCTCCAGGTTCTCTGATACCTTCTGGTGCAATCTCTTAATTAATTCTGCCTTAGATGTTCCATTGATGTTGGTCATTTCTGCTGCTGGTAGTGGTGTTTGCTCCAAATGCGTTTGAGGGTTGAAGCCGTAGACCACTTTAAAAGGGGTCTTCTTTGTGGCTGAATGCACTGCTCGGTTGTAAGCAAACTCAATGAAGGGCAGGCACTCCACCCATGTCTTAAGGTTCTTCCCAATTGTGGTCCTGAGAAGAGTTGACAATGTCCGGTTGATCACTTCAGCTTGGCCATCGGTTTGAGGGTGGCACGTGGTAGAGAAGAGTAGCTTCATGCCTAGCTTTCTCCAAAGAGTCCCCCAGAAGTGGCTGAGGAATTTAGTGTCTCTGTCTGACACTATTGTCCTTGGCACTCCATGAAGACGCACTACTTCCCTGAAAAACAGCTCTGCCGTGTGCATGGCATCATTGACATTGGCACATCGTATGAAATGTGCCATCTTAGAAAATCGGTCCACCACTAGAAAGATTGCATATTTGTGGTTGATCTTGGGAAGACCTAGAACGAAGTCCATGGAGATGTCTACCCATGGATGTGTAGGTATGGGCAAAGAGAGATACAACCCATGAGGGTGCACTCGGGACTTCGCCTTCTTGCATGTGATGCACCTTGCACAACGGGCTTCTACTGACCTCTTGATGTGTGGCCAAAAGAAGTGCTCCTTGACCACGACTAGTATCTTTTCAACACCAAAGTGGACCATATGACCTCGTCCATGAGCTTCTCGTAGGGATCCTTGTGACAGCCTTCTCTCCCGGAACAAGAACCCATCATGGATGTAGAACTTGTCATGACTCCATGTGCCACATTCCTTGTACCTCTCAGCGAAGTCAGGATCATCCTTATATAAGTCCTTGATGTGCTCAAATCCTAAGACCTTTGCTTCCATTGTTGAGATCAAGGCAAACCTCCTTGATAGTGGATCGGCTACCACGTTATCCTTGCCCTTCTTGTACTTGATTACGTAAGGGAAGGTTTCTATGAACTCCAATCCCCTATCATGTCTTCTCTTGAGGTTGGTTTGCCCTCTAAGGTGTTTGAGAGTCTTGTGATCAGTGTGGATCACAAACTCCATGGACAACAAGTATTGTTGCCAAGTCTCCAAGGCTCGGACAAGGGCATAGAGCTCCTTGTCATAAGTGGGGTAATTAAGTGAGGCCCCACCTAACTTCTCACTGAAGTATGCCACTGGCTTTCCTCATTGGGTTAGCGCTGCGCCTATGCCAATTCCAATCATCACACTGGTGCATGAGTGAGGCTGTCCTTCAAGGCCTGGAATGCCTTCTCTTGAGCTTCTCCCCAGTTAAACCCCACATTATTCTTCACTACTAACGTCAATGGTGAGGCAATGCTGCTGAAGTTGGGCACAAATCTCCGGTAGAAGCTAGCCAGGCCATGAAAGCTTCTTACATGGCTGATGTTGCTCGGTGTTGGCCACTCCTGTATGGCTCGAATCTTCTACTCATCAACCTGTAAGTCCTGTGAACTCACAACAAAGCCGAAGAAAACAAGCTTGTCAGTACAGAAGGTGCACTTCTTGAGAATGGCATAAAGCTCTTCTTGTCTAAGGTTTTTAAGCACCATCTCAAGATGTGTGATGTGTTCCCTAAGGCATTTACTATAGAAAAGTATATCATCAAAGTAAACTACTACAAACTTATTGATGTACGCCCTAAGAACTTGGTTCATAAGGCGCATGAATGTGCTTGGGGCATTAGTCAAGCCAAATGGCATGACTGTCCACTCGTAGAGCCCTTGCTTTGTCTTGAAAGCAGTTTTCCATTCATCACCTTCTTTCATTCTGACCTGGTGGTATCCACTCTTGAGGTCTATCTTGGATAATACCGTGGCTCACTCAGCTCATCCAGCATGTCATCCAGCTGTGGTATAGGGTGCCGGTACTTAACTGTGATGTTGTTTTTGGTTCGGAAGTCTAAGCACATTTGCCAAGTCCCATCCTTCTTTTGAGGACTAGCAATACCGGTACGGCACATGGACTGAGACTCCTTAACTTGCTTCTCAAGCTCTTTGGACTCCTCTGGACTCATCCGGTAGGCTGGTCGATTGGGCAAGGCTGCTCTAGGCACGAGGTTGATCTGGTGCTCAATGCCACGTAAGGGAGGCAAGCCTGCTGGTATCTCGTCAGAAAATATATCCTGGAACTTGTTGAGGAGGGCTGCTACTTCATGAGGTAGCTCTACCTCTGCTTTTTCTGCACTCAAAGCTTCTTTAAAGATCATTAGTAACATTAAGTCCTTAGAGGCCAATGTTCTCCGGAGATGACTCGGTTGAATAAGAAAATTAGATTTAATGAGCTTTTCCTTACTCATTTGTAGTTGCAACTCGTGTACCTGGACAGGAGTGAGAGGGGCTAGGCTGACCTTTATCTTGTCGTGCACAAAAGTGTATAAATTGGTCCGGTCATCATGCCTTGTCTCCTTGTTGAATTTCCATGGTCTTCCTAGAAGAAGATGGCCAGCTTGCATGGGTAGCAGGTCACAAACTACCTGGTCTTGGTATCTGCCCACACTGAATGGCATGGTTACTTGCTCATAGCTCCACCTTGTCATCTAGCCATTTCAGTCGATAAGGCCTGGCGTGCTTTGTCTTCTCTAGACCTAGCTTATCAACCATATATGCACTAGCCACGTTAGTGCAAGAACCACCATCTATGATGAGGTTACATACCTTGCCCTTGATGGTCCACCGGCTGTGAAAGATGTTCTCCCTTTGAATGGTCTCGGAGGGATCTTCCATTGCACTGAGGATTCGCCTTGTTACCAGTACCTCTCCCACATCAGGCTACTCTATGTTTCCACATTCTGCTTCATGTTCGAAATCCTCTTCATCTTGACACTCATATTTTCCAGCCTCCGTGATTAGCATGACCTGGTTTTTTGGGCACTCTCTTGAGATGTGACCGCGACTCCTACACTTAAAACAACTGATATCACGTGATCTATGAGGGTTAGAAGACTTACTAGGCTCTCTCTTGTCACAGGTTTGTTCAGTAGGCTTGCTCTTGAACCGTGACTCTATCTCTATGCTTTTACCTTTGTCTATGGACTGTGTGATGCCATGCATTATGCTTCGTTTGTAAATCTTTGCTCAATGAGCACCAATGATCATCTTCGAAAGATCAATTTATTTGGCCCATCAACTTGACATGTATGCACTAAATCGTCCATAACTTTTGATTTAGAGTTCAGAATGACACGAATCCAACGCCCATGTTAAGCTAGCTCAATTTTCTATATTCTGTCAACTTTTGAGACTAAAACAATTATCACAAAGGCTTCGACTAATCCAATCTATCCTAAACTTTGTGATGCCCTTCATTATGCATCATTCGTAAACCTTTGCTCAATGAGCACCAATGATCATCTTAGAAAGATCAATTTAACTGGCCGATAAACTTGACATGTACACACTAAATCGTCCATAACATTTGATTTGGAGTTCAGAATGACACGAATTCAACACCCACGTTAAGCTAACTGAATTTTCTATATTGTAACAAAATTTAAGACTGAAATAGCTACGACAAAGCCTCCAAGTAATGTAATCTATCCCAAATTTTCTGATGTCATGCATTATGCTTCATTTATACACCGTTACCCAATGAGAACCAATGATTAGTTTAGAATGATAATTTAAATAGTTGATCAACTTGACACGACCGCACTAAAACGTCTTTAATGTTTTTATTTAGAGCTCAAAATGACATTAATCCAACGCCCACGTTAAGCTAGCTCAATTTTCCATATTGTGAAAACATTTGAGAATATTAGAGCAACGACAAATCCTACAAGTAATCCATTGTATGCCAAACTGCGTGATGTAATGCATTACACATTATTTATATGTCTTGACATGTATGCACTAAATCATATGTAATGACATGAATCCAATGTCCAGGCTAATCTAGCTCAATTTTCTATATTCTGAAAACATTTGAGACTGAAAAAACTACCACAAAAGCCTTCAAGTAATCCAATGTATCCCAAACTGCGTGATGTCATGCATTATGCTTCATTTATAAGCCTTTAATCAAGGAGCCCCAATGATCAGTTTAGAATGATCATTTTAACTGGCTGATACCCTTGAGATGTCCGCACTAAATCATTCGTAACTTTTGATTTTCCATATTGTGACAACATTTGAGACTAATAGAGAAACGAAAAAACTTACAAGTAATCCAATGTATCCCAAACTGCGTGATGCAATGCAGTATGCTTCATTTATAAGTTTTCAATCAATGAGCACAAATGATCAACTTAGAATGATCATTTTAACTAGCCCAACAACTTGACATGTATGCAATAAATCGTCTGTAACTTTTGATTTAGAGTTCAGAATGACATGAATTCAATGCCCACTTTAAGCAAGCCCAACTTTTTATATTGTGACAACATTTGAGATTGCAAAAGCTACCACAAAGCCTTCAAGTAATCCAATTTATCAAGTAATCCACGTTAAGCCATGCATTATGCTTCATTTCTAATCATTTAATCAAGGAGCACCAATGATCAATTTAGAATGTTCATTTTAAATGGCCAATTAACTTGAAATGTCTGCAATAAATCGTCCGTAACTTTTGATTTAGAGTTCAGAATGACACGAATCCAACGCCCCTATTTATCTAGCTCAATTTTCTATATTATGACTAAATTTAAGACCGAATTAGCTACTACAAAGCCTCCAAGTAATCCAATCTATACCAAACTGTGTGATACCATGCATTACACCTCATTTACAAGTCTTTACTCAATGAGTACCAATGATCATTATAGATGATCATTTTAACTGGCCGATAACCTTAACATGTACGCATTAAATCGTTTGTAACTTTTGATTTTGAGTTAAGAATGATACGAACCAACCCCCACGTTCAGCTAGCTCAGTTTTCAATATTGTGACTCAATTTAAGACCGAAATAGCTACGACAAAGCCTCCAAGTAATCCAATCTATACCACACTGCATGATACCATGCATTACGCGTAATTTATAACTCTTTACTCAATGAGTACCTATGATCAGTATAGAATGATCATTTTAACTTGCCGATCAACTTGACATGTACGCATTAAATTATCTGAAACTTTTGAATTAGAGTTTAGAATGACATGAATCCAACACCCACGTTAACCTAGCTCAATTTTCTATATTTTGATAAAATTTAAGACCCAAATAGCTACGACAAAGTCTCTAAGTAATTGAATCTTTCCCAAACAGTGAGATGCCATTCATTAGGCTTCAATTGTAAACCTTTGCTCAATGAGCACCAATGATCATCTTAGAAAGATCAATTTAACTCGCTGATCAACTTGACACGTATGCATTAAATCATCTGTAACTTTTGATTTAGAGATCAGAATTACATGAGTCCAACACCCACGTTCAGCTAGCTCAACGTTTCTATATGGTGACACCATTTGAGTTTGAAAGAGCTACCACTGACTCTTCAAGTAATCCAATGTATCCCAAACTGCGTGATGCCATGTATTATGCTTCATTTATAAGCCTTTAATCAAGGAGCACAATGATAAGTTTAGAATGATCATTTTAACTGGCCGATCAACTTGACATTTCCGCACTAAATCGTCCATAACTTTTGATTTAGATTTCAGAATGACACGAATCCAACACCCACGTTAAACTAGCTCAACTTTCTATATTGTGACAACATTTGAGACTAAAAAACCTACCAAAAAGCCTTCCAGTAATCCAATGTATCCCAAACTACGTGATGCCAAGCATTACGCTTCATTTATAAATTTTACTCAAGGAGCACCACTGATCAGTTATGAATGATCATTTTAACTGGCCGAGAAACTTGACATGTCCGCACTAAATCTTTTGTAACTTTTGATTTAGAGTTCAGAATGACACGAGTACAATGCCCACGGTTAAGCTAGCTCAATTTTCTATATTGCGACAAAATTTATGACCGAAATAGCTACAACAAAGCCTTCAAGTAATCCAATGTATCCCAAACTGTGTGATGCCTTGCATTATGCTTCATTTATTAGCCTTTACTATAGGAGCACCATTGATCAGTTTGGAATGATTAATTTAACTAGCCGATCAACTTGACATGTCCGCACTAAATCATACGTAACGTTTTATTTAGGGTTCAGAATGACACGATTCGAACGCCCATGTTAAGCTAGCTCAATTTTCTATACTGTGAAAACTTTAGGACCCAAATAGTTACGAAAAGGAGTCAAAGTAATCGAATCTTCCCAAACTGTGTGATGCCATGCCTTATGCTTCATTTTTAAACCTTTGCTGAATGAGCACCAATGATCACATTAAAAAGATCAATTTAACTGACTGATCAACTTGACATGTATTCATTAAATCATCCATAACTTTTCATTTAGAGTTCAAAATGACGCGAATCCAATGCCCATGTTAAGTTAGCACAATTTTCTATATTGTGACAACGTTTGAGACTGAAAAAGCTATAACGAAGCCTTGAAGCAATTCAATCTATCCTAAGCTGCGTGACGTCATGCATTATGCTCCATTTATAATTCTTTAATGAAGGAACACTAAGAATTAGTGTAGAAGGATTGGTTTAGAACGATAACTTTAACTGGCTGATCAGTTTGACATGTGCGCACTAAATCATCCACAACTTTTGATTTAGAGTTCAAAATGACACGAATCCAACACCCACATTAACTAGCTCAAGATTCTATATTGTGACAAAGTCGCATGATGCCATGCATTATTCTATATTAAGACCTGAATAGCTATAAGAAAGCCTGCAAGTAATCCAATCTATCCCAAACTGCTTGATGTCATGCATTATGCTTCACGCCTTTACTCAATGAGCATTAATCATTAGTTTAGAATGCTCAATTTAGAATGATCATTTTAACTAACTGATCAACTTGATATGTCTGACCTAAATCATCTTTAACTTTTGATTTGGAGCTCAAAATGACATCAATCCAACCCCCACATTAAGCTAGGTCAATTTTCTATGTTGTGAAAGAGCTGCAACAAAGCCTCCAAGTAATCCAATGTATCCCAAATTGTGTGATGCCATGCATTACACCTCATTTATAAGTCTTTACTCAATGAGCACCAATGATCAGATTAAAATGATCGTTTTAACTGGAAAACAAACTTCATATATACGCACTAAATCATCCATAACTTTTGATTTAGAGTTCCGAATGCCACGAATCCAATGCCCACGTTAAACTAACTCAATATTTCGTATTGTGACAAAATTTGAGACTGAAAGTGCTACCAGAAAACCTTTAAGTAATCCAATGTATCCCAAACTGTGTGATGCCATGTATTATGCTTCATTTATAAGCCTTAACTCAAGGAGCACAAATGATCAGTTTAGAATGATCAATTTAACGTGCTGCTCAACTTGACATGTCCGCACTAAATCGTATGTAACTTTTGAGTTAGAGCTCAAAATGACATGATCAAACGCCCACATTAAGCTACCTCAATGTTCCATATTGTGACAACATTTAAGACTGAAAGAGCTACGACAAAGCCTCCAAGTACTCCAATGTATCCGAAACTATGTGATGCCATGCATTATGATTCATTTATAAGCCTTTAATCCAGGAGCACCAATGATAAGTTTAAAATGATCATTTGAATTGGCCAATCAACTTGACATGTCTGCACTAAATTGTCTGTAACTTTTGATTTAGAGTTCAAAATGACACGAATCCAACACCCGCTCAATCCATATTTTTACAAAATTTAAGACCGAAATAGCTACGACAAAGCCTCGAAGTAATCTAATCTATCCCAAATTGTGTGATGCCATGCATTATGCTTCATTTATACGCCTTTAATCAATGAGCACCAATGATTAGTTTAGAATGATCATTTAAATAGTTGATCAACTTGACATCTCCACACTAAGTTTTCTTTAACTATTGATTTGGAGCTCAAAATGACATTAATCCAATGCACACGTTAAGCTAGCTCAATTTTCCAAATTCTGAAAACATTTCAGACTAATAGAGCACAAACAAAGCCTACAAGTAATCCATTGTACCCAAACTGCGTGATGCAATGCATTACGCTTCAGTTATAAGTCTTTAATCAAAGAGCACCAATGATCAATATAAAATGATCATTTTAGCTTGCCGAAAAACTTGACATGTCCACACTAAATCGTCGGTGACTCGTGATTTGGAGTTCAGAATGACATGAGTCCAATACCCAGGTTAAGCTAGCTCAATTTTCTATACTGTGACAAAATTTATGACCGAAATAGCTACAACAAAGCCTCCAAGTAATTGAATCTATCCCAAACTTCGTGACGCCATTCATAATGCTTCATTTATGAACCTTTACTCAATGAGCACCAATGATAATTTTAGAAAGATCATGTTATTTGGCCGATGAACTTGACATGTATGCACTACATTGTTCGTAACTTTTGATTTAGAGTTTAGAATAACACAAATCAAATGCCCATGTTCAGCTAGCTCAATTTTCAATATTATGAAAACAATTGAGACTGAAACAACTACAAAAAAGCCTTCAAGTAATCCGATCTATCCCAAACTGCATGATGCCATTCATAATGCTTCATTTATAAACCTTTGCTCAATGAGCACCAGTGATAATTTTAGAAAGATCAAGTTATTTGGCCGATGAACTTGACATTTATGCACTACATCGTCCGTAACTTTTGATTTAGAGTTCAGAATGACACGAATGCAACACCCACGTTAAGCTAGCTCAACTTTTTATATTGTTACAACATTTGAGACAGAAAGACCTACCACTAACCCTTCAAGTAATCCAATGTATCCGAAACTGCGTGATGCCATGCATTACACTTCATTTATAAGCCTTTACTCAAGGAGTAACAATGATTAGGATAGAATGATAATTTTAACTGGCCGATCAAGTTGACATGTATGCATTAAATTGTGTGTAACTTTTGATTTAGAGTTCCGAATGACACGAGTCCAATGCCGACGTTAAGGTAGCTCAACTTTCTCTATTGTGACAACATTTGAGATTGAAAGAGCTACCACAAAGCCTTCAAGTAATCCAATGTAACCCAAACTGCGTGAGCTCATGCATTATGCATCATTTATAAGCCTTTAATCAAAGAGCACCAATGATCAGTTTAGAATGATCATTTTAACTGGTCGATCAAATTGACATGTCCACACTAAATCTTCCGTAACTTTATATTTAGATTTCATAATGACATGAATCCAACGCCCACGTTAAGCTTGCTCATATTCTATATTGTGACAAAATTTAAGACCAAAATACCTACGATAAAGCCTTTAAGTAATCGAATCTTTCCCAAATTGCGTGATGCCATGCATTATGCTTCATTTGTAAACCTTCGCTCAATGAACACCAATGATAAGTTTAGAATGATAAATTTAATCGGCCGATCAACTTGAAATGTATGCACTAAATCGTCCGTAACTTTTGATTTAGAGTTCATAATAACAAAATTTATGACTGAACTAGTTACAACAAAGCCTCCAAGTAATCCAATCTATCCAAAACTGAGTGATACCATGAATTATGCCTCATTTATAAGTCCTTACTCAATGAGCAGCAATGATCATCTTAGAAAGATCAATTTGACTGGCCGGTAAACTAGACATGATGCACTAAATCGTTTGTAACTTTTGATTTAGTGTTCAGAATAACATGAATCCAACGCCCACGTTAAGGTAGCTCATATTTCTATATTGTGACAACATTTGAGACTGAAAGAGCTACCCCAAGGCCTTCAAGTAATCGATTGTATCCCAAACTGCATGATGCCACACATTACACTTCATTCATAAGCCTTTACTCAATGAACACCAATTATCATGTTAGAAAGATAAATTTAAGTGGCTGATCAACATGACATGTGTGAACTAAATTGTCTATAACTTTTGATTTAGAGTTCACGACATGAATCCAATGCCCATGTTAAAGTACCTCAATTTTCTATATTGTTACAACATTTGAGATTGGAAAAGCTACCACAAAGCTTTCAAGTAATCTAACGTATTGCAAACTGCGTGATGCCATTTGTGTGATGCCATGCACTACGACAAAGCCTCAAAGTAATCACATGTTAAGCTAGCTCAACTTTCTATATCGTGACGACATCAGAGACTGAAGCAGCTACCACAAATCCATACTGTAATCCAATTTATCCTAAGTTGCGTGATATCATGCATTACGGTTTATTTATAATCCCTTACTCAAGGATCACTAATAATTAGATTAGAACGATCAGTTTAGAACGATAACTTTAACTGGCTGATCAGCTTGACATGTCTGCACTAAATCGTCCATAACTTTTGATTCAGAGTTTAGAATGACACGAATCCAACCCCCACATTAAGCTAGCTCAAGCTTCTATATTGTGACAAAATTTAAGACCTAAATAGGTACAAAAAGCCTCCAAGTAATCCAATCTATCCCAAATTTCGTGATTCCATGCATTATGCTTCACTCTTTTACTCAACGAGCACCAAAGATTAGTTTAGAATGATCAGTTTAACTATCTGATCAACTTGAAATGTACGCCCTAAATGACATCAATCCAACCTTCATGTTAAGCTAGCTCAATTTTCCATATTGTGACAATATTTAATACTGAAAGAGCTACGACAAAGCCTCCAAGTAATCCACTGTGTCCCAAATTGCGTGATGCCATGCATTACGGTTCATTTATAAGTCTTTACTCACTGAGCACCAATGATCAGTTTAGGATGATCGTTTTAACTGGAAGACCAACTTGACATATATGCACTAAATCATCTATAACTTTTGATTTCAAGTTCAGAATGACATGAATCCAATGCCCACGTTAAACTAGCTCAATTTTCCATATCGTGACAAAATTTGAGACTGAAAGAGCTACCACAAATTCTTCAAGTAATCCAATGTATCTCAAACTGTTTGATGCCAGGCAATATGCTTCATTTATAAGCCTTTACTACAGGAGCACCAATGATCACTTTAGAATGATCATTTTAACTAGCCGATCAACTTGACATGTCCGCACTAAATCATCTGTAACTTATCATTTATAATTCAGAAATGACACGAATCGTAAGCCCACGTTAAGCTAGCTCAATTTTCTATATTGTGACAAACTTTAAGACCGAAACAGCTACGACAAAGCCTCAAAGTTATCGAATATATATCAAACTGCGTGATACCATGCATTATGAACACCAATGATCATCTTAGAAAGATCAATTTAACTGGCTGATCAAGTTAACATGTATGCACTAAATCGTCCGTAAATTTTGATTTAGAGTTCAAAATGACACAAATCGAACGCCCACGTTAAACTAGCTCAATTTTGTATGTTATGAAAACATTTGATACTGAAACAGCTACCAAAAAGCCTTCAGGTAATCCAATCTATCCTGACCTGCGTGATGCCATGCATTTATCTTCATTTATAAGCCTTTACTCAAGGAGTACTAATGATCAGTTTAGAACGATCACTTTAACTAGCTGATCAACT
Organism: Pugionium cornutum; assembly: GCA_018901935.1. Classification (NCBI taxonomy): domain Eukaryota; kingdom Viridiplantae; phylum Streptophyta; class Magnoliopsida; order Brassicales; family Brassicaceae; genus Pugionium; species Pugionium cornutum. The sequence continues at coordinate 27,209,248 of CM032155.1, forward strand.
TGACATATCCGCACTAATACATCTTTAACTTTTGATGTAGAGTTTAAAATGATATGAGTCCAACGTCCACGTTAAGCTAGCTATATATTTCACATTGTGCTAACATTTGAGACAAAAGGAGCTAAGATAAAGTAAGAAGTTTACGACCAGGTTGCTGAACCAATTTTTCAATTGTCATTGGTCGAATAGAATCATTTCCATATTCTGAAACTTGAGTTATTATAAAATTCGAAGTACACGACTCACCACGTCGTTGGTACTATTGATACGATTTTAAAACATTATTAAACAAACATACGGACATAACTACACACCTTTTTTCCTAATCAATTTTCTATGCTCTCTGTATATTTGTTTTTTACTTGCAAGTTTTAAAAGTCTTAGTGAAAGTGGATAATGATAAAACAAATAGAATAAGCATATGACGTAAAGAAAGAATGCAAACAAAATGATATATCATAACCTATTTCAGCCGTTGTTTATGTTCCAAATAGACTCGACATACAGATTAAGCCATTGAAATGTGTTTATTATCAAAATTTTCTTTCATTCTCACATGATTCACCATTAAAGTTAGAGAAAAATTATCATTTCTAATATTAATTAGATTAATATGTATTAAATTATTTGATAGATGGACATCATTTACTTTTTCGTAAGAATTTTGATCATGATTCCAACCAATTTGAAATAAAACTACAAAGATGAGACCTTCTACCAGTACAAAATTTGATCATGTTTCTACCAACAATTTGGGCAGCATATTTGCTATTTTGCCACTCATTTCCTCATGTTTTCGTAATTTTCAGTAGAAACATTTAAACATAACAAAAATGGCACAGAAATATAATCAAACCTAAACTTGTCGCAATATAAATTCAGAGAAACATAAACCTACATGGAGGCAGCGAATTTTACATATAAACCTACAGAATTTTACAGAGAATTTTACTGAGAATTTTGGTGAAACTTACATTGAGGCAGTGAATTTCCGACGAAATTAACTTACAGAACTTTTGGCAAGCGTTCTGGCAACGTACAGAGAGCAGAGAGAGAGGTCAGCGGCAATGTACAGAGATCAGAGAGAGAGGATGGTGGCCACGTACAGAGAGCAGAGAGAGAGGTCGGCGAGGAAAACTGAAAGAGAAAGGAGTTAGGCTATATTTAATATTTCCGACGGACACATCCGAAGGAAATCCGTCCGCATATTATTAAACATTTTTTGCGAAAACCCGTGTAGTAAATTTTGGATCCTGCGTGTAATTTCACATCGTCGGAAAGCCGTCAGACAATGCCGACTGATTTCCGACAGCAATCAAAATCCATCCATGTTTGCCAAATAATCAGTCTACGTGGCCAGCTCAAACTCATTGGGAAGCCGTCGGTAAGTACCGATGTATTTCCAACAGAGTTCTTTATTTGTAGAAAATAGTGAATATTCTTTTTCATAAATATAATTTATAAGAATTTTATAATTTTTTCCCGACGGAATAGCGACCATTTTTTCAAGTTCCGTCGGATAGAGTTACATACCGTTTGGAATCCATTGATAAACATTCCGAAGTACCTGAATTTTTGTCATCAAACTTGCCAATCTTTTCTTCTGAATCTTGAAACACGATGTAATCTCCATTCGTGGTGTCATCAACAACAAGGTTAACTTCAAGAGAAGTCTCTATGGAACTTAAGTTATCAATTGTACTTTGTTGCATAGGGTCTTGCTCGGTAAGACCACATACCATTCCTGTAGGATGTATTGAGGTCACTGTAATCCAAGGATCTTGCTTGTTTCTCAGACGAGGATATCGAATGTAACAAACCTGGTCCGCTTGTGATGCAAGTATAAAATGATCATATTTTCGATATCGCTTACAAGAGTGGACAGATGTAACACCGAATTCATCTTGACGTTGACCCATGAAAGGTCATACCGGTCACAGTAGAACACAATACATCACAAATCAATCATTCCTGGATAATGAACTTCTAATATTTCACGAAAAACACCATTGTATACAATTTCTCCAAATTAAAATGATATATCATAATTACAAGTTGTTTGTGAGTTTCCTTCATGATGACTCTTAAAAGCATACCCACAATTACAGTACATTGGATAAGATTTTAAAATAAATGTAGGACCACTCACCAACTCAACTAACCACGTGGGAAACGTTATCCCCCTAGAACGACTTGTAGTAACCTACAAAATAATTGAATGCAGTCAACTATATATATAGGAAACTATTATTGAAAATTACATAATTGTGCTAACACTGACATAAAAGTGCAACCTGTTAATTTATTTTTTAATGATTTCAGTTATGAAATCTAATCCCATGAACATCTAGATTTGATTTAATTCAACCTAGTATTTTTTCTAGGAGAAAAAAAACTACTAACCTTGATCCATGAAGAATTGAACAAATTGATTTTCTCCTCCTTTTAGCCTTTCTCTTTAATGATATGTTTGATGGATAAGAAATCAATGCTTTTAACACTTTCCTTTTGTTCTCTAAAGTGGCGAATTTTTATGTGGCTTTTTCTTCCTTTTAGTGTGTTAAGGGAGAAGTTACTAAACTAATTCTCTTTTAAGAGTGAGGAAGAAGTTACAAGTTACAGCCATTAGAAGAAAAAACCACCTCTTTATCAACTACGACATATATCCACATTATTGTGCCTTTTCATCCAATAATTAATTGGTTATTAACTAACCATCTTATATGTAATGAATACATATATGTACTAAAAAATAGAAAGGTGTTTATACAATTTAATTAGGTAAAGGAGGAGGGTTACCAATATACCAAAATTCTAATGCGTTATCCGAAACCGATCCATCACGTTCTCACTTTTTATATTAGAATTATAAACATTAATACGAACTTGATCCATATAATTAATCCGAAAGATACATAGGTCATATATAAGAATATAATATAATATTCTTACATTCTCGCACTTGACCCTGTGTCGACTTAATGGTTCGATAACTTTAATGTGCACTTTACATCAAGTTCATTTCAATTTCACCTATCATAATAAAATTAGAATTGATCGGATCATGGCGGTCACACATCATAACAACATGATCCCTTCCATATATCATAAAAAATCCCAACTTCATATATACTTTTTTATATTGAGAATAACCTTAATTCTCAATCTAATCATATGTTATCTAAAAACCATAAATATATACACATACTTTAATGATAACATATTTATTAAAACCAGAAACATAACTTAAAGTGAATTCATAATGTCATACACATAATGAACATATCGAAATGATAATAGCAAGGCATTGCCTATAATATCCATATGCTCTACATGACCAATAAATATTTTGGGTCGTAGTCCTTTTGTTAACGATCCGCTACCATCATATCAGTTCTTATATGTTCAAATGACACTCTACGTTTCGGTACTTCATCTTTGACAGATAAGTACTTTAAGTCCATGTGTTTAGCACCTTTAGAGTACTTGTCATTCTTTGAAAAGAAGACAACTGCGGAATTATCACAATAGATATTGCTATATTATCACAATAGGTTTTCACATCCAGTTGGTGAAGCTCAAAATCATAATGAGCCACCAAAGCCAAAATAATCCTTGGAGAATCCTTCTTTGAAACCGGAGAGAAGGTCACTTTATAGTCAATACCATCTTTTTGGGTGAAAAATTTACCAACAAGACGAGCCTTGTATCTTTCAATGTTACCTTGCGAGTTGCGTTTAGTCTTAAAGACCCACTTAGAACCAATGGTTTTAAAACCGTTTGGCAACTCTACTAAATCCCATACTTTGTCCTCACCCATAGATTTTAATTTTTTCTTTCGAGGCAATTAACCATTTTTCAGAATTTTCCCTTTTCATGGCTTTTTGGAATGAACTCGGATCTTCGTCAATGCTTAAGTCACATTCACTTTCAATAGCATAAACCACATAGTCATCTGAAATAGCAGATCTTCTTTCTCTTCCTGGTCGCCTTAATGGTTCTTGTGGTACACTATTCTCTTCTTAAATTGTAACCGGTTCATTAATTGTATTTTCTACTAGTGGGATTGACAAATCATTATGTTGTTGTATTGCATCATTTAAATGTGATGCAACAATAGGAACAATAATCTCAGATGCAACGATAGGTGAAAGAACATCAACATGGATTTCTTGAATGTCCACTTTTCGTGGTTCACCACTCCCACTAGCTTCACCATTCTCAATGAACGTAGCATTACCGGTCTCCATTATTCTCGTACTATGGTTAGGAAAATAAAATATATACCTCTTTGATTTTTCAGTATAACCAATGAAAAATCCACTTATGGTCCTAAAATCAAGTTTCTTTTCATGTGGGTTATACAACCTTACTTCTGCTGGACAACCCCAAACACGAAGATGTCTTAAACTAGGTTCCTTCCTGTCCATAGTTCATAAGGGGTCTTAGGAACAGCCTTGCTAGGAACCCGGTTCAGCAAATACGTTGCAGTTTTTAATGCATATACCCACAACGAAAGGGGTAAAGAGCAGTTATTTAACATGCTCCTAACCATATCCATTAAAGTACGATTCCGCCTCTATGATACACCATTCTGCTGAGGAGTACCAGACATTGTATATTGTGCACAAATACCATTACTTTCAAGTAACTTTGGAAATAGACCTAGACATTGTCCAATTTCATTGAATTTTCCATAAAACTCACCACCTCTATCAGATCTCACAACTTTTACCTTTTTATCTAATTGCCTTTCCACCTCGTCAATGAACATCTCTAGGACATTCACAGATTTGGACTTTTCATACAGAAGATATGTATATCCATAACGTGAGTAATCATCGATGAAGGTGATAAAGTATTTTTCACCACTCCAAGAAGGAGCATCTAAATGGCCACAAATATCGGGATGTATTAACTCAAGAAGCTGAGTGCTTCTTGTGGCTGTTTTCTTTGTTATATGTTTAGTCTGCTTTCCTTTAATGCAGTCTACACATACATTTAGATCACCAAAATCCAATGGAGGAAGAATTTCATTCTTTACCAACCTCATAATTCTTTCTTTGGAAATATGACCTAATCTTTGATGCCACAATAAAGCATAATTTTCATTTGATGCACTACATTTAATGGCTCGACTTTCAATATTAAATAGGGATTTGGAAAATTTTGCATCAAGATTGAGCTTATAAAGTGAATCAAACAAAGTACCACTACCATAAAAGTAATCATTTTGGTACAAAGAGAAAACACCATGTCCAACCTTAAAAACAAATCCTAAATTATCCAATCTACTTATGGAAACAAGATTTCTAGCATATTCAGGTACATAGAGACACCCTTCAAGATCTACATGACACCTAGTGTCTAAAATCAATCTATAAGTCCCAATGCCTTCAATTCGTGCCTTCATCCTATTTCCCATGAAAAAGTATTGTTCAGTTCCTCCTATGGGCTTGATCGAACTGAATCCCTCTATAATATGAGATACATGACTAGTAGCACAAGTATATAACCACCAAGTATTATTAGGCACTTCTATAAGGTTCAATTCAAAGCAAACAAAACTATGATGATTACATTTCTTGTCGAACCAGGCCTTTCTTTTCAGACAATCTTTCTTGAAATGTCCCGTTTTCTTGCAAAAGAAACATTTCATATCTTTATAGATTTTCAGGTCCTTTCAAAAAAAGCTTTATCCTTCCTTTTGTCGTTTTTACTCGGTTTTTCCTTATAGCTGCTAGAACTTCCAATACCTACAAGATTCGCAACTTGGTCCTTCATTTTCTTTAATCTCCCTTCCTATTGAACCAACATAGCCTTTAGTTCTTTAAAATTCCATTTATCTTTTATGGTGTTGTAGTTTACATGGAACTGGCTAAATTCAAAAGTTAGGGAGTTCATAATGAATTGGACCAAAAACTTCTCATGAACTTCTATTCCCATGGATATTAACTTTGCTGACAAGTTAAACATGTGCGTGACATGATCATGGATTGGTTGAGACTAGTCACACTTTTTCGTAGTTAGTTCACCATTAGGCTTCCTACAATCGACTTATCAGCCAAATCCTATTTGTGAACACTCCTTAATTTTCTGTATGAATTCCCTTGCTTTCTCTGTCTTAGGCATATATGGCTTAATACTCTCCGCCATTGTCATCCTCATAAGGTTCAAACTCAGCCTGTTAGTGCTCCCAAGCCTCATACTAAGTCTTTTCAGTTTGGGAGCTATCATTTGTAATGGCTGAGGGTTCCTCATCCATTAGGATCGCAAGGTCGAGTGCCATAATACCCAGTGTGAAACGGATATGTTCTGACCACTCTCCATAATTGAGCCCATTAAACTTTACAACAGAATTAATGGATGCATACAAATTTGATGAAGCTGCAAAATATTTATACGTATTTACTCATTATTACTTTGATACTTTATTACAGATTCAAAGACCTAATCATAAACTTTAAAACATGTATTCAAACAACCTTTGGGTAATACTTTAAATACAAGCACTTTTAGCGATGTTAAATTTATTCATTAACAATTAATCATATCACATAAAATCAAATAATTATGCTACCTTTGGGTATACATAATATCGATTATAGTGAAATGATTAATTCTTTTCATATTAATAACTATATCATATGATCTACCTTTGGATAATCTCCTAAAATATAGATATTAAAACAATTGATCAATTAAAACTTTAATGTCATTTGTAACATCACTTTAATCATGATCAATTGATAAAGTTTACTATTTTAATATTTATATCTATTATAACAAGACAACTTTGGTGACTTACATGTTATATAAAATATAAACATTAAAATTTTAATAGATAAAGTATTTTTATATTGTATTAACATTTCAAAATACAATTAACCATTTCAATTAAACTAGCAAAAATTTTATTGTACACTTATATATACAAGTTTTTATATACATAAGCAAATTTATCTAATCAAATATATTTACTCCGATAAATTATGACTTTATCTTAATTAATAAGTGTCACTTATTATGATTCATATGAAAAAATCGATTCTCATAATATGCACCTATTAAAAAAAAATTTATTGTTGATTTTCCTTTTAAAGTCATAACTAGCTTATTGCAAATAACCAACCATTTATAATGATTAAATAAATAACAGAAAACTTTTATTATGCAATAATTCTACCATTACATCATGCACTTTAATGCGCAACTTATAATTTTGAGAAAAGAAAATTTTCTCATCTAATCATCGCAAGTAACCGCAAGATGACTTTTGATTACGTATTCATTCTTCATTTGTATTTAACTTATCTCTCAACTTCTTTTATGAACATTAATGATGGTTATAAAACAGTAAGGCAATCACAATTAACACCAAAACTTAATCCACATGAATTTCATCATGAAAATCAATCACTAATTTTATGGTGAATTAAACAAATTTAATTTTGCTCTGATACTAATTGTTAATTTATTTTTTAATGATTTTAATTATGAAATCTAATCCCAAGAACATCTATATTTGATTTAATTTAGCCTAATATTATTTTTGGAGAAGAAAAAACTACTAACCTTGATCCATGAAGAATTGGACAAATTGATTTTCTTCTCCTTTTAGCCTTTCTCTTTAATGATCTCTTTGATGGATAAGAAATCAATGCTTTTAACCCTTTTCTTTTGTTCTCTAAAGTGGCGATTTTTATGTGGTTTTTTCTTCCTTTTAGTGTGTTAAGGGAGAAATTACTAAACTAATTCTCTTTTATGAGTGTGGAAGAAGGTACGGCCATTAGAAGAAAAAACCACCTCTTTATTAACTGCCACATATATCCACATTATTGTGCCTTTTCATCCAATAATTAATTGGTTATCAATTAACCATCTTATATGTAATGAATACATATCTATAATATATTAATTGAGAATTATTTTAACAAACTAACCTTATGTTGACGTGTGATTTACAAGTGTGACACGCTGATGTGTCACACTATTAGAGCATTTTAAGATAAATATTACCTAAGACATAATTTAGTAGAGTATTTAACAAAATTGCCATTATACAGTATTTATATGTAAATCCCTAATATTTCGACATACAATGTATTCTGTCATAAAATGTAAATTTAATATAAAACAAAATATAAATTTTGAAAAATTAGTCAAACAAAATACAAAACAAAAGTTTAGTTTAATTGAATATTTATCATATGTATAATTTTATCCAAAATAGATACAATTTAAATGTATTTGTATAATCCGATTTTCTTATCTATTTCATTTTGGTAACCAATATTAAAATTTTTTTAAAAATTATTTTAAATCTGAGATAAATTTTATATATATATATATTTAAATTAACAAAATAAATGATTAATTATTATCTGTAAATATTTTTTCTCACGCAGGACGTGGGTCAAAATCTAGTATATATATACTAACAAATAGAAAGGTATTTATACAATTTAATTAGGTAAAAGAGGATTGTTATCAATACACCCAAATTCTAATGTCTTTATTTGAAACCGATCTTCCACGGTGTCGCCTTTTATATTAGAATCATAAACATTAATACCAACTTGATCCGTATAATTAAACCGAAAGATACATAGGTTATATATAAGAATATAATATAAATATTCTTACACAACCATTTTGCAAATTCGCTCTTTTTAAGTTTGACCAACTCATTCTCTCTGTGTAGTTTGAATAATGAACACGTATTTGTTCCATGTATATACTATTAATTATGAACAAAATAATTAAAAATAAATTATAATAACAATTAAAACAAAATGTAATTGAATGTACCTTTCATATTCCAAAATGTCATCATAACTTTTCAAAATATACAGATGCAATTGATTGTGTTCCTCCTCTGATAGGCTTCGCGTCTTCCCTTTTCCACTTAAACGTCTAATTTGTGCAAATACTTCTGGCCTATACACTGGATAGGTTGGTTTTTCTCCTCCATCATCATGTCGTGCAGGTCGTATAGTTTTTGTTTGGAGTTGTGATAATAAATATTAGCTGGAAAAATTAGATGTTTTTTCATTAATACTTTGTGCGACGATTGAACCTTCAACACTGGCAAGATTTTTAACTTTTTTCTTTAGGTGGAACATATATCTCTTAAAAGGATACATCCATCGGCAGTGGACAGGTCTTCCAAGCACTGATTCTCTAGGAAGGTGAATAGGAAGATGTTCCATAACATCAAAAAACGCTAGTGGAAATAATTTCTACAGCTTACAAATGAGAACCGGTATTTTTTCCTCCCAATTTCAGATATCGTCTACAACAAATGATCTTGTACAAATATCTCGGAAAAAAACACCAATGATTGCAGAAAAAGAAAGTTAATATCATATAATATATAAAATAATGTAAACATACCTGCAATTGCTCTGTGGATGTTTTTAGGTAAAAGATCGCTAAAGGAAAATGGAAATATTCTTTGTATTAAAACATGACGATCATGACTTTTCATCCTTGAAAATTTGCCTTCAATAGTATCGACACAATTATGGAGATTAGATTCGTATCCATCTGGAAATTTGACACTATGCTTAATCTAGTCAAAGAACTCGTCTTTTGCATGCGCATCCAACCAGAATGCGGGAGACAATTATTTTCCATTTGACATTACATGTAGTTCTTTCCGGTAACAAATATCCGGAAAATCCAATCTAGATTTCAAATTATCTTTCGTTTTTCCTTTCACATTTAGAATGGTATTCATTATGTTGTCGAAAAAATTCTTCTCAATGTGCATAACATCTAGATTATGGTGCAACAAATGGTCCTTCCAATATGGTAAATCCCAAAAAATGCTCTTCTTGTGCCAATTATGGTATTCGCCACAACCATCAACAGGGTAATGTCCGTTACCTCTACATGAAGCCGTTCTCTCAGCACCAAAATCTCTAAGTTGAGTCATCATATAATTCCCGTCAAGCATAGGAGGTGGAGCATCAAAATATTTTTTGTTTTTCCTAAACAATGTCGTGCTCCGACGATATGGATGATCTTGTGGTAGAAATCGATGATGATAATCGAACCAACTAGTCTTTCGTCCATGTTTCAATTGGAACGCATAAGTATTATTTTGACAATATGGGCATGCTAATCTTCCATGCATCGACCATCCTGATAACATACCATATGCTGGAAAATCACTTATGGTCCACATAAGTACTGCTCACATCAAGAAGTTTTGTTGGTTGAAACATCAAATGCTTCGACATTATTTTCCACAATATTTTTAACTCATGAATTAGTGGCTGCAAGAAAATATCAAGCAATCGCCTAGGATGCTCTCGACCGGGGACGAGAATTGTTAGAAACAAAAACTCTCATTTCATGCACAACGAATGAGGCAAATTATAAGGTGTCACGATAACTGGCCACAACGAGTATTGCCTTCCATGCTTCCCGAAAGGGTTGAATCCATCTATAGATAACCCGTGGTATACGTTCCTAGGCTCATATGCAAAACTAGGATGAATCTCTTTAAAATGTTTCCATGCTTCTGCATCTGAGGGCTGCACAATTTCTCCATTCGATTGATATAACCTCTTTAACCTCTCTGTTAATGGCAAATACCACATCCATTTATGTGGAATAGGTACTCTGCCGCTTGTCTCTTGAAATCGAGGTTTGTGACAAAATTGGCACTTCATGAGGTTTTCAACATTTCTCCAATAGATCATGCATTTGTCAATACATACATCGATCATCTAATACGGCAATCCAATACCAACTACAAGTTTTTGAACCTTGTAATATGAACCAGGTGCAATATTATCTTCATGTAATATATGTCTAACACAAAATCAGCTATCGCATTCACACAATCTTTAGCCAAGTTGAAATCCATCTTTATCGTCATCAACCTGCTTGCAGCAGAAAAAGGCGATAATTCATCTCTACATCCTTTATACAAAGTCTGCTTGGATGCATCGAACATATCAAAAATTTCCAGGCTTCCAAATTAGGTTCCACTATTCTACTCCTATCTTCAATGTACGATGCTCTTTGTTCACGGAACGCATCATTCACCATCTGAACAGTAACTCCATTTATATCAACTTCTGATGCCTGTTCCTTTACCCTAACATTAGTACTATCTAACCTTTTTGAAGTACTATCATATCATTGCATCGTTGCATCAGATTCTCCATGTTTATACCAAATTTTGTAATCCGGCATGAATCCAGTCCTATACAAATGATTACGTACTTCTCTAATAGAGATTAATCTATGATTTCGATATTTAATACATAGACAATACATTTTACCGTATTCCAATGCCATGCTATTGTTTGATGCAAATGTCATGAACTCTTCAACACCTTGCACAAATTCATCCGACAATTCGCCCCTTGTTGAGTCATACCAAGGTTTATCCATCCAAAATCAAAAATAATCATAAAAATCTGACGAAGACATTTTGTTAAGATTTCTTGTTTTGGCGAAATTGTGAAGGATCAGAACGTATTTATATTGAAAATTAGAAGATTATCACTAATTTTTAACAGATTATCACTAATTTTTAACAGATTATTACGAATTTTTAACAGATTATTATGAATTTTTAACAGATTATTATGAATTTTTAACAGATTATTATGAATTTTTAACAGAATATTATGAATTTTTAACAGAATATTATGAATTTTTAACAGATCATTATGAATTTTTAACCAATTATTATGAATTTTTAACAGATTATTACAAATTTTTAACAGATTATTACAAATTTTTAACAGATTATTACAAATTTTTAACAGATAATCCCAATTTCTTAACAGAGTATTCTTAAGAATATTCTAGTCTCCAACGGAATTCCGACAGTTGCCGACCATTGTTGGATATTTCCAACAACCAATGGACGACCCTCGACGTTTACAGATCGGCCAAACTAACAATTGCCAAAAAAAATAGGATTTCGTCGGAAAGTCATCGGAACTACCGACGGATTACCGACGACGTTTAGATTTATTTATTTTAAAAAATAATTAAGTGAAATTAGCCAACCTATATATTCCCGATGGAATCAAGACGGATAGTAAAAAACACAATCCTTCGGGAAGTAGTCGGTAAAAAACCGACAGTTTCGATTTTTCGTCTGTAATTTTTTCTGAAGGTTTTGAGAGGATACCCCGAGGCCCATGTGGTTGTCAGAAACCGCACGGATGTCCGTCAGGTTTTTCCATCGATTTTCCAATGGAGGTGTAAACGTCGGTATTTACTGATGGAACCCCGACGATATGTTTTCGCTCGATAAACTATTGGAAAACTGTCGCTTAAGCATTGGAATATTTTGATGATTTTATTTCCTTCGGAAACGCCGTCGGAAATGTAAATGTTTTCTTTTAGTTAAGCAATGAGCACCAATGATTAGTTTAGAATGATCATTTTAACTAGTTGATCATGTTACATGTCCGCACAAAATCTTCTTAGAGCTCAAAATAACATGAGTCCAACGCCCACGTAAAGCTAGTTGAATTTCAGTGACAACATTTGAGACTAAAGGAGCTACGAAAAAGTCTCCAAGTAATCCAATGCATCCCAAACAGAGTGATGCCATGCATTATACTTCATTTATAAGGCTTTACTTAAGGAGAACCAATGATCGGTTTAGAATGATAATTTTAACTGGCCGATCAACTTGACATGTCCTCACTAAATCGTCTGTAACTTTTGATTAAAAGTTCAAAATGACACGCATCTAACACCATGGTAAGCTATCTCAATTTTATATATTGTGGCAAAATTTAAGACCAAAATATCTAAGAAAAAGCCTCCAAGTGATCCAATCTCTCCCAAGCTGCGTGATGCAATGCATTATACTTAATTTATAAGCCTTTACTCAATGAGCACCAATGATCATTTTAACTAACTGATCAACTTGACATGTCCGCACCAAATCGTCTTACTTTTTATTTAGAGCTCAAAATGACATGTGTCCGACGCCCACGTGAAGCTAGCCCAATTTTACATATTCTGGCAATATTTGAGACTGAAAGAGCTATGAAAAAGCCTCCACGTAATCTAATGTATCCCAAATTGTGTGATGCCATGCATTATGCTTCATTAATAAGCAATTTTTCAATGAGTACCAATTATCAGTTTAGAATGATCATTTAACTAGCCGATCAACTTGGCATGTCTATACTAAATTATCCATAAATTTTGATTTAGACTTCAGAATAACACGAATCCAACGCCGTTAAGCTAGCTCAATTTTCTATATTGTGACAACATTTAAGACTGAATGAGTTACTACAAATCCTCCAACTAATTGTATCCCAAACTGCGTGATGCCATGCATTGTGCTTCGTTTATAACCCTTTACGCTAGCCGCACCAATGATCAGTTTAGAATGATCATTTTAACTAGTCGATCAACTTTACATGTCCACACTAATCCTCTTTAACCTTTGATTTAGAGTTTAGAATGACATGAGTGCAACGCTCACCTAAGCTAGCTAAGTTTTGCATATTGTGACAACATTTGAGACTGCAAGAGCTACGGAAAAGCCTCCAAGTAATCCAATGTATCCCAATTTGAATGATGCCATGCATTATACTTCAGTTATAAGCCTTTACTCAAGGGGCAACAAAAATAGGTTTAGAATGATCATTTTAACTAGCCGATCAACTTGACATGTTCGAAATAAATCGTCCGTAACTTTTGAATTTAGAGTTAAAAATGACACGAATCTAAGGCCCACATTAAGCTAGCTCAATTTTCTACATGGTGACAAAATTTAAGACCGAAATAGCTATGACAAGTCCTCCAATTAATCCATTCTATTCCAAATTGTGTGATGCCATGCATTATGCTTCATTTATTAGCCTTTACTCAAGGAGCACCAATGATTAGTTTAGAATGATCATTCTAACTAACTAATCAACTTATATGTCCGCACTAAATCATCTTAGAGCTCAAAATGACATGAGTCCAAAGCCCACGTTAACCTTGCTGAATTTTCCGTATTGTGACAATATTTGAGACTGAAAGAGGTACAAAAAAGCTCCAAGTAATACAATGTATCCCAAACTGCGTGATGCCATTCATTATACTTTATTTATAAGCCTTTACACACGGAGCACCAATGATCAGTTTAGAAATATAATTTTAACTGGCCGATCAACTTCACATGTCCGCACTAACTCATCCGTAACTTTTTATTTAGAGTTCAGAATGACATGAATCCAACACCCACGTTAAGCTAGTTCAATGTTCTATATTATGACAACATTTAAGACTAGAAGAGCTATGAAAAAGCCTCCAAGTAATCCAATGTATCCCAATCAGCGTGACGCCATGTATTATCCTTTATTTATAAGCCTTTACTCAAGGAGCACCAATGATCAGTTTAGAATGATCATTTTATCTCGTTAATCACCATGACATGTCCGCACTAAATCATCCGTAACTTTTGATTTAGAGTTCAGAGTGACACAAGTCCAACGCCCATGTTAAGCTAGGTCAATGTTCTATATTGTGACAACATTTGAGGCTGAAAGATACATAAAAGCCACCAAGTAATCCAATCTATCCCAAATTGCGTGATATCTTGCATTGTGCTTCATTTATACGGCTTTACTCAAGGAGCACTACTGGCAGTTTAGAATGATTAGTTTAGAATGATAAGTATAGAATGTAAGTGCAGATTGATAAGTTTAGAAATATCACTTTAACTAGCGAATCAACTTGACATGTCAACACTAAATCATCTTTAACATTTGATTTAGAGCTCAAAATGACATGAATCCAATGCCCATGTTAGTCAAGCTCAATTTTCTATATTGTGACAACATTTGAGCCTGAAAGAGCTACCACAAAGCGTTCAAGTAATCAAATTTATCCCAAACTGTGTGATGCCATGGATTATGCTTCAGTTGTAAACCTTTGCCCAAAGAGCACCAATGATCAGTTTAAAATGATCACATTAACTTGCCGATCAACTTGACACGTCTGCATTAAATCGTCCGTAAATTATGATTTAGAGTTCAAAATGACACGAATCCAACGCAAAATGTTTAAGTAGCTCATTTTCTATATTGTGACAAAATATAAGAACGAAATAGCTGAGACAAAGCCTCCAAGTAATGCAGTGTATCCCAAATTGCGTGATACCATGCATTATGCTTCATTTATAAGCCTTTACTTAAGGAGCACCAATGATCAGTTTAGAATTATAATTTTAATTGGCTGATCAACTTGACATGTACGCAGTAAATCGTCTATAACGTTGGATTTAGAGTCAGAATAACACGAATCCAGCGTCCACGTTAAGCTAGCTCAATTTTCTATATTATGATAAAATTTAACACCAAAATCGCTACGACAAAGCCTCTAAGTAACCCAATCTATCTCAAACTTAGTTATGCCATTCATTATACTTGATTTGTAAACCTTTTATCAATGAGCACCAATGATCAGTTTAGAATGATAAATTTAACTAGCCGTTAAACTTGACATGTCCCCACTTAATCATCCGTAACTTTTACTTTACAGTTGATAATTACACAAATCCAACGCCCACGTTAAGCTAGCTCAATTTTCTATATTGTGAAAAAATTTAAGACCATAATTGCTACGAAATAGCCTCCAAGTAACCCAATATATCCGAAACTGTGTGATAGAATGCATTATGCTTCATTTGTAAACCTTTGCTCAATGAGCAAAAATGATCAGTTTAGAATGATCGATTTAACTAGCCGATAAACTTGACATGTCCCCACTAAATCGTCCGAAATTTTCTATTTAGAAATCAGAATTTCACGAATCCAACACCCACGTTAATCTAGCTCAATTTTCTATATTGTCATAAAATTTAAGACCGAAATTGCTATGATAAAACCTCCAAGTAACCCAATCTATCCCAAACTTCGTGATGCCATGCATTATGTTTCATTTGTAAACCTTTGCTCAATGAGCACTAATGATCAATGTCGAATGATCGATTTAACTAGTCGATAAACATGCCATGTCCGCACTAAACCGTTTGTAACTTTTGATTTAGAGTTCAGAATGACATGAATCCAACGCCCACGTTAATCTAGCTCAATTTACTATATTGTGACAAAACTAAAGACAGAAACAAGTACAACAAAGCATCCAAGTAATCCAATGTATCCCAAATTGTGTGCTGCCATACATTATGCTTCATTTATAAGCCTTTAATTGAGGAACAGCAATGATCAGTTAAAAATGATCATTTTATTTGCCCGATCAACTTGACATGGATGCCCTAAATCGTCTGTAACTTTTTTTTAGAGTTCAGAATGGCACAAATCCAACGCCCACGTTACGCTAGCTTAATATTCTATATTGTTAAAATATTTGAGACTGAAAGAGCTACCACGAAGCCTTCGAGTAATGTAATATATCCTAAACTGTGTGATGCCATGCATTATGATTCATTTATAAGCCTTTACTCAAGGAGCACTAATGATCAGTTTAGAACGATCAGTTTAGAATGATAACTTTAACTTGCCAATCAACTTGACATGTCCGCATTAAATCATTTGTAACTTTTGATTTAGAGTTCAAAATGACACGATTTCAACGTCCACATTAAGGTAGCTCAATATTCTATATTCTGACAAAATTTAAGATTGAAATGGATACGAGCAAGCCTCCAAGTAAACCAATCTAACTGCATGATGCCATGCATTATGCTTTTATAAACCTTTTCTCCATGAGCACCAATGATCAATTTAGAATGATCATTTTAACTGGCTGATCAACTTGACATGTCCGCACTATATCATATTTAACATTTGATTTAGAGCTCAAACTGACATGAATCACACAGCAACGTTAATCTAGCTCAATTTTAAATAATGTGACAACATTTGAGATTGAAAGAGCTACGACAAAGCCTCCAACTAATCCAATGTATCCCAAACTGCATGATGCTCTGCATTATGATTCATTTATAAGCCATTACTCAAGGAGCACCAATGATAAGTTTAAAATGATCACATTAACTTGCCGATCAACTTGCATGTCTGCCTTAAATCATCAGTAACTTTTGATTTAGAGTTCAAAACTACAAAATCTAACGCTCATGTTAAGCTAGCTCAATTTTCAATATTGTGACAACGTTTGAAACTGGAAGAGCTACCTCAAAGCCTTCAAGTAATCCAATGTATCCCAAACTGTGTGATGCGATGCATTATGTTTCATTTGTAAACCTTTCCTCAATGAACATAAATGATCAGTTTAAAATGATCAATTTAACTAGATGATCAACATGAAATGTCCGCACTAAATTGTCTTTAACATTTGATTTAGAACTCAAAATTACATGAATCCAATGCGCAAGTTGGTCTATCTCCATTTTGTATATTGTGACCAAATTTGAGATTCAAAGAGATACCACAAACCATTCAAGTAATCCAATCTATCCCGAACTGCATGTTGTCATGCATTATGCTTCATTTATAAGCCTTTACTCAAGGAGAACCAATGATCAGTTTATAATGATCATTTTAACTGGCCACTCAACTTGACATTTATGCACTAAATTGCCCGTAACTTCTTATTTAGAGTTCAAAATGACACAAATCCAATAACTACGTTAAGCTTGCTCAATTTTCTACATTGTGACAACATTTGATACTGAAAGAAGTACCATAGAGCCTTCAAGTAATCCAATCTATCATAAAATGCGTGATGTCATGCATTATGCTTCATTTATAAGCTTTTACTCAAGGAGCACTAATGATCAGTTTAGAATGATCAGTTTAGAATGATAAGTTTAGAATGATAATTTTATAATGATCACTTTAACTGGTCGATCAACTTGACATGTCCGAACTAAATGGTTAGTAACTTTTGATTCAGCGTTCAAAACGACAGGAATTCAACACCCACGTTAAGCTAGCTCAATTTTCTATATTGTGACAACATTTGAGACTGAAAGAGTAAAACAATCTATCCCAAACTGTGTGATGCCATGCATTATGCTTCATTTGTAAAAATTTGCTCAATGAGCACCGATGATCAGTTTAGAATAATCAATTTAATTAGCTGATCAACTTGACATGTATGCACTAAATCGTCTTTAACATTTGATTTAGAGCAAAAAAAAATTACATAAATTTAATATGCACGTTAATCTATTTCCATTCTCTATATTGTGAAAAAATTTGAGATTAAAAGAGCTACCAAAAAGCCTTCAAGATCCAATCTATCCCAAACTTAATGATGTCATGCATTATGCTTCATTTATTAGCCTTTATCAAGGAGCACCAATAATCAGTTTAAAATGATCACATTAACTTGCCGAAAAACTTCACATGTCCACACTAATCGTTCGTAACTTTTTATTTAGAGTTCAAAATGACACGAATCCAACGCCCACGTTAAGCTATCTCTATATTGTATATTGTGACAAACTTTAAGACCAAAATAGCGTTGACAAAGCCTCCTAGTAATCCAATCTATTCCAGACAGCGTGATGCCTTGCATTATGCTTTTGTAAACCTTTTCTCAATGAACACCAATGATCAGTTTAGAATGATCATTTCAACTCGATGATTGACTTCACATGTCCGCAGTAAATCCTCTTTAACATTTGATTGCTAGCAAAAAATGACATGAATCCAATGGCCACGTTAATCTAGCTCAATTTTCAATATTGTGATAACATTTGAGGTTGAAAGAGCTACGAAAAAGCCTTCAAGTAATCCAATGTATCTCAAACTGTGTGATAACATGCGTTACGCTTCATTGAAAAGAATTTACTCTAGGAGCACCAATGATCAGATTAAAATTATCACATTTACTAGCCGATCAACTTCACATGTCTGCACTAAATCGTACATAACTTTTGATTTAGAGTTCAATATGACACGAATCCAACGCCCACGTTAATCTAGCTCAATATTTTATATTGTGACAAAATTTGAGACTGAAAAAGGTACGACAAAATCCTTCAAGTAATCCATTCTATCCTAAACTGCGTGATGCCATGCATTGCGCTTAATTTGTTAAGCTTTTCACAAAGAGAACCAATGACCAGTTTAGAATGATCAATTTAACTCGCCAATAAATTTGAGATTTCCGCACTAAAGTGTCCGTAAATATTGATTTAGAGTTCAGAATGACAGGAATCCAATGCCCACATTAATCTAGCTTAATTTTCTATATTTTGATAAAATATAAGAGTGATATAGGTATGACAAAGCCTCCAAGTAATCCAATGTATTACAAACTGTGTGATGCCATGCATTATGTTTCATTTATATGCCTTTACTCATGGAAAGCTAGTGATCAGTTTAGAATGATCGGTTTAGGAGGATCACTTTAACTACCCAATCCACTCGAGATGTCCACTCTAAATCGTCCATAACTTTTGATTTTGATTTCAAAATGATCATTTTAACTGGCTGATTAACTTGACATGTATGCAGTAAATCTTTTGTAACTTTTGATTTAGAGTTCAAAATGAAAAGAATCCAATGCCCACATTAAGCTAGCTCAATATTCTATATTGTGACAAAATTTAAGACTGAAAGAGCTAACACAAAGCTTTCAAGTAAATCAATCTATCCCAAACTGCGTGATGCCATGCATTATGTAAACCTTTGCTGATTGAGCACAAATGATTATTTTAACTAACTAATGAAACTTGAAATGTCCGCACTAATTCGTCTTTAACATTTGATTTAGAGCTCAAAAATGACATGAATCCAACGTCCACGTTAATCTAGCTCGATTTTCAATATTGTGACAACATTTGAAACTGAAAGCGCTATAAGAAACCCTCCAAGTAGTCCAATGTATGCCAAACCGCGTGATGCCATGCATTATGCTTCATTTATAAGCCTTTACTCATGGAGCACCAATGATCAATTTTGAATGATCATTTTAACTGGCCAGTCAATTTGACATGCACACAGCAAATCTTCCGTAAGTTTTGATTTAGAGTTGAGAATGACATGAATGCAATGCCACGTTAAGCTAGCTCAATTTTCTATATTGTGACAACAATTGAGATTGAAAGAGCTCCCACAAAGCCTTCAAGTAATCCACTCTATCATAAACTGCGTGATGCCTTGCATTATGCCTTCTTTATAAGCCTTTACTCAAGGAGCACTAATGATCAGTTTAGAATGATCACTTTAACTGCCCGATCAACTTGATATGTCTGCACTAAATCGTCCATTACTTTTTATTTAAAATTCAAAAAGACATGAATCAAACGCCCACGTTAATCTAGCTCAATTTTCAAAATTGTGAAAACATTAGAGGCTGAAAGAGCTATGACAAAGCCTCCATGTAATCCAACGTATCCCAAATTGTGTGATGCCATACATTATGCTTCATTTATAAGCCTATACTCAAGGAGAAACCATTATCATTTTAGAATGAACACTTTAACTGGCCATGTCCGTACTAAATCGTCCGTAACTTTTAATTTTGAGTTTGCTATTAGACGAATCCAATGCCCATGTTAAGCTAGTTCAATTTCTATATTGTGAAAAAATATAAGACCGAAATAGCTATGGGAAAGCCTACGAGTAATCCAATCTACTCCAAATTGCATGATGGCATGCATTATGCTTCATTTGTAAACCGTTGATCAATCAGCACCAATGATCAGTTTATAATGATTAATTTACCTACCCGATAAACTTGACATGACCGCACTAAATCATCTGTAACTTTTGATTTAGAGATGAGAATGACATAAATCTGACGCCGATGGTAAGCTAGGACGAGATAACTATGAAAAAATTGTGAAAAATTTAGGACGAGATAATTATGAAAAAGCCTCTATGTAATTCAATGTATCCCAAACTGCATTATGCCATGTATTATGCTTCATTTATAAGCCTTTACTCAAGTAGCACCAATGATCAGTTAGGAATGGTCATTTTAATTACCCGATCAACTTCACATTTAGACATTAAATCATCAGTAAATTTTTATTTGGAGTTCACAATGACACGAGTCCAGCGCCCACTTTAAGCTAGCTTAATTTTCTATTTTGTTACAACATTTGATACTGAAAGAGCTACCACAAAGCTTTCAAGTAATCCAATATATCCTAAAATGCGTGATGCAATGCATTATGCTTCATTCACAAGCCATTACTCAAGGAGCAGTAATGATCAGTTTATAATGATCAAGCCAATCAACTTGACATTTCCGCACTAAATCGTACGTAACTTTTGATTTAGAGTTCAAAATGACACGAATCCAACGCCAATGTTAAAGTAGCTCAATTTTCTATAATGTGACAAAATTTACAAACGAAATTTGGAAGACAAAGCCTCCAAGAAATCCAATGTATCCCAAACCACGTGATGGCATGCATTATGCTTGATTTATAAGCCTTTACTCAAGGAGCACCAATGATTAGTTTAAAATGATAATTTTAACTGGCAAATCAACTTGACATGTACGCACTAAATCATCTATAACCTGATTTAGAGTTCAGAATAACACGAATCAAACGCCCTCGTTAATCTAGCTCAATTTCAATATTTTGATAAAATTAAACACCGAAATAGCTACGACAAAACCTCTAAGTAATCCAATTTATCGCAAACTGCTTGATGCGATGTATTAGGCTTCATTTATAAACCTATGCTCAATAAGCACCAATGATTAGTTTAGAATGGTCGATTTAACTAGCCGATAAACTCTAGATGTCCGCTCTAAATCTTCCGTAACTTTTAATTTAGAGTTGATAATGACATTAATCTAACGCCCACGTTAAGTTAACTCAATTTTCTATATTGTGAAAAAATTTAAGACAAAAATAGCTACTAAAAATCCTCCAAGTAATCCAACGTAACCCAAACTACGTGCTGCCATGTATTATGCTTCATTTATAAGGCCTTACTCAAGGAGCACCAATGATCAGTTAAGAATGATCATTTTAATTGGCCGATCAACTTGACATGTACGCACTAAATCATCCGTTACTTTTTATTTAGAGTTCAGAATGACACAAATCCAACAACCACGTTAAGCTAGCTCAATATTTTACATTATGATAAAATTAAAGATCAAAATAGCTACAACAAAGCCTTCAAGTAATATAATATATCCCAAACTGTGTGATGACATGCATTATAGTTCATTTGTAAACCTTTGCTCATTGAGCACCAATGATCAGTTTAGAATGATCATTTTAACTAGGTGATCAACTTTACATGTCCGCACTAAATCATCTAAGCCATTTGATTTAGAGCTCAAAAAGACATGAATCCAACCCCACGTTAATCTAACTCAATTTCAATATCGTGATAACATCTGAGACTGAAAGAGCTACGACAAAGCCTCCATGTATCCAATGTAACCCAAACTACGTGATATCATGCATTATGCTTCATTTATAAGCCTTTACTCAAGCAGCACCAATGATCAGTTTAGAATTATCATTTTAACAGGCTGATCAACTTAATATGCCCGCACTAAATCACCCATATTTTTTATTTGAAGTCTAGATTGACACGAATCCAATGAGTAAAGACTCCAAGTCATTCATTCTATCCTAATTTGCGTGATGCAATGCATTATGCTTAAATTGTAAACCTTTGTTCAGTTAAAACCAGTGATCATTTTATGTAGTTGATACAACTTGACATGTCCGCATTAAATCCTCTTTGACCTTTGATTTAGAGCTCAAAATGACATGAATCCAACGCCCACATTAATCTAGCTCAATTTTTAATAGCGTGATAACAATTATGACTGAAAGAGCTACGACAAATCCACCAAGTAATCCAATGTATCTCAAATTGCGTGCTACCATAAATTATTCTTCATTTAAAAGTTTTTACTCAAGGAGCACTAATCATCGGTTTAAAATTATCATTTTAACTGGGCGATCAACTTGATGTGTACACAGTAAATCGTCTGTCGCTTTTGATTTAGAGTTCAGAATGACACGAATCCAATGCTCACGTTAAGCTAGCTCAATTATGTATATTTTGATAAAATTTGAAACTTAAATAGCTACGACAAAGCCTTTAAGTAATACAACCTTTCTCAAACTGCGTGATGTCATGCATTATGCTTCATTTGTAAACCTTCGATCAATATGCACAAATGATCAGTTTAGAATGATTAGTTTAGACTGATCACTTTAACTGGCCACTCAACTTGACATGTCTGCTCTAAATCGTCTTTAACATTTGATTTAGAGCCCAAAATGATATGAATCAAATGCCAACGTTAATCTAGCTCAATTTTCAAAATTGTGAAATAATTAGAGGCTGAAAGAGCTACGAAAAAGCCTCCAAGTAATCTAACGTATCTCAAACTCTGTGATGCCATTCATTATGCTTCATTTATAAGCTTTTACTCAAGGAGAAACAATGATCATTTTAGAATAAACACTTTAACTGGCCAATCAACTTGCTACGTCCTCACTAAATCGTCAGTAACTTTTAATTTAGAGTTTGCTATGACACGAATCCAATGCCCACATTAATCTAGTTCAATTTTCTATATTGTGAAAAAATAGTAGACCGAAATAGCTATGGGAAAGCCTCCGAGTAATCCAATCTATCCCAAACTGCGAGATGGCATGCATTATGCTTCGTTTGTAAACCTTTGCTGAATGAGCACCAGTGATCAGTTTTATAATGATTAATTTACCTAGCCTATTAACTTGACATGACCGCACTAAATCATCCGTAACTTTTGATTTCGAGTTGAGAATGACATGAATCTGACGCCCATGGTAACCTAGCCCAATTTTCTATGTTGTGACAAAATTTAGGAAAGAAATAGCTACGAAAGAGCCTCCACGTAATCCAATCTATCCCAAACTGCGTTCTGCCATGTATTATGCTTCATTTATAGGCCTTTACTCGAGGAGCACCAATGATCAGTTAAGAATGATAATTTTAATTGCCTGATAATCTTGACATGTAGACATTAAATCGTCTGTAACTTTTTATTTGGAGTTCACAATGACACAAGTCCAACGTCCACTTTAAGCTAGCTTAATTTTCTATTTTGTTACAACATTTGAGACTGAAATAGCTACCACAAAGCCTTCAAGTAATCCAATATAACCTAAAATGTGTGATGCAATGCATTATGCTTCATTCATAAGCCTTTACTCAAGGAGCACTAATGATCAGTTTAGAATTATCACTTTAACTAGCCAACACCAATGTTAAAGTAGTTTAGAATGATCACCTTAACTTTAACTAGCCAACATCAGTTTAGAATGGTCACTTTAACTAGCCAACACCAATGATCACTTCAACTTGACATGTCCGCACTAAATCGTCCGTAACTTTTGATGTCGAGTTCAAAATGACACGAATCCAACACCAATGTTAAAGTAGCTCAATTTTCTATATTGTGAAAAAATTTACGAATGAAATTCGAGGGACGAAGCCTCCGAGTAATCCAATGTATCCCAAACTACGTGATGCCATGCATTATGCTTGATTTATAAGCCTTTACTCATGGAGCACCAATGATAAGTTTAAAATAATCATTTTAACAGGCTAATCAACTTGACATGTACGCACTTAATCATCTGTAACTTGATTTAGAGTTAAGAATAACACAAATCAAATGTCCACGTTAATCTAGCTCAATTTCTATATTGTGATAAAATTTAACACCGAACACCGAAAGAGCTACGACAAAGCCTCTAAGTAATCCAATCTATCCAAACTGCGTGATGCCATGCATTATGCTTCATTTGTAAACCTATGCTCAATGAGCACCAATGATTAGTTTAGAATGATCGATCTAACTTGCTGTTAAACTCTAGATTTCCGTACTAAATCGTTCGTAACTTTTAAATTAGAGTTCATAATGACATTAATCCAACGCCTACGTTAAGGTAACTTAATTTTCTATATTGTGACAAAATTTAAGACACAAATAGCTACGACAAATCCTCCAAATAATCCAATGTATCTCAAACTTTGTGCTGCCATCTGTTATGCTTCATTTATAAGCCTTTACTCAAATAGCACCAATGATCAGTTAAGAATGATCCTTTTAATTGGTAGTTCAACTTGACATGTACGCAATCAATCATCCGTATCTTTTTATTTAGAGTTCAGAATTACACGAACACGAATCCAACGCCCACGTTAAGCTAGCTGAATTTTCTATAATGTTAAACATTTGAGATTGAATGGGATACCACAAAGCCTTCAAGTAATCCAATCTATCCTAACATGTGGGATGCCATGCATTATGCTTCATTTAACAAAGAGCACTAATGATACGTTTAAAATGATCAGTTTAGAATGATCACTTTAACTGGCTAATCAACTTGACATGTCCGCACTAAATCGTATTTAACATTTGATCTAGAGCCCTAAATGATATGAATTGAATGCCCACGTTAATCAAGCTCAATTTTCAATATTGTGACAACATTTGAGGCTGAAAGAACTACGACAAAGCCTCCAAGTAATCCAATTTATCCTAAACTGTGTGATGCCATGCATTATGCTTCATTTATAAGTCTTTACTCAAGAAGCACCAATGATCAGATTAGAATAAACATTTGAACTGCCCAATCAACTTGCCAAGTCCACACCAAATCTTCAGTAACTTTTCATTTAGAGTTCGGAGTGACACGAATCCAACACCTACGTTAAGATACCTCAATTTTCTATATTGTGAAAAAATATGAGATTGAAGTAGCTATGAAATAGCGACCGAGTAATCCAATATATCCCAAACTACATGATGCAATGTGTAACACCCGTCTCCAAAATACATGACATGTGTCATCGCCTCGTACTTAACTTATAATTCATTTGAAATCTCATTTAATAGAGAAAGTATAAGTAATACTTCTTTTTATTAACAGAACTCTCGTCGAAAAATTTATTAATTTATTAAAAATCGTAAGACAATAACTTCAAAAAAACGTCAACGATACTCAAAATTCAAAATAAATAAATAAATAATGTTTAAAAATTCTCAAAACGTATCACCACCCCGAGTCACTGCATCACTACTGCCCAAACTCATCTGCATCCAGAAGGAGGCATGAGTAACATAATTACTCAGTGAAACGATTACGCCTACCCACATATTCCCATTATACAAGTATGTATCTAATCTTGATAATTACTTTATTTAGGAATGAAAACTAGCACGATTGATCCCACAAAAAGTCGACAACAATACTCTCCAGATATATGTACTTAAACCATGTTTTCCTAATTCACAACCACTCCTACTCATCCCTAACCACGTCGGTTTAAGAATTCGGAACCCCCCAAGCCACGTCGGCTTTCCACCACAGCCACGTCGGCCTATTTGCTCACATCGAGCTCCCGTCAAGTCGACGGTTGCCTAACCATGTTGGTTTAAGGATTTGGAACCCCCCAAGCCATGGTGGCTCAAATCCACCATACCTACGTTACGTGAATATCACGTTCACCAAAAATTTATTCCCACATTAATAAATCAAACATTATACTTGATTAGAGTAAATGTTTAATATTTATCTAATAATCATATTAATTTATTTGAATTAATTAATTGATTATGGTTCATTTTATTATACCATAATCAACCGTAAATAATTTAGTATTCTTAACCAATAAACCAACACCTAACAATTATCTTCCCTAATATTTAAGTCAACATAATAATCTCCCTTAAAATAATAAATTAACCTAATATTTCTACTCCCTTTCCCCACCACACACGTACACCACCACACTCCTATTCATCTTTTTAATATGTATTTATTTATTATCTAATAAATTCCTAATAGGTTTAACTCCTTTTCCTGATAAAAACACTGTCATTTTTGCAACAATTAACTAAAACCCTAACACCACACATGATTCAATCTCTAATTTGCTCCCTAAATGAAGCACTCATCAAAATACATATACATAAGTGTAGAATGAAAAATCGTAGATCCCATCTCACCTAACGGTAAAGCTTGGGTTAATGGAACGTTGGAATCGTTGATTGTGCATAAATTTCTTTTCCTCCGCTGACGGTACACACGAGCAGATGGATTCTCCAACGCTGAACTTTCTATCCCTCTCTTCTTGTTTTTGTTCTGATGAATGTTTGCCTCTATCCCTGTTGACGACGTCTTATATAGCCATTAGGGTAAATTAGGGTTTCAGAAGAATTATCCGTTATACCCTCGCTTCTAATTCCGTGGGCTTCATGGTTTAAATTTAGGCCTGTGATGTTACAAATTCTCCCCCACCACAAAAGAATTCATCCCCGAATTCGTTGGTTCAACCTCATTCTTGGCGTGGTCCTTAAAAAGATTATGATAATCGATTCTCGTATGACATTCTGACTTCCACGTCTCTTCTTCAATACCGTCTCTTTCCTAACGAACACGCAATGATTTAACATGCTTCCCTTACATATCAACTCTTCGTTGTCTAGTGATTTTTACCGGTTTACTAAGAATTGTCAAGTTTTCTTCCAAAACCTATGGTGGTTGCTACATAATGAGTTGGGGTTCTTTGATAACTTTTCGGAGGACTAATACATGAAACTCATCATGAAACGCTGCTAACTCCTTTGGTAATCCCAATCTATATGTAATTGTGCCAATCCTTTCAGTAATTGGATAAGGCTCCATAAAACGTTGTTTGAGTTTTCCCAACTTCTTATTCTTATATGCTCCTCTGAATACCCTCGTTTTCAAATACACCATGTCTCCCACTATAAACTTTAATTCTCTTCTCCCTTTGTCAGCGTAACTCTCCTGACGATCGTGAGCCTCTTTCAGTCTAGCTCGAAGAGTTTCCACTTGATCCACTGTCTCTTGAACCAACTCAGGTTCCAGCAAAGTGGTGTCCGACAAGGTCGCCCATACAAAGCCTCATATGGTGACATGTTTATGCTACTATGATAACTATTGTTATACGCGAACTCTGATAACGGTAAATATCTTTCCCAACAATCACCCCAATCCAACATACACGCTCGCAACATATCATCAAGGGTTTGAATATTTCTCTTCGATTGTCCATCCATTTGCGGATGATACGCAGTACTGAGATACACTTTCGTCCCAAGTGCCTTTCGTAACGCCTGCAAAAATATTGAATAGTTTTGGATATCTGTCCGAAACAATATTTGCTGCAACCCCATGCCGCCTAACAATAACTTTCAAGTATAGTTTTGCTAACTGGTCAACATTGTTTGTCTTTTTAGTCGCAAAGAGATGAGCTGACTTCGTAAGTCAATCAAAAATTATCCAAAAATGTATTTAACTTATTAACTTCCCTTGGTAGCCTTGTCACAAAATTAATAGTGATCATATCCCGTTTCTACTCAGGCAATGGTTAACTTCGAAATAACCCACTATGTACTCTACGTTTTTCCTTTATTAATTGGGACGTAGAACACATTACTACTCATTCTGAATCATCTTATTTTATGCTGTTCCAGTGGTAATAACATTTTAGATCTCGCTACAGGTTTGTCGCCCCCGGATGGATTGCAAAATGTTACTGGTGTGCATGCTAAGATCTCATCCTTTTTTTCCTTAACATTGGAAACACATACCCAATTCCTATACAAGTCGATCACATTGTCTGCGGTATGATATCATTCCACATTATTATCCACAGTCTTTTTTTAGTGCATCATCTACCTTTTGAACCTCACATATTTTCCAAAGTAAGTCGACTCGATTTATGGCTTCTAATCCTATGGCATCTTTGGAGACAATAACAACACACAAGCTTAATTTTTCCAATAAAGCTACTTGCTCCTCCGCTTTTCATTCCCTTGATATGTTATTTCTTCTTCTACTTAATGCATTTGCTACCATATTAGCCTTACCGAGATTGTATGCCATTTCCAAATCATAATCTGATAGTATTTCCATCCATCTCCTTTGTCTCAGATTAAGGTCTGGCTGCGTAAATATATATATATTTTTAAAAATCTTGTGATCAATAAACTTGGACTTTTTCCCCGTACAAATATGCATGCCAAATCCTTGAAACAAAAACAACTACTGCTAATTCCAAATCATGGGTGTAATAATTGATCTCATGTTTTATCAACTGCCTATACGCATAGCCAATTATTCGTTCTTCCTGCATTAGCACACAATCCAATCCTAACCTTGATACGTTAGTGTATACTAAATATGGTACCTCTGTCCTTGGCAATGCCAATGTTGAAGTGTCAATCAAATACTCTTTCAACTTCTAAAAGTTCTCTTCACACTCTTTTGTCCATTTAAACTTCACATCCCTTTCTGTGAATTGAGTCACAGGCTTGACCATTCTCGCAAATCGCTCAACAATGTTTCAATAATAACCCGTTAGGTCAAGAAAACTACAGAACTATGTTGCATTTCTGGTGCCGGTCATCCCATAATCGTTGCGATTTGTTTTCGGTTCCACTGATACTCCAACTCCAGACACAACATGTCCTAAAAAGCCAATCTTCCTCTCCCAAAAACTATATTAGTTCAACTTAGCATATAACTTGTATTCGCAATCTTGGTAGTACTACCCTTAAGTGGTCCACTTGAACAATGCATCCGGATGTGTCCATTCTGACCACACTTAAAACAAGTGAGCACTCTTCTAATCTCTACAAGCCCATATTCCAATTATCCATGGTTTGTTTCTACAGCTCAACCAATTTCCCTACCCTTGCTTGGCCCAGTTTTTCCTGTTTGGTTTCCGTGTTAATGCCTTATTCCACTAAGAATGATGTTCCCACTAAATTGACCATGTTATTGTACTTTTGCACTATACAACGATTTTTTCACCTCTAGCCTCAACATCTTTGAAACTTGAGTATAATGTCATATTCGTTTGTTCCTCTCCCTCTGAAGCTCATAAATAGACAAAAATTCTAGATCATACTCCCATACTGACTTAGACCCCTGTTAAAGATCGACAAACAACATAACCATTTGGTCTACAACGTCTTGTGGAAAATACTCTCGTGTAAATTCTTCCTTAAAAGTCGTCCCAACTAAGCATGTGGTTTGCATGAGTACTAATGACCACACTATCCCACCAACTTGTGTTTCGTCCCTTAAGTATTGAATTGCCAATTGCTTCCAAAACTCAATCGAACACATGATGGTCTCATAGTTCTTCTCTAACATATTCACCTAGTTGTGTGCTGTAATCGGATCCATCCGTCCACTAAACTTATTCAAATTCCTTAACATCTTCAAAGCATCCCAATATGTGGGCCCTGATCCTGTACTGGCATCTTTGGCACTAGAGGAAAGGTGCCACAAACTCTTGAACAAGAGGCTCGAGTGCAGCGAACTCAAGAGCTGCATGCTCGGGCACTACAACTCTTGGTATTCGGTTTGCTACAGAAACTTGCGACAACCAAGGCTCTAAAGCATCACGCATTCCTCGTATCACAACTACACTTAGCACTGCATAATCCACCACGAGAGCAACAACAGCTGGTTGTTGAGTTGGAGCAACACCTTCCTGCTCAAGCGGCTGATCATTATGGTCTCGCTGACGATCTCCAATACGCAAATAAGTCCTACAATTAGCACTCCTCGGCGGCATCTTGTCCACATAAACACCCGATTCACACATTACACTCCCATAGTATTATAAATCAACAAAATTTAAATGACCTCACGCAAGTTACTTTGAGTAGTGCTCCCCCATTGAAAATACATTTTTTTTTAACTACTAAAACTTTAAAACAGAGCTCTCAGGATCCGAACCGGAGTAGCAACCTCGCTTTCCCAAATACATGACACGTGTTATCGTCTCGTATTTAACTTATAATTCATTTGAAATCTCATTTAAGATGTAAAGTATAAGTAATAATTCTTTTTATTAAAAGAACTCTCATGAAAAGCAAGTATAAAATTATTAAAAATCATAAGGCAAAAACTTTAAAAAAATTCAACGATACTCAAGATTCAAAATAAAATAAATAAATAATGTTTAAAAATTCTTAAAACGTAGCACCACCACGAGTCACTGCATCATTACCGCTCGAACTCACCTGGATCCAAAAAGAGGCATCAGTAACATAATTACTTTGTGAAACGATCACGCCTACCCACATATTCCCATTATACAAGTATGTATCTAATCTTGATAATTACTTTATTTAGGTATGAAAACTAGTACGATTGATCCCACAAAAAGTCAACAACAATACTACCCAGATATATGTACTTAAACCGTGTTTGCCTAAGTCACAACCACTCCTACTCATCCCTAACCACGTCGGTTTAAGATTCGGAACCCCCAAGCCACGTCGGCTTTCCACCACGGCCACGTCCGCCTGTTTGTTCACGTCGAGCTCCCATCACATCGATGGTTTTTTTCCGGCCAGCCAGCCATTAATGAACTACGACTCAACACCGCTATTGTCGTAGCCCAACACCCATCAACGTAGTTGAACGAACTAACGTTGCTCAAATCCACCATACCCATGTTATGTGAATATCACGTTCACCAGAAATTTATTCCCTCATTAATAAATCAAACATTATACTTGATTAGACTAAATGTTTAATATTTATCAAATAATTATATTAACTTATTTCAATAAATTAATTGATTATGGTTCATTTTACTATACCATAATCAATCATAAATACTTTTGTATTCTTCACCAATAAACCAACACATAACAATTTATCTTCCTTAATAATTAAGTCAACATAATAATATCCCTTAAAATATTAAATTAATCTAATATTTCTACTCTCTTTCCCCACCACACACGTACACCACCACATTCCTATTCATCTTTTTAATATTTATTTATTTACTATCTAATAAATTCCTAACAGGTTTAACTCCTTTTTCCTGAAAAAAACACCGTCATTTTTGCAACAATTAACTAAAACCCTAACACCACACATGATTCAACCTCTAATTTTCTCCGTAAACGAAGCACTCATCAAAATACATATACATAAGTGTATAATGAAAATCGTAGATCCCGTCTCACCTCACGGAAAAGCTTGGGTTAATGGAACGTTGGAATCGTCGGTCATGCGTAAATTTCTTTTCCTCCGGGGTCGGTACACACGAGCAAATGGACTCTCCAACGCTGAACTTTCTATCTCTCTCTTCTTCTTTTTTTCCTGATGAACGGCTGCCTCTAATCCCTGTTGATGACGCCTTATATAGCCATTAGGGTTAATTAGGGTTTCAGAAGAATTGTCCATCATACCCTTACTTCTAGTTCCGTGGGCTTCACAATTTAAATTTAGGCCCGGGATGTTACACAATGCATTATGCATCATTTGTAAACCTTTTCTCAATGAGCACCAATGATCAGTTTAGAATGATCGATTTAACTAGCCGATAAACATGACATGTCCGCACTAAATCGTTCGTAACTTTTGATTTAGAGTTTAGAATGACATGAATCCAACGCAGACCTTAAGCTAGCTCAATTTTCTATATTGTGAAAAATTTTAATTAAAGAACTAGCTACGACAAAGCATCCAAGTAATCCAATGTATCCCAAACTGCATGCTGCCATGTATTTAGCTTCATTTATAAGGTTTCAATCAAGAAGCATCAATGATCAGTAAAGAATGATCATTTTAATTGGCCAATAAGCTTGACGAGTACGCACTACATCATTTGTAACTTTTATTTAGAGTTCAGAAAGACACGAATCCAACGCCCACATAAAACTAGCTTAATTTTCTAGGTTGTTACTACATTTGAGGCTAAAAGAGCTACCATAAAGCCTTACAGTAATCCAATACATCATAAACTGTGTGATGCCATGCATTATGCTTCATTTATAAGCCTTTAATCAAGGAGCACTAATGATCAGTTTAGAATGATCACTTTAACTGGCCAATCAACTTGACCTTTCCGCACAAAATCGTCTGAAACGTTTGATTTAGAGTTCAAAATGACCTGAATCCAACACCCATGTTAAAAAAGCTCACTTTTCAATATTATGACAATATTATGACAAAAGTCAAGCCGATCAACTTGACATGTGCGCACTAAATCGTTCGAAATTTTATCTTTAGAGTTCAAAATGACATGAATCAAATGCCCACATTAAGCTAGCTTAATTTTCTATATTGTTATGACATTCGACACTGAAAGAGCTACCAGAAAGCCTTCAAGTAATCCAACATATCCTAAACTGCCTGATACCATGCATTATGCCTCATTTATAAGCCTTTACTAAAGGAGCACTAATGATGAGTTTAAAAAGATCAGTTTAGAATGATTTCTTTAACTGGTCAATCAACTTGAAATGTCCGTACTAATCGTCTATATATATTGATTTAGAGTTCAAAATGACACGAATCCAACGACCATGTTAAAGTAGCTCAATGTTCTCTATTGTGACAAAATTTAAGATTGAAATAGCTACGACAAAGACTCTAAGTAATCCAATCTATCCCAAACTGCGTGATGCCATGCATTATGCCTAATTTGTGAACCTTTTCTCAATGAGCACCAATGATCATTTCAGAATGATCAGTTAACTAGCTGATAAACTTGACATGTCCGCACTAAATCGTTCGTAAGTTTTGATTTAGAGTTAAGAATTATACGAATCCAACGCTTACGTGAATCTAGCTCAATTTTCTATATTTTGATAAAATTTAAAACCAAAATAGCTACGAAAAACCTCCAAGTAATCCAATTTATCCCAAACTTTGTTATCCCATGCCTTATGCTTAATTTGTAAACCTTTACTCAATGAGCACCAATGTTCAGTTTAGAATGATCGATTTAACTAGCCGAGCAACATGACATATCCACACTAAATAGTTCGTAACTTTTGATTTAGAGTCAAGAATAACATGAATCTAATGCACACATTAAGCTAGCTCAATTTTTTATATTGTGAACATTTAAGACCCAAATAGCTACAAAAAATCCTCCAGGTAATCCAACGTATCCCAAACTACGTGCTGCCATGTATTATGCTTCATTTATGAACTTTTACTCAAGGAGCACCAATGAGCATTTTAATTGGTCCATCAACTTGACATGTACGCACTAAATCGTTCCTGAATTTTTATTTAGAGTTCAAAATTACACGAATCCAACGCCCACCTTAAACTAGCTCAATTTTCTATATTATTACAACCTTTGAGACTAAAAGAGCTGCGAAAAAGCCTTCAAGTAATCCAATATATCCTAATCTGTGGGATGCCATGCATTATGCCTCTTTTAAAAGCCTCTCCTCAAGGAGCACTAATGATCAGTTTAGAGTGATCAGTTTAGAATGATCAGTTTAGAATGATAACTTTAACTGGCCGATCAACTTGACATGTCCGCACTAAATCTTCTTTAACATTTGATCTAGAGCTGTAAATGATATGAACTGAAGGGCCCCCCCCCTTAATCTAGCTCAATATTCTATATTGTGACAAAATTTAATATCGAAATAGCTACGACCAATCCTCCAAGTAATCCAATCTATCCTAAATTGCATGATGCCATGCATTATGCTTCATTTGTAAACCTTTTCTCAATGAGCACCAATGATCAGTTTAGAATGATCATTTTAACTATCGGATCAACTTGACATGTTCTCACTAAATCGGCTTTAACATTTGATTTAGAGCTCAAACTGACATGAATCCAACAGCCACGTTAATCTAGATCAATTTTTAATATTGTGACAACATTTGAGACTGAAAAAGCTACGACAAAGGGTCCAAGTATTCCAATGTATCTCATACTGCATGATGCCATGCATTATGCTTCATTTATAAGCTTTTACTCAAGGAGCACCAAATGATAAGTTTAAAATGATGACATTAATTTGTCGATCAACTTGACATGTCCGCACTAAATCGTCCTTAACTTTTGATTTCGAATTCAAAGCGACACAAATCCAACACCCACGTTAGGCTAGCTCAGTTTTCTATATTGTGACAACATATGAGACTGAAAGAGCTACCACAAAGCCTTCAAGTAATCCATTCTATCCCAAGCTGCGTGATGTCATGCATTATGCTTCATTTGTAAACCTTTGCTCAATGAGCACCAATGATTATTTTAGGATGATCAACTTAACTAGCTCATCAACTTGACATGTGTGCACTAAATCATCTTTAACATTTGATTTAGAACTAAAAATGAAATGAATCTAATGTGCACGTTAATCTATCTCCATTTTATATATTGTGACAAAATTTGATATTAAAAGAGCTACTACAAAGCTTTCAACTAGTCCAATCTATTCTAAACTATGTGATGCCCTGCATTATGCTTCATTTATAAGCCTTCACTCAAGGAGCCCCAATGATCATTTTAAAATGATCACATTAACTTGCCGATCAACTTAACCTGTCCGCACTAAATCTTAGGTAACTTCTGATTTAGAGTTCAAAATGACACAAATCCAACGCCCACGTTAAGCTAGCTCAATTTTCTATATGGTGACAACATTTGAGACTGAAAGGGCTACCACAAAGCCTTCATTTGTGAACACTACAAGAAAATATTTATATTTCCAATGGCATTTCTGATGGAAATAAAATCATTGGAATATTCCAACGGTTAATCGATTGTTTTATGATGGATTATTGACCAGATTTATATCATTTGTATTCTGTTGGTAAATACCGATGTTTTCATCACCGTCGGGAAATCGATGGTAAAGCCCAATGGCCATACGTCCGGTTACCGACGACAACATCGTCATCAGGATATTCTCTCGAAAACGTCGGAAATTGCCGACGAAATCGAAATTGTCGATTATCTACCGACTATTTCCTGATGGATTATAGTTTTTACTATCTGTGTGGAATCCGTCAGGAATAAAATGGTTGACTGATTCCACTTAATTTCTTTTATAGATAAATAAATCTACAGGTTGTTGGAAATTCGTCGGTGATTCCGATGACTTTCCGACGACATCCTGTTTTTTGGAAATTGTTAGTTTGGCCAATCTGTAAACGTAGAGGTTCGTTCGTTGGTCGTCGGAAATTTCCGGTAGTGGTCAGCAACCGTCAGAAATCCATCGAAAACGGGAATATTCTTAAGAATAATATGTTAATCTGTTAAAAATTCTTAATAATCTATTAAAAATTCATAATATCTGTTAAAAATTCATAATAATCTGTTAAAAAACTCATGATAATCTTCTAATTTTCCATATAAATAGGCTCTGCTCCTTCGCAATTTCACCAATACAAAAAATCTTAACAAAATGTCTTCTTCATGTTCTTATGATAATTTTCGATCGCGGATGGATAAATCTCGGTATGATTCAACAACGGGGGAATTGACGGATGAATTTGCGCAAGGTGTTGAAGAGTTCATGACATTTGCATCAAACAATAGCATGACATCGGAATACGGTAAATGTATTGTCCGTGTATTAAATGTCGAAATCATAAATTAATCTCTATTAGAGAAGCACGTAATCATTTGTATAAGACTAGATTTATGCCAGGATACAAAAATTGGTATTAACATGGATAAATTGATGCAACGATTCAATATTATGGTAGTACTTGAATAAGGTTAGATAGTAGTAATGTTAGGGTAGAGGAATCGACATCAGAAGTTGATATAAACGGAGGTACTGTTCAGATGGTGAATGATGCGTTTCATGAACAAAAAGCATCGTACATTGAAGATAGGAGTTGAATAGAGGAACCTAATTAGGAAGCTCAGAAATTTTTTGATATTTTAGATGCATCCAAGCAGCCTTTGTATAAAAGGATGTAGAGATGGATTATCGCCTTTATCTGCTGCAAGCAGGTTGATGACGATAAAGATGGATTCCAACTTGGTTGAAGATTGTGTGAATGCGATAGTTGATTTTGTAAGAGATATACTACTTGAAGATAGTATTGCACCTGCTTCATATTACGAGGTTCAAAAACTTGTAGCTGGTCTTGGATTGCCCTATAAGATGATCGATGATGTATTGACAACTGCATGTCTATTAGAGAAATGATGAAAACCGCATGAATTATCGCACACCTCGATTTCAAGAGACAAGCAGCAGAGTACCTATTCTGCATAAACGGATGTGGTATTTTCCATTAACAATGAGGTTAAAGAGGTTATATCAATCTGAACATACGGAAAAGCCTATGAGATGGCACGCAGAACATCATTCGAATGGAGAAATTGTGCATCCCTCGGATGCAGGAGCATGGAAACATTTTAAAGAGGTTTATCCTAGTTTTTCATATGAGCCTAGGAACGTATGCCTCGGGTTATATATAGATGGATTCAACCCTTTTGGGAAGCATGGGAGGCAATACTCATTGTGGCCAGTTATCGTGACACCTTATAATTTGCCTCCTTCGTTGTGCATGAAATGAGAGTTTTTGTTTCTAACAATTCTCATCCCCTGTCCAGAGCAGCCTAAGTGATCGCTTAATATTTTCTTGCGCTCACTAATTCAAGAGTTAAAAATGTTGTGGGAAAATGGTGTCGAAGCATTTGATGTTTCCAACCAACAAAACTTCTTGATGCGAGCAATACTTATGTGGACCATAAGTGATTTTCCAGCATATGGTATGCTATCAGGATGGTCGATGCATGGAAAGTTAGCATGCCCATATTGTCAAGATAATACTGATGTGTTCCAACTCAAACACAGATGAAAGAGTAGTTGGTTCGATTGTCATTGATGCTTTATACCACAAGATCATCCATATCGCTGGAGCAGGACATTGTTTAGGAAAAACAAAAAACAATTTTAATGGTCCACCTCTTATGCTTCATGGGAATTCTATGATGACTCAACTTAGAGATTTTGGCGCTGAGAGAACGGCTTCATGTGGAGGTAACAGACATTATCCTGTTGATGGTTGTGGTGAATACCATAATTGGCACAAGTAGAGTATTTTTTGGGATTTACCATATTGGATGGACCATCTATTGCGCCACCATCTAGATGTTATGCACATTGAAAAATTGTTTTTCGACAACATAATGAATACTGTTCTAAATGAGCAAGGGAAAACGAAAGATAATTTGAAAGCTAGATTGAATTTGCTAGATATTTGTTCCCGGAAGGAACTACATGTAATGTCGAATGGAAAATCAGTGTCTCCCACATTCCAGTTGGATGCGCATGCAAAAGATGAGTTCTTTGAGTGGATTAAACATAGTGTCAAATTTCGAGACTGATACGCATCTAATCTTTTTAATTGTGTCGATACTATTGAAAGCAAATTTACAGGGATGAAAAGTCATGATTGTCATGTTATCATGCAAAGACTATTTCTATTTTCCTTTAGCGATCTTCGGCCTAAAATCATCCATGAAGCAATTGCTGGTACGTTTATATTATTTTATATATAATCATAATTTTTTGGCAGGATTAAATTTTTTATTATGCAGGGATTGGTGCCTTTTCCAAGATTTATGTACAAGATCACTTACTGGAGACGATATACGAAATTTGGAGGAAAAAAAATACATGTTCTCATTTGTAACCACCAGAAAATATTTCCACCAGTATTTTTTGATATTATGGAACATCTTCCTATTCACCACCCTAGAGAAACAGCGCTTGGAGGACATGTTCAGTACCAATGGACGTATCCTTTTGAGAGATATAGGTTCCACCTAAAGAAAAAAGTTAAAAAATCTTGCGAAGGTTAAAGTTTCAATCGTCGTACAAAGTATTAATGAGAAAACATCTAACTTCGCCAACTACTATTTTCTATCGCAAGTCCAAACAAAAAAATAAATGATCTGCATGACATGATGATGGAGGAGAAAAACCAAGTTATCCAGTGTATGTTCCAGAATTATTTGCACAAATTGGACGTTTAAGTGGAAAAAGGAAGACACGGCGCCTATCAGAGGAGGAAAACAAACACTTGCATCTGTATATTTTGACAAATTGCGATGACGTTTTGGAATATGAATTTAATTTTTTTGTAAATGTTATTATAAATTATTTTTAATTATTTTGTTTATAATTAACGTGATAGACATGGATCAAATACGTGTTCATTATTCAAATTACAGAGAGAATGAGTTGGTCGAACTTAAAAAGAGCGAATTTGCAAGTTGGTTGCACTTTTATGTCAGTGTTAATTAATTATGTAATTTTCAATAATAATTTCCTATATTTATAAATATATAGTTGAATGCATTCAATTATTTTTCCGGTTACTACGGTTCCTTCTAGGGGGATAACGTTTCCCACGTGGTTAGTTGAGTTGGTGAATGGTCCTACATTTACGGCAAAATCTTATCAAATGTATTGCACTCGTGGATATGCTTTTAAGACTCATCGCGAAGGAAGCTCACAAACAACTTCTAATTACTGTATATCATATCAATCTGGTGAAATTGTATACAACGGTGTTATTCGTTAAATATTAGAAGTTCACTGTCCAGGAATGATTGATTTGAGGTGTATTGTTTTCTACTATGACTGGTATGACCCTATCATTGGTCAACGTCAAGACGAATTCGGTGTTACATCTGTACACTCTCATACGCGACATCAAAAATATGATTCTTTTATACTTGCATCACAAGCGGACCAAGTTTGTTACATTCGATATCATCGTGTGAAGAACAAACAAGATCCTTGGATTACAGTAATATCAATACACCCTATAGGAATGGTATGTGGTGTTTCCGAGCAACACCCTATGCAGCAAAGCACAATTGGTAACTTAGGTTCCATAGAGATGTCTCTTGAAGTTAACCTTGTTGTTGATGACACCACAAATGGAGATTACACATACTATAAGATTTAGAAGAGTTGATTGGAGAGTTTTACGACAAAAATTCAGCTACTTCGGAATGTTCATCAGATTCAGATTAAATCTGCAATTGCAATGTTTTAGTTTTTATGATACTTTAATTTTCAGTGTCAAAATTTCTAAAAATAATTATATTCCTTGTAGCGACGGATTTCCGACAGAATTTGAATACCCGTCAGTACCCATCATAATGATGTCGGAAACTACAGTCAAATTCCCGACGGCATAGGGTATTGACACTATACCCTATCGTTTCGGAGAAGATTATCCGACGGATTTCCAATAGAATATGAATACCCGTTGGAATTCCGTATGCAATTTCCGACAGATATGCGACGAACAGAAACTTCAAATATAAAGTTTAAAAGATTTAAACATATATGGGCTACAACTAAAAGGTACACATTTCTAATGTTATATACTAGATAGTTTTTTCAAAATAAACAATTATATAATCATTTCTAATATAAACCGAAAACCAATTTAGGGGACTTGTAGTCATCTCCCTTGTTAAACGGCGAGCTGTCAAAGTAATAATTAAATTCATAGAATATAGTAAATTTTTGGTTACTATCGCCAAAAAGGCGGCAACCTTTAACTAGATTTGCATAGGGATCCAAAAAAATAATACTATGCACAATAATATGAACAATATTAGCTATAAATAAATTAACTTCAAACTCTGAATAAATAATAAATTATGAGAAAGGGTTATTTTACATTATTTTAGTATATTCTTAAGAAACAAAATAAATTTGCATTAGCAATTAATCTGGATATTTTTTAAATTTTTGGAAATTTATAAAATTACAATTTATAAATAAAAATATTTATTATCTTTATTAAAAAATAATAGGATCGTCGGAAATCCATCAGAATATTCCAACGGATTACCGATCACGCCACTAGATCGGATGGAAATCTGTTGGAAATAACCTTTACCACGTGGAATGATAATTTGGCGAGCATGCAGAACATTCAGTTTCTGTCGGAAATGCGTTGGTAATTTCCGATAGAATACCAACAAATGTAAAATTATACGTGGGAAAATTAATTTAGCACGTGGGTTTTCGCAAAAATAAATTATACAGCAGATTTTGCCATCGAAAATATCGACTATAACCTACGACCCCATAACTTCTCTATCAGTCTTCTCTTCTCTTCCAATGTGAAATCGGCCTCTTGCTCTCCCGTTCTGAAATCGACGTCGCCGGAAGTCTGAAATTGACGTCGGCAGAAGTCAGAAATCGACGTCGCTAGAAGTTTTCTCTCGGTATGTGTAACTGTAATCACCGAAAATATAAGTTTTGCCCTCACAATTTCAGTTTTTCAAATTGGAACATCTTCATAAAACCTTCAAAATGTTCTTTATCTCAATCTCGAGATTTATTCTCTGAGATTTTGGCATTTTAAATTTGGAGCCGTTCTTAATTTGGGTTAGAGAGAGAGAGAGTTATATAGATCTCTCTTTCTTCTTCTCCCCTCAAATTTTTATAGAGGTAAAAAAATATGCAGAAGAATTTCAATCAAATTTTTGACTGTCAGAAAAATATGCAGAAAGTCACACAGGATGTGGGATTCATTGGTGTTTGTGATTGTTAATTCTTATAAGCTTAAGAACACTGTTACTCCTGATGTTGGATGAAAGTAATATGTTCGATGAATTGTCTAAATTAACTTGCAATGCATGGAGACAAATGCTACCGAACCTTACTGGGTTACATACAGTAGGTGTTGTGTTACCGATTCGAAATATAGAAGCATTCACTAGTAGGTGTTGTGGATCCAAAATTATCAATTTTATATCATTACCCAAGTCGTATTTCATAATTAGTGTTATTATAAAATTGAAAAATTAGTTGAATATTTTGAATTAAAAAATTAAAATGTTAATAATGTAAAATATTTCTTTACAATAAAATTACAGTAAAATAAATTTTAAAATTTTAAAATTAATATATTAATAAAATTGCAATAAAATAAAATTACAGTAAAATAATGTTAATGGTATAAAATATTTCATTACAATAAATTTAAATATAGCATATGAAAATAAATCTAGTCTTATTGTAA
Organism: Pugionium cornutum; assembly: GCA_018901935.1. Taxonomy (NCBI): domain Eukaryota; kingdom Viridiplantae; phylum Streptophyta; class Magnoliopsida; order Brassicales; family Brassicaceae; genus Pugionium; species Pugionium cornutum. The sequence continues at coordinate 27,251,000 of CM032155.1, forward strand.
AAATATTTAAAAATTTAAATTATTTATGTAACATATAAGTTATTTATGTGGATATTCATGAAATATGTTTAACATTATGCTCGAGATCCTAGGCTAGTGATACAAGCCTCGATTCAAGGCTTATATGCGCGTGGGCTGTTTGGAGAAAGTTAGGTGAGAAACTCGACCTTAGAATTCTTGGATAGGGGTTTTTGGGTTGGTATTCGATGGAAAGGTGAAGTGAACCACACGAGGAGTGATGAACCTCGTGATAAATCACAAACTTAGAGCTAGGAGGGCTGGTCTCAACTAGATTCTATGCGCACAAGATTCTTGAGAGAAAACTTGTTGGAAGAAAGTTCTATCTTTATTAATATCAAAAAGGTTGTTGAACTAAAATTCTGGAAGGAGCCTTATTAATATGCTCGACAGCTTGACCTTCTAGGGTTGACTCGAAGAAAGAAAAGAAAGATTACAAAAGTGCACAAATGGAAAATGTACAAAAGTGCATAACCGAAAAAGGACCTATTCCTAAAATGTCTTTGACTCAAAAATGTAAATATTCTAGATCCTACCCTGCAAAACAGAAAGAGAGAAATATTCGATTTGAAAACTTACCTTACTTACCTCACAGCCAAGAAATGGAAGGTGGCCGTCCTTGTGGCATGCATGCGCCTTGCTCCTAGTCTTCGACTTGGAGTAGGGTTAGGAATCTTTAGGCCCTGACCTCTCTTGCCACTAAAGCCCAAGTCTCTGATGTCCCTTGCATTGTTGAGAAGCCTTTGGACTCTTCTTTGCACTTCTGGCCCATTGTCCTTAGTCGATCTTCCTCTAGGAGCTTGTCGACCCATAATCTGAACTTATGGAAGAGTGCTCATGATATGCTCCTTGTCATTGCTCCTGGTGGCAATACTGGCGTGGAGACTTCCTCTAGATGCATGTCCTGAAGCTGGTAGCTTATCTGGTCCGAGTTTCCTTGTGTAGAAGTTGAAATGCCCGTGCACTCGGCTGGATCGGCTGGACTGTGCGAGGTACTGGCTGGAATGCCTTCAGGACCAGCCAAGTTGATCCCAGAGTTGGCGGCGTCACCAGGGGGACCGGCGGTGTCATCCACGTCGCCACCAATTGTGCCAGACGCTTGGGCCTCTCCTCCGGCAATGCTGATCGGTCCGGTCCTATCTATTGAGGGTCCGGCGGTACCGCTTGGGCCGGCAGACTTGCCAAATGGCCCGGCTGTCTCGGGCAAGCTTCCTGGTCTGCCAGTATGGTCTCCTGGCTGGACATACGACCTGATGTCCTCATCATCCCCTCCCTCTTCAGTAGATTTTGACCTCAAAACGGGTTCATCTGCATGGAAAGGGGCTAAGTCAATAACATTGAACGTGTTGGAGACATTAAACTCACCTGGGAGCTCGATCCGGTAGGCGTTGTTGTTGATCCTCTCCAGCACTCTGAATGGTCCATCTCCTCTTGGTGCTAGCTTGGAACTGGATAGGTTGGGGAACCTCTCCTGCCGTAGGTGTAGCCAAACCCAATCGCCTGGTTGAAAGATCACCATATTTCTTCCCTTGTTGGCATGAGTCACGTACTGCCCAGTCCTCTTCTCCAAGTTCTCTGCTACCTTCTGGTGTAACTTCCTTATGAACTCTCCCTTGGATGCTCCGTTGAGGTTGGTCATCTCAGCTGGTGGCAGTGGCATTTGCTCTAATGGGGTGAGAGGGTTGAAGCCGTTTAGTACTTCAAATGGTGTCTTCTTGGTTGTTGAGTGCACGGCTCGGTTGTAAGCGAACACTATGAATGGCAGACACTCCACCCAAGTCTTGAGGTTCTTCCCTAGTGTAGTCCTGAGGAGAGTCGATAGTGTCCTGTTGACAACTTCTGTTTGGCCATCCGTTTGAGGATGGCAGGTGGTAGAGAAGAGTAGCTTCGTGCCTAGCTTCCTCCAAAGGGTCCTCCAGAAATGGCTGAGGAACTTGGTGTCCCTGTCTGATACGATGGTCCTTGGCACTCCATGAAGCCGTACTATCGCCCTGAAGAACAGCTTGGCTGTTTGCGTGGCATCATTGACATTGGCACACGGAATGAAGTGTGCTATCTTGGAGAATCTGTGGTTGATCTTAGGCAGACCTAAAACAAATTCCATTGATATATCTACCCATGGATGTGTCGGTATGGGCAGTGGGAGATACAACCCGTGAGGTTGCACTCAGGACTTTGCCTTCTTGCAAGTGATGCACCTTGCACAATGAGCTTCTATTGTCCTCTTGATGTGTGGCCAGTAGAAGTGCTTTTTGACCACTGCTAGAGTCTTATCGACACCAAAGTTGCCCATGACTCCTCCTCCATGAGCTTCCCGGATGATAAGCTCCCTTAATGATCCTTGTGGTATGCACAGCCTTCTCTCCCGGAACAAGAATCCCTCATGGATGTAAAACTTTCCATGACTCCCTGTGCCACACTCCTTGTAGCTCTCAGCAAAGTCAGGATCATCCTTGTATAGGTCCTTGATGTGCTCGAATCCTAGGACCTTTGCCTCCATGGTGGATATCAAGGCAAACCTCCTTGATAGTGCATCGGCTACCACATTGTCTTTGCCCTTCTTGTACTTGATGACGTACGGGAAGGTCTCTATGAACTCCATCCACCTGGCATGTCTCCTCTTGAGATTGCTTTGCCCTCTAAGGTGTTTGAGAGTCTCGTGATCAGTGTGGATCACAAACTCCTTGGACAGCAAGTAATGCTGCCAAGTCTCCAATGCACGGATAAGGGCATAAAGCTCCTTTTCGTAAGTGGGGTAGTTCAGTGAGGCACCACCTAGCTTCTCACTGAAGTATGCTACTGGTCTCCCTCCTTGGGTTAGCACTGCTCTTATGCCTATTCTAGAGGCATCACACTCCACTTCAAACGTCTTGTTGAAGTCAGGCAGGACTAGCACTGGTGCATGTGTAAGGCTGTCCTTCAAGGCCTGGAATGCCTTCTCCTGATCTTCTTCTCAGCTGAATCCCACGTTCTTCTTCACTACTGCCGTCAATGGTGAGGCAATACTGCTGAAGTTGGGCACGAATCTCCTATAGAAGCTGGCCAGTCCGTGGAAGCTCCTCACTTGGCTGATGTTGCTTGGTGTTGGCCATTCTTGTATGGCTCTAATCTTCTCTTCATCAACCTGTAGGCCCTGTGAACTTATAACGAAACCTAAAAAGACAAGTTTATCGGTACAAAAGATGCACTTCTTGAGATTGGCATAAAGCTCTTCTTGTCGAAGGGTTTTAAGTACCATCTCAAGATGTGTGAGGTGTTCCTGTATGCACTTACTATAAACTAATATATCATCAAAGTAAACCACTACAAACTTACTGATCTACGCCCTAAGAACTTGGTTCATAAGGCGCATGAAGGTGCTTGGGGCATTAGTCAAGCCGAATGGCATGACTGTCCACTCGTAGAGTCCTTGCTTTGTCTTGAAAGCAGTCTTCCATTCATCACCTTCCTTCATCCTGACCTGGTGGTATCCACTCTTGAGGTCTATCTTGGAGAAGACTGTGGCTCCACTCAGCTCATCTAGCATGTCATGCAGCCGTGGTATCGGATGCCGGTACTTGACTGTGATGTTGTTGATTGCTCGGCAGTCCACGCACATTCGCCAAGTCCCATCCTTCTTGGGCACTAGTAGCACTGGCACGGCACATGGACTGAGGCTCTCTCGAACATAGCCTTTCTCCAGGAGCTCCTTGACTTGCTTCTCAAACTCCTTGGACTCCTCTGGACTCATCCGGTAGGCTGGCCGGTTGGGCAGGGCTGCTCTGGGCACTAGGTCGATCTGGTGTTCTATGCCACGTAAAGAGGCAAGCCTGCTGGTATCTCCTCTGGAAACACATCCTGGAACTTGTTGAGGAGAGTTGCTACTTCAGGAGGTAGCTCTGCCTGTTCTCTTTCTACATTCAACACTTCTTTGAAAAGCATTAGTAGCATTAGATCCTTCGAGGCTAAAGCTCTCCGGACATGACTCGGTTGAATAAGAAAGTTAGATTTAATGAGCTTCTTTTCCTTACTCATTTGCTGTTGAACCTCATGTACCTGGGCAGGTGTAAGAGGAGCTAGGCTGACCTTTCTCTTGTCATGCACGAAAGTGTAGAGATTGGTTCGGCCATCATGCCTGGTCTCCTTGTCAAACTGCCATGGCCTTCTGATACAAGCCTTGATTCAAGGATGTATGCGCGATGGCTGTTTGGAGAAGTTTAGGTGAGAAACTCGACCTTAGACTTCTTGGATAGGGGTTTTTTGGTTGGTATTCTATGGAAAGGTGAAGTGAACCACACGAGGGGTCATGAACCTCATGATAAATCACAAACTTAGAGCTAGGAGGGCTGGTCTCAACTAGATTCTAAGCGCACAAGATTCTTGAGAGAAAACTTGTTGGAAGAAAGTTCTATCTTTATTAATATCAAAAAGGTTGTTGAACTACAATGCTGGAAGGAGCCTTATTAATATGCTCGACAGCTTGACCTTCTAGGGTCGACTCAAAGAAAGAAAAAGAAAGATTACAAAAGTGCCCAAATGGAAAATGTACAAAAGTGCATAACCGAAAAAGAACCTATTCCTAAAATGTCTTTGACTCAAAAAATGTAAATATTCTAGATCCTACCCTGCAAATCAGAAAGAGGCAAATATTCGATTTGAAAACTTACCTTACTTACCTTACTTACCTCACAGCCAAGAAATGGAAGGTGGCCGTCCTTGTGGCATGCACGCGCCTTGCTCCTAGTCTTCGACTTGGAGTAGGGTTAGGAATCTTTGGGCCCTGACCTCTCTTGCCACTAAAGCCCAAGTATCTGATGTCCCTTGCATTGTTGAGAAGCCTTTGGACTCTTCTTTGCACTTCTGGCCCATTGTCCTTAGTCGATCTTCCTCTAGGAGCTTGTCGACCCATAAGCTGAACTTGTGGAAGAGTGCTCTTGATCTGCTCCTTGTCATTGCTCCTGGTGGCACTACTGGTGTGGAGACTTCCTATAGATGCATGTCCTGTCCTGAAGCTGGTAGCTTATCTGGTCCGAGTTTCCTTGTGTAGAAGTTGAAATGCTCGTGCACTCGGCTAGATCGGCTGTACCGGCTGGACTGTGCGAGGTACTAGTCGGAATGCCTTTAGCACCGGCCAACTTGATCCCAGAGTCGACGGCATAACCAGGGGGACCGGCGGTGTCATCCACGTCGCCACCAATTGTGCCGGAAGCTTGGGCCTCTCCGCCGGCAATGCTGATCGGTCCGGTCCTATTGGTCAAGGGTCCGGCGGTACAGCTTGGGCCGGCAGACGTGCCAAATGGCCCGGCTGTCTCGGGCAAGCTTCCTGGTCGGCCAGTCTGGTCTCCTAGCTGGACACACGACCTGATGTCCTCATCAGCTAGTGTGAAACTATTTTCTTACAAAATAATATTTTATTAATAAATTCTACATTTTTAGTAATTATTAACATCAAGTGTAGTCGTCGTATTAATGTTATAATGATATGTTTAAGGTCATAACAACAGTACCGACGTGGTGAGTCGTCTACTACGAGTTTTATACCAACTCAAGTTCCAAAATCTTGAAATGATTTTTTTCGACCAATGACAATTGAATAATTGGTTCAGGAAACTGGTCGTGAACTTCGTACTTTAATTGATTCGAGGCGTCAATGAAATTCGACAAGTTATATTAAATTTTCTATAATTATTTTAACGTTATTCTAATAAAAATTCGTAGGTTTGGTATTTTTCAAACGACAGAATAAGCAAATCTATATTAAAGATGCTTCATCCTCTTTTGAACAAACTGTATAAAAAATTTAAAGATATTCTATACGAAGAACATCAGATTTGGTTCAAGACGTTTGCGGTACATTAATTTATTTTTAAATATATAATTGTTTAAAATATTTTTTAGTAATATATATAACTAAATTTTGCATTAAAAATTTACATGGGTCCCCATGAAAACAAAATTGGTGGAAGAAGCTTTTAAAAAGAGGCGACCGTACATTTTTTCCGCCACATGAACGATTGGAAACAAAAGTTGAAAAAGGGAAAAGACAAACTAAGAGGGTTGAATGAGTCGATTTGGGAGGACTTTATTCTTTATTGGGAATCTTCCAGCGTTAAGACCATCTCGAGGATTAATTTAGGAAACCGAAAGAGGGACCGAGGAGGCAAAGACATTTATATTCACAATGCTAGATTGACTAGTTTTCAGAGATGTGCCGATCAATTGGTAAAATTATTATTATATTAATTTTATTTATTATTATTTAATTTTTTAAAAATATTAATTTAGTATTTTTTTACTTTTAGGCACAACAATTTGGAGCACCTCCAGATCACTAGCAACTTCTCGAGTCCATCCACACGAACAAAAATACTGGTCGCATCTAAGATGGTATCGTTAGTCAGATCATCGAAAAAGTGAAAAAAGGGATATTTTGTCTCACCAGTCTCAAGTTGATTTTTCATCTTTGGTCGCCAAATTGACTCGTTCTGAGATTAACTGTCTAGTTTTTGATGTAAGTTTCATTTCTCTTTTTATTTATTTTTCTATTTAATACTATAATATTTTTTTTTGTTTTTACAAGAATTACCATTTTCAAAGGGTCGTCATCTAGTACTTGGGAGAGTTGCAAATACCAGTGGTGCAACATTTACGGCTTGAAATGAGAAGAATGCACAATTCAAAGAAAAAATGGCGGTTATGGAGATAGAGATGACCAAGCTAAAATATTTTGTAGATTTTATGAAAAGCAAATTTCCGGATTATCCGAATGAATTTTTTCCTCCTTCCTCTGCTCTTTCGATGTAATTTGTAGATTTTAAAACAATTAAACTTCAAATTTTATTATATATATAATTTGAAATATGATTTCTATTTAATTTTTTGAATATTTTTATTAAATATTTAAAAAATAATTATTAAATTTAATAATTAATAAATTTATTTTAATAATTAATAAATTTATTTTAAAAAGAAATATATTTTTAAAAAATATGTAATGAATATTTTTAAAATAATTATTAAAATTTTTTTCTATTTTGTGTTATTTCCGATGGAGGGAGTCGTCGGAAAACGATAGAGGTCTGACGGGTAGAGTTATCGGTTATCCGTCGGGAATTACCGTTGGACAAGATTTCGTCGGGAAGCTGATTTCATCGCAATGTCATTGGTTCAGTCCCAACTACTGAAAACCGTCGGGATGTACCACTGGTCCGACGGATAGCATTGTCGATAATCCGTAGGTAATTACCATGATTCCGTCGTGAAGCTTATTTTATCCTGATGTCTTCGGTTACATCCCGATGGTTTTTAACAGTTGGTTATACCAACAGTCGGTCATATCGTAACAAAATTTAAGACCGAAATAGTTATAACAAAGATTCCAAGTAATTAATTCTATCTTAAACTACGTGATGCCATGCATTATGTTTCATTTGTAAACTTTTGCTCAGTTAGCACCAGTGATCCGTTTATAGTGATCATTTTAACTAGCTAATACAACTTGACATCTCTGCATTAAATCCTCTTTAACCTTTCATTTAGACCTCAAAATGACATGAATCAAAACACATGTTAATCTAGCTCAATTTTTAATATTGTGACAACAATTGAGACTGAAAGAGCTACGATAAAGCCACCAAGTAGTCCAATGTATCCCAAATTCCGTGATAACATGAATTATGCTTCATTTATAAGTCTTTACTTAAGGAGCACCAATGATCGGTTTAGAATGATCATTGTAACTGGCCGATCAACTTGATGTGTACTCACTAAATCGTCTATAGGTTTTGATTTAGAGTTCAGAATGACACGAATCCAACATCCACGTTAAGCTAGCTTAATTGTCAATATTGTGATAAGAGCTACCACAAAGCCTTCAAGTAGTCCAATCTATTCTATACTGCATGATGCCATGCATTATGTTTCATTTATAAGCCTTTACTCAAGGAGCACTAATGATCAATTTAAAATGATCAATTTAGAATGATCACTTTAGCTTGCCGATCATGTTGACATGTGTGCACTAAATCGTTTGTAACTTTTAATTTAGAGTTCAAAATGGCACGAATCCAACGCCCAAGTTAAGCTAGGTCGTTATTATATATTGTGACAAAATATAAGACTGAAATAGATGAAAATGCCTTCAAGTAATCCAATTTATCCAAAACTGCGTGATGACATGCATTATGCTTCATTTGTAAATTGTGCTCATTGAGCACCAATGATCAACATGACATGTCTGCACTAAATCGTCTTTAACATTTTTAGACCTCAACATGACATGAATCCATGTCCACGTTAATCTCGGTCAATTTTCAATATCTTGACAACATATGAAAATGAAAGAGTTACAACAAAGCCTTTAAGTAATCGAATCTATACCTGCATGATCCCATGAATTATGCTTCATTTCTAGACCTTAACTCAAGGAGCACAAATGATCAGTTTAGAATGATCATTGTAAATGGCCGATCAACTTGACATGTCCGCAATAAATCGTCCGTAACTTTTGATTTAGAGTTCAGAATGACACGAATCCAACACCCACATTAAACTAGCTTAATTTTCTATATAGCTTAATTTTCTATATTTTAAGACCTAAATGGCTATGACAAAGCCTCCAAGTAATCCAATTTATCCCAATATTCATGATGCCATGCGTTATGCTTCATTTGTAAACCCTTACTGAAATAGCATCAATGATCAGTTTGAAATTATCAATTTAACTAGCCGATAAACTTGACATTTCTGCACTAAATCGTCCATAACTTTTGATTTAGAGTTCAAAATGACATGAACCCAACGCCTCCATAAAGCTAGCTCAATTTTCTATATTGTGACAGAATTTATATCCGAAATAGCTAAGACAAAGCCTCCAAGTAATCCAATGTTTCCCAAACTGCGTTATGCCATAGATTATGCTCTATATATAAGCCTTTACTCAAGGAGCACCAATGATTAATTTAGAATGATACTTTTAACTGGTCGATCAACTTGACGTGTACGAACTAAATCATCCATAGCTTTTCATTTAAAGTTCAGGATGAAACGAATTAAACGCCAACATTAAGCTAGCTCAATTTTCTATATTGTGACAACATTTAAGACTGAAAGAGCTAGCACAAAGCCTTCAAGTAGTCAATTCTATTCTAAACTCTATGATGTCATGTGTTATGTTTCATTTATAAGCCTTTACTGAAGGAGCAGTAATGATCAATTTAGAATATCACTTTAATTGGCCAATAAACTTGACATGTCCGCACTAAATGGTCTGTAACTTTTGATTTAGCGTTCAGAATGATAGGAATCCAACATCCATGTTAAGCTAGCTCAATATTATATATCGTGACAAAATTTAAGACCGAAATAGTTATGACAACGCCTCCAAGTAATCCATTCTATCCTAAACTGTGTGATGACATGCATTATGTTTCCTTTGTAAACCTTTACTGAATGAGCATCAATGATCATTTTAGAATGATCAATTTAAGTAGCCGATAAACTTGACATTTCCGCACTAAATCGTGCGTACACTTTTGATTTAGAGTTTAAATGGCCGATTAACTTGACATCTCCACACTAAATCCTCTGTAGCTTTTGATTTAGAGTTCAGAATGAAACGAACCCAACGCCAACATTAAGCTAGCTCAGTTTTGTACATTTTGACAGCATTTAAGACTGAAAGAGCTAGCACAAAGCCTTCAAGTAGTCAAATCTATTCTAAACTGCGCGATGCCATGTGTTATGCTTCAGTTAAAAGCCTTTACTCAAGGAGTAGTAATGATCATTTTAGAATATTACTTTAACTGGCCGATAAACTTGATATGTCCGAACTATATGTTCCGTAACTTTTGATTTATAGTTCAGAATGACAAGAATCCAACACCCATGTTCAGCTAGCTCAATATTATATATCGTGATAAAATTTAAGACCGAAATGGCTACGACAAAGCCTCCAAGTAATCAAATCTATCCCAAACTGCGTGATGACATGCATTATGCTTCATTTGTAAACCATTACTTAATGAGCATCAATGATCAGTTTAGAGTGATCAATTTAACTAGCTGATAAACTTGACATTTCTGCACTAAATCGTGCGTACACTTTTGATTTAGAGATGAAAATGACATGAATCCAATGTCCACATCAATCAAGCTCAACTTTCTATATTGTGAAAGCATTTAAGTCCGAAATAACTACGACAACGACTCCAAGTAATCCAATGTGTCCCGAACTTCGTGATGCCATGCAATACGCTTCATTTACAAGCCCGAACTTGACATGTCTGCACTAAACCGGCTTTAATATTATATTTAGACCTTAAAATTACATGAATCCAACATCCACATTAATCTAGGTCAAATTTCAATATCGTGACAACATTTGAAACACAAGTAGCTACAACAAAATTTTCAAGTAAAAGCTACAACAATGCCTTTAAGTAATCTCCCTGCATGATTCCATGCTTTATGCTTCATTTATAGGCCTTTACTCAAGGAGACCAATGATCAGTTTAAAATGATTATTTTAAATGGCCGATCAACTTAACATGTCCGCACTAAATCATTTGTAACTTTTGATTTAGAGTTCAGAATGATACGAATCAAACACCCACGTTAAGCTAGCTCAATTTTCTATATTGTGATAAAATTTAAAACCGAAATAGCTATGGCAAAGCCTCCAAGTAATCCAATCTACCCCAAACTGCGTGATACCATGCATTATGCTTCATTTGTAAACCCTTACTGAATGAGCATCAATGATCAATTTAGAATGATCAATTTAACTAGCCGATAAACTTGACATTTCCGCACTAAATCGTCCATAACTTTTGATTTATTGATTAAACTGACTTGAATCAAATGCCCCCGTTAAGCTAGCTCAAGTTTCTATATTTTGGCAGGATTTAAGTCCGAAATAGCTAAGACAAAGCCTCAAAGTAATCCAATGTATACCAAATTGCGTTATGCCATGGATTATGCTCTATATATAAGTCTTTACTCAAGGAGCACTAATGATCAATTTAGAATGATAATTATAACTGGTTGATCAACTTGATGTGTACGCACTAAATCATCTATAGCTTTTGATTTAGAGTTCAGGATGAAACGAATCCAATGCCAACATTAAGCTAGCAAAATTTTCTATAGTGTGAAATCATTTAAGACAGAAAGAGGTAGCACAAAGCCTTCAAGTAGTCAAATCTATTCTAAACTGTGTGATGCCAAGCGTTATGCTTCATTTATAAGCCTTTACTCAAGTAGCATCAATGATCACTTTAGAACAATCAATTTAACTAGCCGATAAACTTGACATTTCCACACTAAATTGTCCGTTACTTTTTCATTTGGAGTTAAAAATTACTTGAGTCCTATGCCCACGTTAAGCTAGCTCAATTTTCTATATTGTGACATAATTTAAGTCCTAAATAGCTACGACAACGTCTACAAGTAATCCAAGGTATCCTGAACTGCGTGATGCCATGCAATATGGTTTATTTATAAGCCTTTACTCAAGGAGAACCAATGCTATGTTTAGAATGATCATTTTAATTAGCCGATCAACTTGATGTGTACGCACTAAATCGTTCGTAGCTTTTGATCTAGAATTCAGAATGACATGAATCGACCGCCCACATTAAGCTAGCTCAATGTTTTATATTGTGAAAACATTTAAGACTGAAAGAGCTACTAGAAAGCCTTCAAGTATTCCAATCGATTCTAAACTTTATGATGCCATGCATTAAGCTTCATTTATAAGCTATTACTCAAGGAGCACTAATGATCTGTTTAAAATGATCAATTTAGAATGATCACTTTAATGGGCCCATCAACTTTACATGTCCGCACTAAATCGTCTTTAACTTTTGATTTAGAATTCAGAATGACACAAATTCAATGCCCAAGTTAAGCTAGCTCAATAATATATATTGTGACAAAATATAAGACAGAAATAGCTATGACAAAGCCTTTACGTAATCCAATTTATCCCAAACTGTGTGATGGCATGCATTATGCTTCTTTTGTAAATAGTGCTCAATGAGCACTAATGATCAGTTAAGAATTATCATTTTAACTACCTGATCAACTTGACATGTCCGCACTAAATCGTCTTTAACATTAATTTAGGCTTCAAAATTACACGAATCCAACGTCCACATTAATCTAGGTCAATTTTCAATATCATGACAACATTTGAAACTCAAAGAGCTACGACAAAGTTTCCAAGTAAAAGCTACGACAAAGCCTCTAAGTAATCCAATCTATCCCTGCATGATGCCATGCATTATGCTTCATTTATAGGCCTTCACTCATTGAGCACCAAAGTATATTTTAGAATGATCATTTTAAATGGCCGATCAACTTGACATCTCCACACTAAATCCTCTGTAGCTTTTGATTTAGAGTTCAGAATGAAACGAACCCAACACCAACATTAAGCTAGCTCAGTTTTGTACATTTTGACAGCATTTAAGACTGAAAGAGCTAGCACAAAGCCTTCAAGTAGTCAAATCTATTTATAACTGCGCGATGCCATGTGTTATGCTTCAGTTATAAGCCTTTACTCAAGGAGTAGTAATGATCAGTTTAGAATATTACTTTAACTGGCCGATAAACTTGATATGTCCGAACTAAATGTTCCGTAACTTTTGATTTATAGTTCAGAATGACAAGAATCCAACACCCATGTTCAGCTAGCTCAATATTATATATCGTGATAAAATTTAAGACCGAAATGGCTACGACAAAGCCTCCAAGTAATCCAATCTATCCCAAACTGCGTGATGACATGCATTATGCTTCATTTGTAAGCCATTACTTAATGAGCATCAATGATCAGTTTAGAGTGATCAATTTAACTAGCTGATAAACTTGGCATTTCCGCACTAAATCATGCGTACACTTTTGATTTAGAGTTCAAAATGACCTGAATCCAATGTCCATCTTAAGCAAGCTCAATTTTCTATATTGTGACAAAATTTAAGTCCGAAATAGCTACGAAAATGCTTCCAAGTAATCCAATGTATCTCGAACTCCGTGATGCCATGCAATACGCTTCATTTATAGGCCTTTACTTTAGGAGCACCAATGATCAGTCTATACTGATCATTTTAACTGGCCGATCAACTTGATGTGTACGCACTAAATGGTCCATGGGTTTTGATTTAGAGTTCAGAATGACACATATCCAACACCCCCATTAAGCTAGCTCAATTTTCTATATTGTGAAAACATTCAAGACTGAAAGAGCTACCACAAAGCCTTCAAGTAGTCCAATCTATTCGAGACTACGTGATGCCATGCATTATACTTCACTTATAAGCATTTACTCAAGGAGCACTAATGTTCAGTTTAAAATGATTATTTTAGAATGATCACTTTAACTGGCCGATCAACTTTACATGTCTGCACTAAATCGTCTTTAACTTTTGATTTAGAGTTCCGAATGACACGTATCCAACGCACAAGTTAAGCTAGCTCGATAATTTATATTGTGACAAATATATGACCGAAATAGCTATGACAAAGCCTTCAAGTAATCCAATTTATCCCAAACTACGTCATGGCATGCATTATGCTTCATTTGTAAATTGTGCTCAATGAGCACCAATGATCAGTTTATAATGATCATTTTTAACTAGCTAATCAACTTGACATGACCGCACTAAATCGGCTTTAAAATTTTATTTAGACTTCAAAATGACATAAATCCGACGTCTACGTTAATCTAGGTCAAATTTTAATATCGTGACAACATTTGAAACTGAAATGCTTACGAAAACGTTTCCAAGTAAAAGTTACAACAAAGCCTTTAAGTAATCCAATCTATCCCTGCATGATGCCATGGTTTATGCTTCATTTATAGGCCTTTAATCAAGGAGCAGCAATGATCAGTTTAGAATGATCATTTTATATGGCCGATCAACATGACATGTCCGCACGAAATCGTCTGTAGCTTTTGATTTAGAGATCAAAATGACACAAATCCAATGGCCACGTTAAGCTATATCAATTTTCTATATTGTGATAAAACATCAGACAAAAATAGCTATGATAAAGCCCCCAAGTAATCCAATCTACCCCAAACTACGTGATATCATGTTCTATGCTTCATTTGTAAACCCTTACTGAATGAGCATCAATAATCATTTTAGTATGATAAATTTAACTAGCCGATAAACTTGACATTTCCTCCCTAAATGGTCTTTAACTTTTGATTTAGAGTTCAAAATGATTTGTATCCAATGCCCCGTTAAGCTAACTCAATTTTTTATATTTTGGTAGAATTTAAGTCCGAAATAGCTAAGACAAAGCCTCCAAGTAATCCAATGTATCCCAAATTGTGTTATGCCATTGATTATGCTATATATATATAAATAAGCCTTTACCCAAGGAGCACCAATGATCAATTCAGAATGATAATTTTAACTGGTCGATCAACTTAATGTGTACGCACTAAATCATCCATAGCTTTTGATTTAGAGTTCAGGATGAAACGAATCCAACGCCAACATTAAGTTAGCTCAATTTTCTATATTGTGACAACATTTAAGACTAAAACAGCTAGCACAAAGCCTTCAAGTAGTCAAATATATTCTAAACTGTGTGATGACATGCATTATGCTTCATTTATAAGCCTTTACTCAAGGAGCAGTAATAATCAATTTAGAATATCACATTAACTAGACGATAAACTTGACATGTCCACACGAAATGGTCTGTAACTTTTTTTTTAGAATTCAGAATGACACGAATCCAACACCCACATTAAGCTAGCTCAATATTATATATCGTGACAAAATTTAAGACCGAAATAGTTACAACATGCCTCCAAGTAATCCAATCTATCCCAAACTGCGTGATGACATGCATTATGCTTCATTTGTAAACCTTTACTAAATGAGCATCAACGATCAGTTTAGAATGATCATTTTAACTAGCCGATAATTTTGACATTTCCTCACTAAATCGTGCGTACACTTTTGATTTAGAGTTCAAAATGACATGAATCCAATATCCACGTCAAGCAAGCTCAACTTTCTATATTGTCCCAGAATTTACGTCCGAAATAGCTACGACAACGCCTCCAAGTAATCCAATGTATCCCAAACTCCATGATGCCTTGCAATACGCTTCATTTATAGGCCTTTACTTAAGGAGCACCAATGATCAGTCTAGAATACTCATTTTAACAGCCCGATCAACTTGATGTGTACACACTAAATCGTCTATACCTTTTGATCTAGAGTTCAGAATGACACGAATCCAACGCCCACATTAAGCTAGCTCAATTTTTTTATATTATGAAAACATTTAAGACTGAAAGAGCTACTACAAAGCCTTGAAGTAGTCCAATACATTCTAAATTGTATGATGCCGTGCATTATGCTTCATGTATGCAATAATGGTCAATTTAAAATGATGAATTTAGAATGATCACTTTAAGTGGCCGATCAACTTTACATGTCTGCACTAAATCGTTTATAACTTTTGATTTAGATATCAGAATGACACAAATCCAATTCCCATGTTAAGCTAGCTCAATAATATATGTTATGACAAAATATAAGACCGAAATAGCTATGAAAAAGCCTTCAAGTAATCCAATTTATCCCAAACTACGTGATAGCATGCATTATTTTTCGTTTGTAAATTGGGCTCAATGACCCTAATGATCAGTTTAAAATGATCATTTTAGCTACTTGATCAACTTGACATGTCCACACAAAATCGTCTTTAACATTTTATTTAAACCTCAATTTGACATGAATCCAACGTCCACATTAATCTAGGTCAATTTTCAATATCATGACATCATTTGAAACTGAAAGAACTACGACAAAGTTTCCAATTAAAAGCTACGACAAAGCCTTTAAGTAATGCAATGCCATGCATTATGCTTCATTTATACCCTGTTACTCAAGGAGCACCAATGATCAGTTTAGAATGATCATTTTAAATGGCCGATCAACTTGACATGTCTGCACTAAATCATCTGTAACTTTTGATTTAGAATTCAAAAACGAATCCAACGCTGACATTAAGCTAGCTCATTTTTTTATAATGTGACAGCATTTAAGACTGAACGAGCTAGCACAAAGCCTTCAAGTAGTCAAATCTATTATAAACTGTGTGATACCATGTGTAATGCTTCATTTATAAGCCTTCACTTAAGGAGTAGTAATGATCAGTTTAGAATATCACTTTAACTAGCCGATAAACTTGACATGTCTACAGTAAATGGTCTGTCAATTTTGATTTAGAGTTCAGAATGACACGAATCCAACACCCACGTTAAGCTAGCTCAATATTATATATCGTGACAGAATTTAGAACCAAAATAGCTACGACAAAGCCTCCAAGTAATCCAATCGATCCTAACCTGCGTGATGAATGAGCATCAATGATCAGTTTAGAATGATTAGTTTAGAATGATCAATTTAACTAGCTGATAAACTTGACATTTCCGCACTAAATGGTGCATAACATTTGATTTATAGTTCCAAATGACATGAGTCCAATGTCCACGTTAAACAAGCTCAAGTTTATATATTGTGACAGAATTGGAGTCCAAAATAGCTATGACAACGCCTCCAAGTAATCCAATGTATCCCGAACACCGTGATGCCATGAAATACGCTTCATTTATAGGCTTTTACTAAGGAGCACCAATGATTAGTCTAGAATAATCATTTTAACAGGGCAATAAACTTGATGTGTACGCACTAAATCGTCCGTCTGTTTTGATTTAGAGTTCAGAATGACACGAATCCAACACCCACATTAAGCTAGCTCAATTTTCTATATTGTCAAAACATTCAAGACTGAAAGAGCTACCACAAAGCCTTTAAGTAGTCCAATCTATTCTAAGCTACGTATGTCATGCATTATACTTCATTTATAAGCATTTACTCAAGGAGCACTAATGTTCAGTTTAAAGTGATCAATTTAGAATGATCACTTTAATTGGCCAATCAACATTACATGTACGCACTGAATCGTCTTTAACTTTTGATTTAGAGTTCAGAATGACACGAATTCAATGCCCAAGTTAAGCTAGCTTGATATTATATATTGTGACAAAATATAAGACCGAAATAGCTATGACAAAGCCTTCAAGTAATCCAATTTATCCCAAACTGCGTGATGGCATGCATTATGCTTCATTTGTAAATTGTTCTCAATGAGCTCCAACGATCAGTTTAAAATAATCATTTTTAACTAGCTAATCAACTTGACATGTCCACACTAAATCGGCTTTAAAATTTTAATTAGATCTCAAAATTACATGAATCCGACATCCACGTTAATCTACGTCAATTTTCAATATAGCGACAACATTTGAAACTGAAATAGCTGCGACAAACTTTTCATGTAAAAGCTACGACAAAGCCTTTAAGTAATCCAATGTATCCCTGCATGATGCCATGCTTTATGCTTCATTTACAGGCCTTTACTCAAGGAGCACCAATGATCACTTTAGAATGATCATTTTAAATGGCCAATCAACTTGATATGTCCGAACTAAATCATTTGTAACTTTTGATTTATAGTTCAAAATGATACAAATATAACGCCCACATTAAGCTAGCTCAATTTTCTATATTGTGATAAAATTTAAGACCAAAATAGTTATGACAAAGCCTCCAAGTAATCCAATCTACCCCAAACTGCGTGATACCATGCATTATGCTTCATTTGTATATCTTTACTGAATGAGCATCAATGATCAATTTAGAATGATCAATTTAACTAGCAGACAAACTTGACATTCCCGCACTAAATCGTCCGTAACTTTTGATTTAGAGTTCAAAATGGCTTGAGTCCAATGCCCTCATTAAGCTAACTCAATTTTCTATATTTTGGCAGAATTTAAGTCCGAAATAGCTAAGATAAAGCCTCCAAGTAATCCAATGTATCCCAAACTTTGTGATGCTATGTATTATGCTCTATTTATAAGTCTCTACTCAAGTAGCACCAATGATTAGTTTAGAATGATAATTTCAACTGGTCGATCAACTTGATGTGTACCCACTAAATTGTCCCTAGCTTTTGATTTAGAGTTCAGAATGAAACAAATCCAATGCCAACATTAAGCTAGCTTGATTTTCTATATTGTGACAGCATTCAATACTAAAAGAGCTAGAACAAAGTGTTGAAGTAGTCAAATCTATTCTAAACTGCGTGATGCCATGTGTTATGCTTCCTTTATATGCCTTTACTCAAGGAGCAGTAATGATATGTTTAGAATATCACTTTAACTGGTCGATAAGCTTGACATGCCGCACTAAATGGTATGTAACTTTTGATTTAGAGTTCAGAATGACACGAATCACACGCCCAAGTTAAGCTAGCTCGATATTATATATTGTGATAAAATATAAGACCAAAATAGCTATGAAAAAACTTTCAAGTAATCCAATTTATCCCGAACTACGTGATGGCATGCATTGTGCTTCATTTGTAAATTGTGCTCAATGAGCACCAATGATCAATTTAGAATAATCATTTTAACTAGAATATCAACTTGACATGTCTACACTAAATCGTCTTTAACATGTTATTTAGACCTCAAAATGACATGAATCCAACGTCCATGTTAATCTAGGTCAACTTTCAATATCGCGACAACATTTCAACTGAAAGAGCTACGACAAAGTTTCCAAGTAAAAGCTACGACAAAGCCTTTAAGTAATCCAATCTATCCTGCATGATGCCATGCATTATGCTTCATTTATAAGCCTTTAATCAAGGAGCACCAATGATCAATTTAGAATGATAATTTTAACTGGCTGATCAACTACACGTGTACGCACTAAATCATTCGTATCTTTTGATTTAGAGTTCAGAATGACACGAATCCAACGGCCACATTAACCTAGCTCAATTTTCTATATTGTGAAAACATTTCAGATTTAAAGAGCAATCACAAAGCCTTCAAGTTGTCCAATCTGTCCTAAACTATGTGATGTCATGCATTTTGCTTCATTTATAAGCATTTACCGAAGGAGCACTAATAATCAGTTTAGAATGATCACTTTAACTGACCGATCAACTTGACATGTCTGCACTAAATCGTCCGTAACTTTTGATTTAGAGTTTAGAATTATACGAATCCAACGCCCAAGTTATGCTAGCTAAATAATATATATTGTGACAAAATTTAAGACCAAAATAGCTATGAAAAAGTCTCCAAGTAATCCAATCTATCCCAAACTACGGGATGCCATGCATTATGCTGCATTTGTAAACCTTCGCTCGATGAATACCAATGATCAGTTTAGAATGATCATTTTAACTAGCTGATCAACATGACATGTCCACGCTAAACCATCTTTAACATTTGATTTAGAGCTCAAAATGACATGAATCCAACACCCATGTTAATCTAGCTCAAGTTTCAATATTGTGACAACATTTGAGACTGAAAGAGCTTTCAAGTAATTGAATGTATCCCAAACTCCGTGATGCCATACATTACGCTTCACTTATAAGCCTTTACTCAAGGAGCACTATTAATCAGTTTAGAATGATCAATTTAGAATAATAACTTTAACTAGCCGATCGATATGACATGTCCGCACTAAATCGTCCATAATTTTTGAT
Organism: Pugionium cornutum; assembly: GCA_018901935.1. Classification (NCBI taxonomy): domain Eukaryota; kingdom Viridiplantae; phylum Streptophyta; class Magnoliopsida; order Brassicales; family Brassicaceae; genus Pugionium; species Pugionium cornutum. Next base: position 27,270,602 of record CM032155.1, read on the forward strand.
TTAGAGTTCAGAATGACACGAATCCAATGCCCACGTTAAGCTAGCACAATTCTCTATATTGTGATAAAATTTAGGACAGAAATTGTTATGAGAAATCTTCCAAGTAATCCAATCTATGCCAAACTGCGTGATGCCATGCATTGTGCTTCATTTGTTAACCTTTACTGAGTGAGCATCAATGATCAGTTTACAATGATCAAATTAACTAGTCGATAAACTTGATATTTCCCCACTAAATCTTCTGTAACTTTTAATTTAGAGTTCAGAATGATATGAATCCAGCGCCCACATAAATCTAGCTCAATTTTCTATATTGTAACAAAATTTGCCTCCAAGTATCAAATGTATCCCAAATTGCCTGATACCATGCATTATGCTTCATTTCTAAGCTCTTACTTAAGGAGCACCAAAGATCAGTTTAGAATGATCATTATAACTGGCCAATCAACTTTACATGTCCTCCCTAAATCGTCAGTAACTTTTGATTTAAAGTTCAAAATGACACGAATCCAACGCCCACGTTAAGCTTGCTAAATTTTCTATATTGTGACAAAATTTAAAACCAAAATAGATTCGACAAAGCCTCAGAGTAATCCAATATATCCAAAACTGCGTGATGCCATGCATTATGCTTCATTTGTAAAGCTTTGCTCAATTAGCACCAATGACCAGTTTAGAATGATCATTTTAACTAGCCCATCAACTTGACATGTCCATACTAAATCATCCATAACTTTTGATTTGGAGTTTAGAATGACAAATATCCAATGCCTACGTTAAGCTAGCTCAATTTTCCATATTGTGACAACATTTGAGACTGAAAAAGCTAATAAAAAGCCTCCAAGTAATCCAATGTATCCCAAACTACGTGATGCCATGCATTATGCTTTATTTATAGGCCTTTATTCAAGGAGCACCAATTATCAGCTTAGAATGATCATTTTAACTGGCTGATCAACATGACTTTATGAACTAAATCTTCGGTAACTTTTGATTTAGAGTTTGGAATGACACAAATCCAATGCTCATATTAAGCTACGTCAATTTTCTATATTGTCACAATATTTGAGAGTGAAAGAGCTACGAAGAAGCCCCCAAGTAATCCAATGTATCCCAAACTGGGTGATGCCATCCATTATGCTTTAATTATAAGCTCTTACTCAACGAGTACCAATGATCAGTTTAGAATGATTATTTTAATTACCCTATCAACTTGACATGTCTGCACTAAATCGTCAGTAACTATTGAGTTAGAGTTCAAAATGACACATCCAACGCTCATATTAATCTAGCTCAATTTTCTATCTTTTATCAACATTTGAGACTGCAAAAGCTACGAAAAAGCCTCCATGTATTCCAATTTATCCCAAACTACATGATGCCATGCATTATGATTCATTTATAAGTCTTTAATCAAGAAACACCAATGATCAGTTTAGAATGATCATTTTAACTGGCCGATCAACTTGACATGTCCGCATTAAATCGTCTGTAACTTTTGATTTAGAGTTTAAAATGACACGAATCCAACGCCCACGTTAAGTTCGCTTAATTTTCTATATTGTGACAAAATTTAAGAGAGAAATAGCTATGAAAAGCCTATAAGTAATCCAATCGATCTCAAATTGTGTGATGCCATGCATTATGCTTCATTCATAAGCCTTTACTCAAGGAGCCCCAATGATCAGTTTAGAATGATCATTTTAACTCGCCAATCAACATGACATGTCCGCATTAAATCATCCGTACGTTTTAATTTAAAGTTAAAAATGACACAAATCCAACGCCCATGTTAAGCTAGCTCAATTTTCTATATTGTGACAAAATTTAGGACACAAAAAGATACCATAAAGCCTCCAAGTAATCCAATCCATCACGAACTGCGTTAGGCCATGCATTATGCTTTATTTATAAACCTTTACTCAAGGAGCACTAATAATCAGTTCAGAATGATCATTTAACTAGCTGATCAACTTGACATGTCTGCACTAAATTGCTTTTAACTTTTGATTAAGAGCTCAAAATGACATGAGTCCAACGCCCACGTCAAGCTACCTAAGTTATATATATATATATATATATATTGTTACAATATTTGAGAACGAAGTAGCTACGACAAAGCTACAAGTAATCCAATCTATCCCAAATTGCCTGATGCCATGCATTATGACTCATTTATAAGCCTTTACTCAAGGAGCACTAACAACCAATTTAGAATGATCATTTTTATTAGTCGATCAACTTGACATTTTTGCACTAAATCTTCAGTAACTTTCGATTTAGAGTTCAAAATGACACGAAACCAAACCCATGTTAAGCTAGCTCAATTTTCCATATTGTGACAAAATCAAAGATCTAAATAGCTACAATAAAGGCTACAAGTAATCTAATCTATCCCAAACTGCCTAATTTGTTGTGCATTATGCTTCATTTATACGCGGCAATTCAATGATCACTTACTCAATGATCACTAGTGATCACTTTACAGTGATCATTTTAACTCACCGATCAACATGACATGTCTGCGCCAAATCATCCGTAATTTTTAAAATATAGTTAAAAATGACAAGAATCCAAAGCCCATGTTAAGCTTGCTCAATTTTCTATATTGTGACAAAATTTAGGATCAAAATAGGTACGATAAAGCCTCCAACTAGTCCAATCTGTCCCAAATTGCGTTATGCCATGCATTATGCTTTATTTATAAACCTTTACTCAAGGAGCACCAATGATCAGTTTAGAATGATTATTCTATCTAGCGGATTAACTTGTCATGTCCGCACGAAATTTTCTTTAACGTTTGATTAAGAGCTCAAAATGACATGAGTCCAACGCCCACGTCAAGCTAGCTCAGTTATATACATTGTGAAAACATTGAGACCAAAGTAGCTACCAAAGAGCCTACAAGTAATCCAATCTATCCCAAATTGGGTGATGCCATGCATTATGCCTCATTTATAAGCCTTTACTCAAGGACCACTATGATCCGTTTAGAATGATCAGTTTAACTAGCTGATAAACTTGACATGTACACACTAAATCGTATTTAACTTTTGATTTATAATTGAAAATGACATGAACCCAACGCCCACATCAAGCTTGCTTAATTTTCCACATTGTGATAACATTTGAGACTGAAAGAGCTAATATAGAGCCTCCAGGTATCAAATGTATCCCAAATTGCCTGATACCATGCATTATGCTTCATTTCTAAGCTCTTACTCAAGGAGCACAAAGGATCAGTTTAGAAGGATCATTTTAACTGGCCGATCAACTTTACATGTCCGCACTAAATTATCAGTAAATTTTGATTCAGAGTTCAAAATGACACGAATCCAACGCCCACGTTAAGCTTGATCAATTTTCCATATTGTGACAAAATTTAAAACCAAAATAGATTTGACAAAGCCTCAGAGTAATCCAATATATCCCAAACTACGTGATGCCATGTATTATGCTTCATTACTAAAGCTTTGCTCAATTAGCACCAATGACCAGTTTAGAATGATCATTTTAACTGGCACATCAACTTGACATGTCCATACTAAATCATCCATAACTTTTGATTTAGAGTTCAGAATGACAAATATCCAATGCCCATGTTAAGCTAGCTCAATTTTCCATATTGTGACAAGAATTGACACTAAAAAAGCTAATACAAAACCACCAAGTATTCCCATGTATCCCAAATTACGTGATGCCATGCATTATGCTTTATTTATTAGCTTTTATTCAAGGAGCACCAATGATCAGTTTAGAATGATCATTTTAACTGGGCGATCAACATGACTTTTGATTTATAGTTCAGAATGACACAAATCCAATGCTCATATTAAACTACGTCTATTTTCTATATTGTCACAACATTTGAGGCTGAAAGAGCTACGACAAAGCCCCCAAGTAATCCAATGTATCCCAAACTGGGCGATGCAATGCATTATGCTTTATTTATAAGCTCTTACTCAACAAGCACCAATGATCAGTTTAGAATGATCAGTTTAGAATGATCATTTTAATTGGCCAATCAACTTGACATGTTTGCACTAAATCGTCCGTAACTATTGATTTAGAGTTCAGAATGACACAAATCCAACACCCATATTAAGCTAGCCCAGTTTTCTATCTTGTATCAACATTCGAGACTACAAGACCTACGAAAAAGCATCCAAGTATTCCAATTTATCCCAAACGACATGATGTCATGCATTATGATTCATTTATAAGCCTTTAATTAAGACGCAGCAATTATCATTTTAGAATGATCATTTTAACTGGTCGATCATCTTGACATGTCCACATTAAATCGTCTGTAACTTTTGATTTAGAGTTCAAAATGACACGAGCCCAACGCCCACGTTAAGCTAGCTCAACATTCTATATTGTGACAAATATTAAGACAGAAATAGCTACGACAAAGCCTACAAGTGATCCAATCTATCTCAAACTGTGTGATGCCATGCATTATGCTTCATTTATACACTACAAGAAAACAGCATATTTCCGACGGCCGTATCCATCGGAAATACGTCGGTAAAACCATTTCTCGACTACTTTCCGATGAAAATAGTCCGTCGGGACTATTTCGTCGGAAATGCGATTCCGGCGGGAAGTTATCGAGACTTTCCGACGGATTGGCGATTAAGTGTGCCGTCGGAAACTTCCGACGGATGTTCGATGACAAACTTCCATCGGATATAACCGACGGTTCTGCGATGATCCGGATCCATCGGTAATCGCCGACGAATTTTCGAGGGCGTTTTCCGATGACTTGTGCCATTGGAAATATTGTCCGATGATATTTCCCGACTGTTTATAACTGTCGGGATATAGCAACACATTTCCGACGGCTTGTTCCGTCGGGAATTTCCGACGACAATAGCCGTCGGAAACACCAAATAATTGAAAAAATATAAATATTAAAAAAATAAATTTTTTATTTTTATTTTAATATTTAAATTAATATTATTAAAAATAATCATACAATTAATAAAAATAATATTATAAATATAAATATTATTAAATATTTATTTTAAATTACAAATTACAAAGGAGGAGCAGGAGGAGAAGGAGGAGCAGGAGGAGAAGGAGGAGAAAAAAAGTCATCAGACAATTTTTTTTTTATCATTTCTACAAAGTTTTTGAGATTATTCATCTCTATTTTCATGGACGCCATTTCTTCTTTTAACTGTTCATTTTCCTCGTTTCTAACTGCAGATGTTGCACCACCGGTATCTGCAACTCTCCCGAGTCCTGGATGACGACCCTTTGAAAATGGTACTTCCTGTAAAAATAAAAAATATTATTAAAAAATTTAATGAAAATTATTATAATATTAATTATATATATTTTTTAAAAAAACTTACATCAAGAACGAGACAGTTAATCTCAGAACGCGGCAATTCAGCGACCGAAGATGAAGAACCAACTTGAGATTGCTGGGTTAGAATGTCACTTTTTTCTTTTTTACTTTTTCGATGATCTCAGTAACGAGACCATCTTGGATACGACCAGTCTTTTTGTTCGTGTGGACGGCCTCGAGAAGTTGCAAGTGATCTGGAGGCGCTCCAATTTCTTGTGCCTAAAAATAAAAAAATTCTAAATTAATAATTTTAAAACTTTTAAATAATAATAAATAATTAATATAATAATTAATTTACCAATTGATCGGCTCGTCTGAGAAAACTAGTCGATCCGGCATTGTGAATATAAATGCCTTTGCCTCCTCGGTTGCTCTTCCGGTTTCCCGAATTAGTTTTCGAGATGACCTCAGCGGTGGAAGATTCCCAATAACGAATAAAGTCGTTCCAAACCGACTCATTCAACCCTCTTGGTTTATCTTTTCCCTTTTTTCCATTTTTGTTTCCATTCGTTCATGTGGCGGGAAAATTGTACTGCAACCTCTTTTTCGAAAGCGTCTTCCACCAATTTTGTGTTCATGGGATCCCATGTAAATTCTTGCTGCAAAATTTTAATATATATTACTAAAAAATATTATTAAAAAATATTTAAAATAATTATATATTTAAAATTTAAATAATGTACCGCAAACGTCCTGAACCAAATTTGACGTTTCTTCGTATGGAATATCTCAAAATTTTGTATATGGTTTATTCAAAAGAGAATGAAGCATCTTTAATATAGATTTGCTTATTCCATTGTTTGAAATACCAAACCTAAGAATTTTTATTACAATAGTATTAAAATAATTATTTTAAATATAATTTTAGAATAGTATTAAAATAATTATTTTAAATATAATTATAGAAAATTTAATTTACCATGTCGAGTTTCCTTGACGTATCGGATCGAGAAATGTGAGAAGTTCACGACCAGGCTGTTGAACCAATTCTTCAATTGTCATTGGTCGGAAAGAATCATTTGCAGATTCTGGAACTTGAGTTGGTATAAAACTCGGAGTCGATGACTCACCACGTCTTTGGTAATCTTGATACGACCTATAATTTTTTAATGTTTATAATATTTTTATAAAAAAGTAATTTTAATAATATTTAAATAAAAGTTGATTTTAAAAAACCTTGAAACTTTGTCAATTAACCAGTATTCAGTTAAGAAACCAAGCAACAAGAAAATGATGTTGTGATCAATACTTGAAATCTTCATCCAATCTACTTTTTTATTGGATAACGATGACTGAAAGTTCTTTATATAGTGACACGGAGTTATTTGAGTAAGGATGTGAGTCATTCAATCTCTGAGGCTGTATCGGCAAAAGAGGTGTTGTACTCGGCCTCTGTGAATTATCATGCAACAATTATCTCTGTTCGGGTTTATGGAAGATGGGTATTTGAGGTGGGATTCAATGGAATTAATGTGCAACTCAAAATGAATACTGAGATGGAAATAATTGACAAACAAATATATCTATCAATATATCATGCACAGAATATGTGTGTATTGTTACAAATTTTATATTTTTAAGTCAAACAAATCTGCCCATCTTTTGGTTTTTTTAAAAAAAAGTATTACTGAGATTCTGAATGGAAAAGTCACCTTTATTTTCGATACGAAAACGCGCTCTAAGACGTGCATAGCATTGACATACACGATTTCGATTGCATTTTCATACAAAAACGAAAAAGCTTCAAATTTGGAATCTGGGTTTTTTTCAATCATGATGATACCATTGAATTTTTGATAGAAATCGTGTCTTCTTCGTCTTTAAACAACAATAGAAAAGAATCATAAACTTTTATGCGATCATAAACAGAAACTTACATGTTGAGGATGAGAAAAACGGCGGCCAGGAGTAACGGTGATGAGGTCCTTCGGCGATCGACAAAAATGTTTAGGGTAACGCGAAACGGTGAGAGAGAGAAGAAGAAGAAGTCATAGGTTATAATCGATATTTCCGACGGACGTTTTCGTCGGAAATCCATTGGTACATCAATTAATTTTCGTGAAACCCCGCATTTTTAATTTCGTTTACCGCGTAAATCCGTCGGAAATCCGTCGGATTTATTACAACACCGTGCATGATTGACACATGGTCTGCCCATGTTTGAAATAATTTTCTGACGGATACCCGACGGAATTAAAATGTCCGTCGGATATCCGTCTGTATATAGAGTCAATAATCCGAATTATATGTATATTAATGTGTTAGATAAAACTTATACTATAAGGATATTTTTAACAAATTTCAAATAATTATATGTATATCAATTTCTAAATAAAATAACATATAATTATTTTATCAAATAACTCTTAACTTTTGTATAACATGCATATTCGTTATCTATTATTCAAATAGGACAACAACAGTAAATCCCACAAATTTAACGAGACGAGTTTTCAAACCAAACAAAGGAAGTTGTACGAAACTACGTACACAATACTAAAACATTATTATCACAAATTATTTATCAGAAAAAGATAATGGAAAAAAAATCTTCCATGTTTCAGTTGGAACGCATCAGTATTATCTTGACAATATGGGCATGCTAATCTTCCATGCATCGACCATCCTGATAACATACCATATGCTAGAAAATCACTTTTCGTCCACATAAGTACAACTCGCATCAAGAAGTTCTATTGGTTGGAAACATCGAATGCTTCGACACCATTTTCCCATAATATTTTTAACTCATGAATTAGTGGCTGCAAGAAAATATCAAGCGATCGCTTAGGATGCTCTGGGCCAGGGACGAGAATTGTTAGAAATAAAAACTCTCGTTTCATGCACAAAGAAGGAGGCAAATTATAAGGTGTAACGATAACTGGCCACAACGAGTATTGCCTCCCATGCTTCCCAAAAGGATTGAATCCATCTGTAGATAACCCGAGGTATGCGTTTCTAGGCTCATATGCAAAACTAGGATAAACCTGTTGAAAATGTTTCCATGCTTCTGCATCCGAGGGATGCACAATTTCTCCATTCGAATTATGTTCTGCGTGCCATCTCATAGGTTTTGCCGTGTGTTCAGATTGATATAACCTCTTTAACCTCTCTGTTAATGGCAAATACCACATCCGTGTATGCGGAATAGGTACTCTACCGCTTGTCTCTTGAAATCGAGGTTTGTGACAAAATCGACATTTCATGCGGTTTTCATCATTTCTCCAATAGATCATGCAATTGTCAATACATACATCGATCATCTGATATGGCAATCCAAGACCAGATACAAGTTTTTGAACCTCGTAATATGAAGCAGGTGCAATATTATCTTCAGGTAATATATCTCTAACAAAATCAGCTATCGCATTCACACAATCTTCAGGCAAGTTGAAATCCGTCTTTATCGTCATCAACCTGCTTGCAGCAGATAAAGGCGATAATCCATCTCTACATCCTTTATACAAAGGCTGCTTGGATGCATCTAACATATCAAAAAATTTCCGGGCTTCCAAATTAGGTTCCTCTATTCTGCTAATATCTTCGATGTACCATCTGAACAGTACCTCCGTTTATATCAACTTCTGATGCCGGTTCCTCTACCCTAACATTACTATTATCTATCCTTTTTGAAGTACTACCATAATATTGCATCGTTGCATCAGTTTCTCCATGTGAATACCAAATTTTTTAACCCGGCATAAATCCATTCCTATACAAATGATTACGTACTTCTCTAACAGAGATTAATCTATGATTTCGACATTTAATACACGGACAATACATTTTACCGTATTCCGATGTCATGCTATTCTTTGATGCAAATTTCATGAACTCTTCAACTCCTTGCACAAATTCATCAGTCAATTCCCCCGTGGTTGAATCATATCGAGGTTTATCCATCCGCGATCGAAAATACTCAAAAGAACCCGAAGAACACCTTTTTAAAAAAAATTTGGTTTTGTTAAAATTTTGAAAGATCATAGCTTATTTATAGTGAAAATTAGATATTATCACGAATTTTTAACAGATAATTACGAACTGTAAAAAGATTATTCTTCAAAATATTCTCTATTTCCGACGGAATTCCGACGGTTACCGACCACAACCGGATATTCACGTATTTTGAATAGATTTTATCTTTATAAACCGACGGATTTCCGATGGTTTCCGACCATCGACGGATAAACACAAAATTTTAACAGTGTACGTATATTTCCGACGGATTGCCGACTGGATCCGACAATGGTCGGATAGTTCCGAAGGTTTTCCGACGAGTGCTGCCGACGGATTCCCGATGGGCTCTAAAACACAGAATCCATCGGGATAGCGTCGGAATATTACCGACGTATCTGAAGCCATCGGTAATATTCCGACGATTTCAAGAGGATATCCCAACGATTAGGATTTCGTCGGAAATGCAACGGGTTACCGTCAGTTTTCACCATCGATTTACCGACGATCTCTACGGCGTCGGAAATTACCGACGGACCTCCGACGGTTTTAGTTCCCTTGGGTATTCGTCGCGTATCCATCGTAAAGTCGTTGAAAAAGTCCGACGGTTTTTTTTCCGTCGGAAATGCCGTCGGAAATGTTAATGTTTTCTTGTAGTGATAAGCCTTTACTCAAGGACCCCCAATGATCAGTTTATAATGATCATTTTAACTTGTTGATCAACATGACATGTCCGCATTAAATCAACCGTACGTTTTAATTTAAAGTTAAAAATGACACAAATCCAACGCCCATGTTAAGCTAGCTCAAGTTTCTATATCATGAAAAAATTTAGGACACAAATAGATACGATAAAGTCTCCAACTAATCCAATCTATCACAAACTGCGTTAGGCCATGCTTTATGCTTTATTTATAAACCTTTACTCAAGGAGCACCAATGATCAGTTTAGAATGAGCATTTTACTGGCCGATCAACTTGACATGTCTCCACTAAATCGTCCGTAACTTTAGATTTAGTGTTCAGAATGACACGAATCCAACGCTCACGTTAAGCTAGCTCAATTTTCTATATAGTAACAATATTTGAGACTGAAAGTGGTACGAAAAAGCCTCAAAGTAATCCAATGTGTGCCAACCTGCGTGATGCCATGCACTATACTTTATTTATAAGCCTTTAATCAAGTAGCCCCAATGATCAGTTCAGAATGATCATTTTAACTCGCCGATCAACTTGAAATGTCTGCCCTAAATCATCCATAACTTTTAATTTAGAGTTCAAAATGACACGAATCCAATGCCCACGTTAAGCTAGCACAATTTTCCATGTTGTGAAAACATTTGAGACTGAAAGAGTTACTATAAAGCCTCTAAGTAATCCAATGTATCTCAAATTGTGTAATGCCATACATTATGTTTCATTTATAAGCCTTTCCTTAAGGAACACAGATGATCAGTTTAGAATGATCATTTTAAGTTGGTGATCAACTTGACATGCCCGCACTAAATCGTCTTTTACTTTTGATTTATAGCTCAAAATGACATGAGTCCAATGCCCACATCAAGGTCGCTCAATTTAAAATATTTGGACAACATTTGAGACTGAAATAGCTACAACAAAGCCTCCAAGTAGTCCAATGTATTGCAAACTGCATGATGTCATGCATTATGAATCATTTATAAGTCTTTACTCAAGGAGAACTAATGATGAGTTTAGAATGATCATTTTAACTAGCTGATCATCTTGACATGTCCGCACTAAATCGTCTTTAACTTTTGATTTAGAGTTCAAAATGACATGAACCTTACGCCTACGTTAAACTAAGAAAGGCCTTCAAGTAATCCACTCTATGCCAAACTGCGTGATGACATGCATTATGCTTTATTTATAAATCTTTACTCAAGAAGCACCAATGATCAGTTTAGAATGATCATTTTACTGGCCGATCAACTTGACATGTCTCCACTAAATCGTACGTAACTTTAGATTTAGTGTTCAGAATGACACGAATCCATCTCCCACGTTAAGCTAGCTTAATATTCTATATAGCGACAACATTTGAGACTGAAAACGGTACGACAAAGCCTCCAAGTAATCCAATGTATGCCAACCTGCGTGATGCCATGCACTATACTTCATTTATAAGCCTTTACTTAAGGAGCCCCAATGATCAGTTTAAAATAATCATTTTAAATGTCAGATCAACTTGCCATGTCTGCACTAAATCTTCCATAACTTTTGATTTAGAGCTCAAAATGACACGAATTCAACGTCCACTTTAACCTACCTCAAATTTCTATATATTGAAAAAATTTAAGACCAAAAAATAGCTATGGCAAACCCTTGAAGAAACCAATCTTTCCCCAACTATGTGATGCCATGCATTATGCTTCTTTTATAAGCCTTTACTCAAGGAGCACCACTGATTCGTTTAAAATGATCATTCTAACTAGCTAATCATCTTGACATGTTTGAACTAAATGTCTTTAATTTTTGATTTAGAGCTCAAAATGACTTGAACCCAACGCCCACGTTAAGCTAGTTCAATTTTCCATATTCTGGCAACATTTGAGACTGAAAGAGTTACAACAAAGCCTCCAAGTAATCCAATGTAACTCAAACTACGTAATCCCATGCATTATGCTTCATTTATAAGCGTTTACTCAAAGAGCACCAATGATCAGTTTAGAATGATCATTTTGAAGTGTCTAGTCAACTTGACATGTCTGCACTAAATCGCGCGTAACTTTTGATTTCGAATCCAACGCCCATGTTAAGCTAGCTCAATTTTCAATATTGTGACAAAATTTAAGACAAAAAAAAAAGCTACGACAAAGCCTCCAAATAATCCGATCAACCCCAACTGCATGCTGCCATGCATTATGCTTCATATATAAACCTTTACTCAAGGTGCACCAATGATCAGTTCAAAATGATCATTTTAACTGTCCGATTAACTTCACATGTCCGCACTATATCATCCGAAACTTTTGATTTAGAGTTCAAAATGACACAAATATAATGCCCACGTTAAGCTATCTCAATTTTGTATATTGTGACAAAATTTAAGACTGAAATAGCTACAAAAAAGCCTCCAAGAAATCCAATCTATCCCAAACTATGTGATGCCAAGTATTATGCTTGATTTATAAGCCTTTACTCAATGAACAACAATGATCAGTTTAGAATGATCATTTTAACTAGCTGATCAACTTCACATGTTTGCACTAAATCATCTTTTACTTTTGATTTAGAGCTCAAAATGATATGAGTCTAACGCCCACGTCAAGCTAGCTCAATTTTCCATATTGTGACAACATTTGAGGCTGAAAGAGGTACTACAAAGTTTCCAAGGAATCCAATGTATCCCGAACTGTGTGATGCCATGCATTATGCTTCATTTATAAGCCTTTATTCGAGGAGCAACAATGATTAGTTTAGAATAATCATTTTACTGGCTGATCAACTTGACATGTTTGCACTAAATCGTCCGTAACTTTAGATTTAGTGTTCAGAATGACACGAATCGAACGTCCATGTTAAACTAGCTCAATATTCTATATTGTGACAACATTTGAGAGTAAAAGAGCTACAATAAAGCCTCCACGTAATCCGATGTATCCTGAACTGCATGATTCCATGCATTATGCTTCATTTATTAGCCTTTACGCAGGGAGTACCAATGATTAGTTTAGAATGATCATTTTAACTGGCCAATCAACTTGATATTTCCACACTAAATCCCCCTTAACTTTTGATTTAGGGTTTTAAATAACACAAATCCAATGCCCATGTTAAGCTGGCTACATATTCTATATTGTGATAACATTTGAGATTGAAAGAGCTACGAAAAAGCCTCCAAGTAATGTAATCTATTCCAAACTGCATGATGCCATGTATTATGCTTTATTTATAAGCTTTTACTCAAGGAGTTCCAATTATAATTTTAGAATGATCATTTTAACTAGCTGATAAACTTAACATGTCCGCACTAAATCTTTTTAACTATTTCTTTAGAGCGCAAAATGACATGAGTTCAATGCCCACTTTAAGCTAGCTCAATTTTCAATATTGTGACAACATTTGAGACTGAAAGAGCAACTACAAAGCCTCCAAGTAATCCAATGTATCCAAAACTGCGTGATTCCATGCATTATGCTTCATTTATTAGCCTTTACTAAAAGAACAACAATGATGAGTTTAGAATGATCATTTTAGCTGCCTGATCAAGTTGACATGTATGCCCTAAATCTTCATTAACTTTTGATTTAGATTTCAGAATGACCCAAATCCAATGCCCACGTTAAGCTTGCTCAAATTTCTATATTTTGACAACATTTGAAAGTGAAACAGCTACGACAAAGCCTCCAAGTAATCCAATGTATCCCAAACTGCATGATGCCATTCATTATGCTTCATTTATAAGCCTTTACTCAAGTAGCACCAATGGTCAGTTAGAATGATCATTTTAACTAGCCGATCAACTTGATATGTTTGCACTAAATGGTCTTTAACTTTTGATTTAGAGCTCAAAATGACATGTGTCCAACCCCCACGTTAATCTAGCTCAATTTTCCATATTGCGACAACATTTGAGGCTTAAAGAGCTAATACAAAGCCTCCAAGTAATCCAATGTATCTCAAACTGCGTGATGCCATGCATTATACTTCATTTATAAGCCTTTAGTCAAGAGGCACCAATAATCAATTTAGAATGATCATTTTAACTAGCTGATCAACTTGACATGTCCACACTAAATCGTCCATAACTTTATTTAGAGTTCAAAATGACACGAATCCAACGTCCATGTTAAGATAACTCAATTTTCTATATTGTGGCAACATTTGAAACAGAAAGAGCTACGACAAATCCTCCTAGTAATCCAATGTATCCAAACCTGCAAGATCCATGTAATATGCTTCATTTACAAACCTTTACTGAAGAAGCACAAATTATCATTTTAGAATGATCATTTTAACTGGCTGATAAACTTGACATGTCTACACTAAATATACTTTAACTTTTTATTTAGAGCTCAAAATGACATGAGTCCATTGCCCACGTTAAGCTAGCTCAATTTTCAATATTGTGACAACATTAGAGACTCAAAGAGCTACTACAAATCCTTCAAGTAATCCAATGTACACCAAACTGTGTGACGCCATGCATTATGCCTCATTTATTAGCCTTTACTCAAGGAGCACCAATGATCAGTTTAGAATGATCATTTTAACTGGCCGATCAACTTGACATGTCTGCAATCAATTGTCCTCAACTTAGGATTTAGAGTTCGGAATGACATGAATAAAATGCCCACGTCAAGCTAGCTCAATTTTCGATATTGTGACAACATTTTGAGAATGAAAGATCTACGACAAAGCCTCCAAGTAATTCAATGTATCCCAAACTGCATAATGCCATTCATTATGCTTCATTTCTAACCTTTAATTTACTCAAGGAGCACCATTGATCAGTTTGGAATGATCATTTTAACTAGCTGGTCAACTTTAAATAACCGAACTAAATCATTTTTAACTTTTGATTTAGAGCTCAAGATGACATGAGCCCAACGCCCACGTTAGGCTAGCTCAATTTGTTATATTTTTACAACATGTGAGGCCGAAAGAGATATGAAAAAGCCTCCAAGTATTCCAATGTATCCCAAAGTTCATGATGCCATATATTATGCTTCATTTATAAGCCTTTACTAAAGGAGCAGCAATGATCAATTTAGAATGATAATTTTAATTGGTCGATAAACCTGACATGTCCGCACTAAATCGTTCGTTACTTTTGATTTAGAGTTTAGAATGGCATGAATCCAACGCCCACATTAAACTAGCTCAATTTTCTATATTGTGACAAAATGTAACACAGAAATAGCTACGAGAAAGACTCCAAGTAATCTAATCTATTCCAAACTGCGTGATGCCAAACATTATGCTTCATTTATGAGCATTTACTCAGAGCAACAATGATAAGTTTATAATGATCATTTTAACTAGCTGATCAACTTCACTTGTCTGCTCTAAATCGTTTTTAACTTTTCAATTAGAGCTTCAAATGACATGAGTCCCACGCCCACATTAAGCTAGCTCAATTTTGCATATTCGGATAACATTTGAGACCAAAATAGCTACGAAAAAGCCTCAAAGTAAAATAATGTATCCAAAACTGCGTGATGCCATGCATTATGTTTCATTTATAAGCCTTTAGTAAAGGAACACCAATGATCAGTTTAGAATGATCATTTGAACTAGCTGATAACCTTGACATGTCCGCACTAAATCGTCTTTAAGTTTTGATTTAGAGCTCAAAATGACATCCATCCAATGCCGGCGTTAAGCTAGCCCAATTTTCTGTATTGTGACAACATTTGAGAGTAAAAGAGCTACGAAAAAGCCTCCAAGTAATCCAATGTATCCCAAACTGTGTTATGTCGTGCATTATGCTTAATTTATAAGCCTTTACTCAAGGAGCACCAATGATCAGTTTAGAATGATTATTTTACCTAGCTGATCAACTTTTCATGTCTGCACCAAATCGTCCATAACCTTTGGTTTAGAGTTAAAAACTACACGAATCCAACACCCACGTTAATCTAGCTCAATTTTCTATTTTTTGACAAAATTTCAAATCAAAATAGCTATTACAAAACCTCCAAGTAATCGAATCTATCACAAACTGTGTGAAGCCATGCGTTATGTTTCATTTATAAGCCTTTACTCAAGGAGCGCCAATGATCAGTTCAGAATGATCATTTTAACTTACCGATCAACCTACATGTCGTCACTAAATCGTCCGTGACTTTTGATTTAGCGTTCAGAATTACCCGAATCCAACGCCCACGTTAAGGTGGCTCAATTTCTATATTGTAACAAAATATAACACCAAAATTATACAAAGCCTCCAAGTAATCTAATTTATCTCAAACTGTGTAATGCCATGCATTATGCTTTCATTTATAAGCCGTTACTCAAAGAGCACCAATGATCAGCTTGGAATGATTATTTTAACCAGCTGATTAACATGATATGTCCGCACTAAATCGTGTTTAACTTTTGATTCAGAGGTCAAAATGACGTGAGTCCAACGCCCACGTTACCTACCTCAATTTTTCATGTTATGACAATATTTGAGATTGAAAGAGCTACTACAAAGCCTCCAAGTAATCCAATGAATCTCAAACTACGTGATGCCATGCATTATGGTTCATTTATAATCCTTTACTCAAGGAGCACCAATGATCAGTTTAGAATGATCAATTTAACTTGCCGATCAACTTTACATGTCCGCACTAAATCCCCCGTAACTTTAGATTTAGAGCTCAAAATGACATGAATCCAACGCCCACGTGAAGCTAGCTCAATTTCCTTAATTGTGAAAAAATGTAAGACCAAAATAGCTATGAAAAAACCTCCAAGTAATCCAATCTATCCTAAACTGCGTGATGATATGCATTATGCTTCATTTATAAGCCTTTTCTTAAGGATCACCAATGATCAGTTTAGAATGATCAATTTAAGTGGCCGATTGATTTGACATGTCTGCACTAAACCGTCCATAACTTTTGATTTAGAGTTTAGAATGACATGAATCCAACGCACACGTTAAGGTAGCTCAATTTTCTATATTGTGACAGAATTTAAGATATAAATAGCTACGACAAAGCCTTCAAGTAATCCAATGTATCCAAAATTTCGTGATGCCATGCATTCCGCATCATTTATAAGCTATTACTCAAGGAGCAATAATGATCAGCTAAGAATTATCATTATAACTGGCTGATCAAATAGACATGTACGCGCTAAATCGTCCGTAAATTTTGATTTAGAGTTCGGAATGACAGGAATCCAACGCCCACGTTGAGCTACCCAAATATTCTATATTGCGACACAAAATTTAATACCAAAATAGCTACGACAAAGCCTCTAAATAATCCAATGGATCCCAAACTACGTGATCCCATGCATTATGCTTCATTTTTAAACCTTTGCTCAATGAGCACGAGTTATCTGTTTAGAATGATTATCTTAACTAGCTGATCAACTTGACATGTACGCACTAAATCGTCTTTAACATTTGATTTAGAGCTCAAAATGACATGAATCCAACGCCCACGTTAATCTAGCTCAATTTTCAATATTGTGACAACATTTGAGACTAAAATCGCTACGACAAAGCCTCCAACTAATCCAATGTTTCCCAAACTGCGTGATCTCATGCATTATGCTTCATTTGGAAGTCTTTACTCAAGGAGAAGCAATGATTAGTTTAGAATGATCATTTTAAGTGGTCGATAAAATAGACATGTCTGCACTAAATCGTCAGTAACTATTGATTTAAAGTTCAGAATGACATGAATCCAACGCCCACGTTAAACTACCTCAATTTTCTATATTGTGACACAATTTAAGATAGAAATACCTACAACAAAGCTTCCAAGTAATCAAATGTATCAAAAATTGCGTTATGCCATGCATTACTTGTCACTTATAAGCCTTTACTCAAGGAGCAACAATGATCAGTTAGGAATGATTATTATAACTGCGGATCAAATAGACATGTTTGCACTAAATCCTCTGTACATTTTGATTTAGAGTTCAGAATAAAAGGAATCCAACGCCCACGTTAATCTAGACCAATATTCTATATTGTGAAAAAATTTAAGACCAAAATAGCTATGACAAAGCCTCCATGTAATCCAATCTATCCCAAATTACGTGATCCCATGCATTATGCTTCATTTTTAAATTTTTTCTCAATGAGCATGAATGATCTGTTTAGAATGATTATCTTAACTAGCTGATCAACTTGACATGTTCGCAGTTAATCGTCTTGAACATTTGATTTATTGCTCAAAATGACATGAATCCAACGCCCACGTTAATCTAGCTCAATTTTCAATATTGTGACAACATTTAAGACTGAAAGCACTACGACAAAGCCTCCAAGTAATCCAATGTATCCCAAACTAGGTGATATCATGCATTATGCTTCATTTAGAAGCTTTTACTCAAGGAGAGGCAATGATGAGTTTGGAATGATCATTTTCAGTGGCCGATCAACTGGACATGTCCGCAATAAATCGTCCGTAATTTTTTATTTAGAGTTCAAAATAACACGAATCCAATACCCAAGTTAATTTGGCTCAATTTTCTATACTTCCATAAAATTTAAGACCAAAATAGCTACGACAAAGCCTCCAAGTAATCCAATGTATCCCAAATTGCGTGATGCCATGGATTACGCGTCATTTTTAAGCCATTATTCAAGGAGCATCAATGATCAATTAAAAATGATCATTATAACTGGCCAATCAAATAGACATGTTCGCAGTAAATCGTCCGTAAATATTGATTTAGAGTTCAGAATGAAAAGAATCCAACGCTCACGTTAAGCTAGGCCAATATTCCATATTGTGACAAAATTTAAGACCAAAATAACTATGAAAAAGCCTCCAAGTAATCCAGTCTATCCCAAACTAAGTGATCCCATGCATTAGGCTTCATTTTTAAACCTTTGCTCAATGAGCACGAATGATCTGTTTAGAATGATTATCTTAACTAGCTGATCAACTTGACATGTCTGCACTAAATCATTTTTAACATTTGATTTAGAGCTCAAAATGAAATGAATCCAACACCCACGTTAATCTAGCTCAATTTTCAATATTGTGACAACATTTGAAACTAAAAGCGTTACCACAAAGCCTCCAAGTAATCCAATGTATCCCAAACTACGTGATCTCATGCATTATGCTTCATTCAGAAGCCTTTATTTCAAGGAGAAGCAATGATCAGTTTAGAATTATCATTTTAAATTGCCGATCAACTTGACATGTTCGCACTAAATTGTCTGTAACTTTTGATTTAGAGTTCAAAATGACATGACTCCAATGCCAATGTTAAACTAGCTCATTTTCTATTTTGTAAAATAGCTACGATAAAGCCTCGACCTTGTCCAATCTATCCTAAACTGTGTGATGCCTTGCATGATGCTTCATTTGTAAACCTTTGTTTAATGAGCACCAATGATCAGTTTAGAATGATCAACTTAACTATCCTATCAACTTGACATGCCTGCACTTAATTTTTCGTAACTTTTGATTCAGAGTTCAGAATGACATGAATCTAACTCCCACGTTAAGTTAGCTCAATTCTCTATATTGTGACAAAATTTAGGATAGAAGTATCTACCACAGAGCGTTCAAGTAATCCAATATATCGTAAACTGCGTTATGCCATGCATTATGTTTCATTTGTAAACCTTTGCTCAATGAGCACCAATGATCAATTTAGAATGATCATTTTAACTAGCTGATCAACTTGACATGTCCACACTAAATCATCTCTAACATTTGATTTAGAACTCAAAATGACATGAATCCAATGGCCACGTTAATCTAGCTCAATTTTAAATATTGTGACAACATTTTAGACTGAAAGAGATATGACAAAGCCTCCAAGTAATTGAATGTATCCTAAACAGTGTGATGCCATGCACGACGTTTCATTTATAAGCCTTCACATAAAGAGCACCAACGATCAGTTTAGAATGATCATATTAACTAGCCGATCAACTTGACATGTCCACACTAAATTCATCGGAACTTTTGATTTAGAGTTCAAAATGACACTAATCCAACGCCCATATTAAGTTAGCTCAATTTTCTATATTGTGACAACATTTGAGAATGAAAGAGCTACCACAAAACCTTCAAGTAATCCAATCTATCATAAACTGCGTGATGCCATGCATTATGCTTCTTTTATAAGCATTTAATCAAGTAGCACTAATGATCATTTTAAAATGATCAGTTTAGAATGATAACTTTAACTGACCGATCAACTTCACATATCTGCACTAAATCCTTTGTAAATTTTGATTTAGTGTTCAGAATGACAGGAATCCAACCCTCACGGTGAGGTAACTCAATCTTCTAAATTTGTCAAAATTTAGGACAGAAATAGCTACGACAAAGCCTCCAAGTAATCCAATCTATCCCAAACTGCATGATGCCATCCATTGTGCTTCATTTGTAAGCCTTTACTGAATGAGCACCAAGGATAAGTTTAGATAGATCATTTTAACTGGCTGATCAATTTGACATGTCCACACTAAATCGTCTGTAACTTTTGATTTAGTTTTCCGAATGACACGAATCCAATGTCCACCTTAACCTAGCTCAATTTTAACCGAAATAGCTACGACAAAGCCTCCAAGTAATCAAATCAATCCTAAACTGTGTGACGCCGTGCATTATGCTTCATTTATAAGCCTTTACACAAGGAGCACCAATGATCTGTTAGGAATGATCATTTTAATTGGCCGATCAACTTGACATGTATGCACTAAGTATTCTGTAACTTTTATTCAACTTTACACAAGGAGCACTAACAATCAGTTTAGAATGATCACTTTAACTGCTAATCAACTTGACATGTCCGTGCTAAATGGTTCGTAACTTTTGATTTAAAGTTCAGAATGACATAAATCCAACACCCACATTAATCTAACTCGATTTTCAATATTGTGACATCATTTGAGATTGCAATAGCTACGACAAAGCCTCCATGTATTCCAATCTATCCCAAACTGCGTGATGCTTCATTTGTAAACTTTTGCTCAATGAGCACCAATGATAAGTTTAGAATGAGCATTTTAACTAGCTGATCAACTAAACATGTCCGCACTAAATCATATTTCAATTTTGATTTAGAACTCAAAATGACATGAATGAAACAGCCGCGTTAATCTAGCTCAACTTTCAATATTGTCACAACATTTGAGACGGAAAGAGCTATGACAAAGCCTCCAAGTAATCTAATGTATCCCAAACTGTGTGATGCCAAGCATTATGTTTCATATATAAGCCTTTACTCAAGCAGCACCAATGATCAATTTAGAATGATCACTTGAACTGGCCAATCCACTTGACATGTATGCAATAAATCGTCGGTAACTTTTGATCTAGAGTTCAAAATGACACTAATCCAACGCCCACATTAATTTAGCTCAATTTTCTATACCGTGACAACATTTGAGACTGAAAGAGCTACCACAAAGCCTTCAAGTAATCCAATCTATCATAAAATGCGTGATGTCATGCATTATGCTTCATTAATAAGCATTTACTCAAGGAGCACTAATGATCATTTTAGAATGATCAGTTTATAAAAATCACTTTAACTGACCGATCAACTTCACATATCTGCACTAAATATTTTGTTGGTTTTGATTTAGAGTTCAGAATGGCATGAATCCAATGCCCACGTTAAGATAGCTCAATCTTCTAAATTGGGATAAAATTTAACACCAAAATAGCTACGACAACGCCTCCAAATAATCCAATCTATCCAAAGTTATGTGATGCCATGCATTATGCTTCATTTATAAGCATTTATTTAAGGAGCACCAATGATCAGTTTAGAATAATAACTTTAATTGGCTGATCAACTTGACATATCCGCACTAAATCGTCTGTGACTTTTAATTGTCAACGCTTACGTTAAGTTAGCTCAATTTTCTATATTTTGACAACATTTGAGATTGAAAGAGCTACTACAAAGACTTCATGTAATCTAGTCTATCCCAAAATTCGTGATGGCTTTCATTATGTTTCATTTGTAAACATTTTCTCAAAGAGCACCAATGACCAGTTTCGAATGATCAATTTAACTATCTGATCAATCTGAAATCTCCGCACTATATCGTCTTTAACATTTGATTTAGAGCTAAAAATGATATGAATCCAATGTGCACGTTAATCTAATTCAATTTTCAATATTGTGACAATATTTGATACGGAAAGAGCTATGACAAATCCTCAAATTAATACATTATATCCCAAACTGTGTGATGTCATGCATTATGTTTATTTATAAGCCTTTACTCAAGGAGCACAAATGATCAGTTTAAAATGATCATTCAAACTGGCCGATCAACTTGACATGTTGGCACTAAATCGGCCGTAACTTTTGATTAAGAGTTCAAAATGATAAGAATCCAACACCCACGTTAAGCTAGCTCAAGTTTTTTATATTGTGACAAAAATTAATACCGAAATAGCTACGAAAAAGCCTCCAAGTAATCCAATCTATCCCAAACTGCATGATGCCATGCATTGTGCTTCATGTAAAAGCCTTTACTCAAGGAGCACCAATGATCAGTTTAAAATAATCACTTCAACTGGCCTATCAACTTGACATGTCCGCACTGAAAATCGTTTGTAAATTTTGATTTAGAGTTTACAATGACACGAATCCAACGCTTACTTTACGTTAGCTCAATATTCTATATTGTGACAACGTTGAGACTGAAAAAAACTACCACAAAGCCTTCAAGTAATCCAATCTATCCAAAATTGCGTGATGCCATCTGTTATGCTTCATTTATAAGCCTTTACTCAAGGAGCACTAATGATCAGTTTAGAATGATCACTTTAACTGACCGATCAACTTGACATCTCCCCACAAAATCGTCCGTAACTATTGCTTTAGAGTTCAGGATGACACGAATCCAATGCCCCCGTTAACCTAGCTCAATCTTCTATATTGCAAAAAAATTTAAGACCAAAATAGCTACGAAAACCTCCAAGTAACCCAATGTATCCCCAACTGTGTGATGCCATGCATTATGCTTCATATGTAAACCTTTGCTCAATGAGCAACAATGATCAGTTTAGAATAAACAATTTAACTAGCCGACAAACTTTACATGATCGCACTAAATCGTGCATAACTTTTGATTTAGAATTCAGAATGACATGAATCTAACGCCCACGTTAGGTTAGCTCAATTTTCTATATTGTGATAAAACTTAAGACCAAATTGCTACATAAAAGCGTCTAAGTTATCCAATCTATCACAAATTACATGATACCATGCATTATGCTTCATTGGTAAACATTTGCTAAATGAGAACCAATGATCAGTATAAAATGATTATTTTAAAGGGCCGATCAAGTTGACATGTCTGCACAAAATCCTCCGTAAATTTTGATTTAGACTTCAGACTGACATGAATCCAATGTCCACCTTAACCTAGCTCACACTACAAGAAAACAGCGTATTTCCGACGGCCGTATCCGTCAGAAATATGTCGGTAAAATGGTTTCTCGACTACTTTCCGATGAAACTAGTCCGTCGGGACTATTTCGTCGGAAATGCTCTTCCGTCGGGAAGGTATCGAGAATTTCCGACGGATTAGCGATTAACTGTGCCATCAGAAAATTCCGACGGATGTTCGATGACATCCTTCCGTCGGAATTAACCGACGGATCTGCGATGGTCCGGATACATCGGAAAACGCCGATGAATTTTCGAGGGCATTTTCCGATGACTTGTGCCGTTGGAAATATTGTCCGATGATATTTCCCAACGGTTTATAACCGTCGGGATGTAGCAACACATTTCCGACTGCCTGGTCTGTCGGGAATTTCCGACGACAGTAGCCGTCGGAAACACCAAATAATTGAAAAAATAAAAAAATTATTTTTTTAATATTTATATTTTTAAAATATTTAATTAAATAATTAAATATTTTAAAAATATAAATATTAAAAAAATTAATTTTTTAATTTTTATTTTAATATTTAAATTAATATTATTAAAAATAATCATACAATTAATAAAAATAATATTATAAATATTAATATTATTAAACATTTATTTTAAATTACAAATTACAAAGGAGGAGCAGGAGGAGAAGGAGGAGAAAAAAAGTCATCAGGCAATTTATTTTTTATCATTTCTACAAAGTTTTTGAGATTATTCATCTCTATTTTCATGGACGCCATTTCTTCTTTTAACTGTTCATTTTCCTTGTTTCTAACTGCAGATGTTGCGCCACTAGTATCTGCAACTCTCCCGAGTCTTGGATGACGACCCTTTGAAAATGGTACTTCCTGTAAAAATAAGAAATATTATTAAAAAATTTAATAAAAATTATTATAATATTAATTATTTATTTTTTTAAAAAAAAACTTACATCAAGAACGAGACGGTTAATCTCAGAACGCGGCAATTCAGCGACCGAAGATGAAGAACCAACTTGAGATTGCTGGGTTAGAATATCACTTTTTTTCTTTTTTACTTTTTCGATGATCTCACTAACGAGACCATCTTGGATACGACCAGTCTTTTTGTTTGTGTGGACGGCCTCGAGAAGTTGCAAGTGATCTGGAGGCGCTCCAATTTCTTGTGCCTAAAAATAAAAAAATTCTAAATTAATAATTTAAAAACTTTTAAATAATAATAAATAATTAATATAATAATTAATTTACCAATTGATCGGCTCGTCTGAGAAAACTAGTCGATCCGGCATTGTGAATATAAATGCCTTTGCCTCCTCGGTCGCTCTTCCGGTTTCCCGAATTAGTTTTCGAGATAACCTCAGCGGTGGAAGATTCCCAATAACGAATAAAATCGTTCCAAACCGACTCATTCAACCCTCTTGGTTTATCTTTTCCCTTTTTCCATTTTTGTTTCCATTCGTTCATATGGCGGGAAAATTGTATTGCAGCCTCTTTTTCGAAAGCGTCTTCCACCAATTTTGTGTTCATGGGATCCCATGTAAATTCTTGCTGCGAAATTTTAATATATATTACTAAAAATTATTATTAAAAAATATTTAAAATAATTATATATTTAAAATTTAAATAACGTACCGCAAACGTCCTGAACCAAATCTGACGTTCTTCGTACGGAATATCTCGAAATTTGGTATATGATTTATTCAAAAGAGAATGAAGCATCTTTAATATAGATTTGCTTATTCCATTGTTTGAAATACCAAACCTACGGATTTTTATTACAATAGTATTAAAATAATTATTTTAAATATAATTATAGAATAGTATTAAAATAATTATTTTAAATATAATTATAGAAAATTTAATTTACCATGTCGAGTTTCCTTGACGTCTCGGATCGAGAAATGTGAGAAGTTCACGACCAGGCTGCTGAACCAATTCTTCAATTGTCATTGGTCGGAAAGAATCATTTGCAGATTCTCGAACTTGAGTTGGTATAAAACTCGGAGTCGATGACTCACCACGTCTTTGGTAATCTTGATACGACCTATAATTTTTTAATGTTTATAATATTTTTATAAAAAAATAATTTTAATAATATTTAAATAAAAGTTGATTTTTAAAAACCTTGAAACTTTGTCAATTAACCAGTATTCAGTTAAGAAACCAAGCAACAAAAAAATGATGTTGTGATCAAACATCTCA
Organism: Pugionium cornutum; assembly: GCA_018901935.1. NCBI lineage: Eukaryota > Viridiplantae > Streptophyta > Magnoliopsida > Brassicales > Brassicaceae > Pugionium > Pugionium cornutum. Next base: position 27,296,156 of record CM032155.1, read on the forward strand.
AGCAGAAGCCTATTTGCATACCCTAAAAATCAATTTATTTATGTATAGATCATTCCCATTAAACAACAACAGTTATGATGTGATAATATAATAAATTTTTAAAATAACAGATGAGCATCATGTACCATACTTTCGTTTTCTTTTATCTTCCTTTTTTAATAAAGATTTTCTAGTGATTGATTTAAAAGACGATTTACTTCTGATTTAGTTTCTTGTTTTGTTCTTCAAAGAAATTATTGATGTAAAGAAACTAACCGTGTTCATGTTGTAAGGAAAAGACAGATTCCAAAGCCTATTAGTGATAAAATGATTATGGTTCTATGCTTTTATAACTATTTGTCGACAAAAAACTATGAAAAGATTTTCAAAACTAGGAATGGAGAAAATGGAACTCATTCCAACCCGAATTTTCATGGACGAAACCAAAAACCCAGAAAACTACGAGGGAGGAGGAGCATAGTATGAATTGGAACGGTGAGGAGAAATGAAGTCAATTTCGAGGTTAAATTTTCTTCCCCATTCCAGTGAAATTTCTTTTAAAAAAACCCTAATTTTTCGTGGTGTACACCAAAAAAGAGAGTATAAAACCCCTAAACAATGTCGACAAACATGATTTCGACTTACTGAAATAATAATGAAAAAAAACTTACATGATTTCGGACGAGTTAAGGAAACTTCCGGCGTAAACTGTCGGCGGCGAGGCAAAAACTGTCGTCGGCGAGGCAAAAACGGCGGCGGGGAGGCGAAAAGGCAGAGAGAAGGAGAGAAACACGATAAAGGAGAAGAAACTGAACCGTAGGTTATATTACACATTCCCGACGGAAATTTCCGTCGGGAAGTCATCGGGAATGCATTAATAGTTTCGTGAAAACCCGCGTTAGAAATTATGATTCCCGCTTAAAATTTTAAACCATCGGAAATCCGTCGGTATTTCGAGGGATGGCTTAAATCCCGTGCATGTTCGACAAATAGTCTGACCACGTTTCAGTGGACTGTTTTCCAACGGATATCCGACGGATGTGCTAAAACCGTCAAAAATCCGTCGGTTATGTATATCAATTAAAGATTTCCGATGGATTTCCGACGGTTTTAGCAAACAAAGGAAGTTGTCCGAAACTACTCCAATTCTAGCAATAGCCAAAGCAATGTACCTTGTTAAACAAAATATTTGTATTACTTATTTATTATTGTTATTTCAAATTAAAGATCATTTTAGAATTTTAGTAGACTTTTAAATAAATTTATTAATTTCTCAATTTTGCATAACTGTTTATAGAACCACGAAGAAAATGTGAACATTTTTTACAAGCTTTTTTGGTGAAAAATAAAATAAAACATTATTATCACAAATTTAATCTGAATCTGATGAATATTCCGAATTTGCTGAATTTTGGTCGTCAAACTCGCCAATCTCTTCTTCTGAATCTTGAAACACGTTGTAATCTTCGTTCGTGGTGTCATCAACAACAAGGTTAACTTCAAGAGAAGTTTCTATTGAACCTAAGTTACCAATTGTGCTTTGTTGCATAGGCTCTTGTTTGGTAATACCACATACCATTCCTCTAGGATGTATTGAGGTCACTGTAATCCAAGGATCTTGCTTGTTTCTCACACGAAGATATCGAATGTAACAAACCTGGTCCGCTTGTGATGCAAGTATAAAAGGATCATATTTTCGATGTCGCTTACGAGAGTGGACAGATGTAACACCGAATTCGTCTTCACGTTGATAAAATTGAAGACCGAAGTAGCTACGAAAAAGTGTCCAGGTAATCCAATTTATCCTAAGTTGTGTGATGCCATACATTATGCTTTATTTGTAAACCTTTGATCAGTGAGACCCAATCAAAAGTTTAGGATTATCAATTAAACTAGTTGATAAACTTGACATGTCTGCACTAAATCGTCCGTAACTTTTGATTTAAAGTTTAGAATGACACGAATCCAACGTCTATGTTAAGCCACCTCAATTTTCTATATGGTGACAAAATTTAAGACCGAAATAGCTCCAACAAAGCCTCCAAGGAATCCAATCTATCCCAAAATGCATGATGCCATGCATTATGCTTCATTTATATGCCTTTACTCAATGAGCACCAACGGTCAGTTTAGAATGCTCATTTTAACTAGCTCGTCAACTTGACATGTCCGCACTAAATCATTTTTCACATTTGATTTAGATCTAAAAATGATATGATTCGAACGCCCACGTTAATATAGCTTAAACTCAATGAGAATCAATGATAAGTTTAGAATGATCATTTTAATAGGCCGATCGACTTGACATGTACGCACTAAATCGTCCGTAACTTTTGATTTATAATTGGGAATGACATGAATCCAATGCGCACGTTAAGCTAGCTCAAATTTATATATTGTGACAACAGTTGAGACTGACAGAGCTACCAAAAAGTCTTTAAGTAATCCAATGTATTCCAAACTGCGTGATGCCATACATTATGGTTCATTTATTAGCCTTTACTCAAGTAGCACCAATGATCAGTTTAGAATTATCATTTTAACTGGCCGATCAACTTGACATGTCCACACTAAATTGTCCGTAACTTTTGATTTAGAGGTCAGAATGACACCAATCCAATGACCATGTTAACCTGGCTCAGTTTTCTATATTGTGACAACTTTTGAGTTTAAGAGATCTACCACAAAGCCTCTAAGTAGTCCAATGTATCTATAACTGTGTGATGCCATGCATTATGGTTCATTTATAAGCCTTTACTCAAGTAGCGCCAATGATCAGTTTAGAATGATCATTTTAACTGGCCAATAAACTTGACATATCCGTACTAAATTGTCTGTAACTTTTAATATAAAGTTCATAATGACACAAATCCAAAGGAAATGTTAAACTACTTCAATATTCTATATTATAACAAAATTTAAGACCGAAATAGCTAAGACAAATCCTCCAAGTAATCGAATATATCCTAAATTGCGTGATGACAAAATCTATGAACCTTAACGCAAGGAACACCTACGATCAGTTTAAAATAATCATTTTAACTGCCCGATCAACTTGACTTGTACGCACTAAATCATCCATAACTTTTGATTAAGATTTCAAAATCACACGATTCCAACACCCATGTTAAGCCAGCTCAATTTTATATATTTGACAAAATCAAGTCCAAAATAGCTACCACAAAGCTACCAAGTAATCCAATCTACGACAAAGTGTAAGACCGAAATAGCTACGACAAAGCCTCCAAGTAATCCAATCTATCTCAAACTACGTGATGCCATGCATTATGATTCATTTATAAGCCTTTGCTCAAGGAGCACGAATGATCAGTTTATAATGATCATTTTAACTAGTTGAGAACCTTGAAATGTTCACACTAAATCGTCTTTAACTTTTGATTTAGAGCTCAAAATGATAAGAATCCAACGCCCAAGTTAGGCTAGCTCAATTTTCCATATAGTAACATTATTTAAGAGTGAATGGGCTACGACAAAACCTCCAAGTAATCCAATTTATCCAAAACAACGTGATGCCATGCATCATGCTTCATTTATAAGCCTTCGATCATGTAGCAGCGATGATCAGTTTAGAATGATCATTTTAACTAGCTGATCAACTTGATATGTCTGCACAAAATTGTCTTTAACTTTTGATATAGAGCTCAAGATGACATGAATCCAATGCCCACGTTAAGCTTGCTGAATTTTCCATATTGTGACAACATTTTAGACTGAAAGCGCTTCCGCAAAGGCTTCAAGTAAACCAATCTATCCTAAACTGTGTGATGCCATGCATTATGTGTCATTTATAAGCCTTTACTCAAGGAACACCAGTGATCAGTTTAGAATGATCATTTTAACTTGCCGATCAACTTGACATGTCCACACTAAATCGTCTGTAACTTTTGATTTAGATTTCAAAACGACACGAATTCAAGACCCACGTTAGGTAACCCAATTTTTTATATTCTGACAAAATTTAATAATGAAATAACTAAGCCAAATCCTCCAATTAATCCAACGTATCCCAAACTGCGTGATGCTATGCATTACGCTTCATTTATACGCCTTTACTCAATGAGCCCCAATGATCAATTTAGAATGATCATTTTAAATAGCCGAGCAACTTGACATATTCGTAGTAAATCGTCTTTAACTTTTGATTTAGAGCACAAAATGACATGAGTCCAATGCCCACGTTCAGCTTGCTCAATTTTCGATATTGTGACAACATTTGAGACTGATAGAGCTACGACAAAGCCTCAAAGTAATCCAATGTATACCAAACTGTGTAATGCCATGTATTATGCTTCATTTATAAGCCTTTAATCAAGGACAACCAATGATTAGTTTAGAATGATCATTTTAACTTTTGATTTAGAGTTTATAATGACACGAATCCAACAGCGAATAATCCAACGCCCACGTTAAACTACCTCAATTTTCGATATTATGACAAAATTTAAGACAGAAATAGCTACGATAAAACCTCCAAGTAATCCAATCTATCTCGAACCACATGATGCCATGCATGATGCTTCATTTATAAGCCTTTACTTAAGGAGCCCCAATGATCAGTTTAGAACGATCTTTTTAACTATCTGATCCACTTGACATGTCCACGGTAAATCGTCTTTAACTTTTGATTTAGAACTCAAAATGACATGAATCAAACGTCCAAGTTAAGGTAGCTCAATTTTCCATATTCTGAAAACAGTTGAAACTGGAAGAGCTACTAAATTGCCTCCAAGTAATCCAATGTATACCAAACTGTGTGATGCCATGCATTATGCTTCATTATAAGCCTTTAATGAAGGAGCACCAATAATTAGTTTGGAATGATCATTTTAACTAGCCGATCAACTTAACCTGTATGCACCAATGGTCTATAAATTCATATTTAGAGCTCAAAATAACATGAATGCATCGCCCACGTTATGCTAGCTCAATTTTCCATATTGTGAAAACATTTAAGACTGAAAGAGCTATGACAAAGCCTCCAAATAATCCAATGTATTCCAAACTACATGATGCCAAGCACGTTTCATTTAAACGCCCTTAATCAAGGAGCACCAATAATTAGTTTAGAATGATCATTTTAATTGGTAGATCAACTTGACATGTTCAAAATGACATTAATCTAACGCCCACGTTAAGCTAGCTTATTTCTATGTATTGTGAAATAATTTAAGACAAAAATAGCTACGACGTTGCCTCCAAGTAATCCAATGTATCCCAAACTGCGTAGTGCCATGCATTATGCTTCATTTAATCAAGGAGGACCAATGATTAGTTCAGAATGATCATTTACTGACAGATCAGATTGAAATATCCACACTTAATGTCTATAACTTTTGATATAGAGTTAAAAATGACACGAATCAAACACTCACGTTATCTAGCTAAATTTTCCATATTGTGACAATATTTAATACTGAAAGACCATCAACAAAGCCTGCAAGTAATCCAATGTTTCCAAAATTACGTGATGCCATGCATTATGCTTCCCTTATACGCCTTTACTCAATGAGCACCAATTATCAGCTTAGAATGATAATTTTAACTAGCTGATCACTTTTACATCTCCGCACTAAATCGTCTGTAAATTTTTATTTAGTGTTCAGAATGACACGAATCCAACATCCACGTTAAACTGGCTCAATTTTCTATATTGTGAAATAATTTAATACCGAAATAGCTAGGAGATATCCTCCAATTAACGCAATGTATCCCAAATTGCGTGATGCAATGCAATATGTTTAATTAATAAGCCTATAATCTAGGAGCACTAAGGATCAATTTAGAATGATCATTTAAATGGCCGATCAACTTGATAGGTCCGCACTAAATCGTCCGTAACTTTTGATTTAGAGTTCAAAATAACATGAATCCAACCCTCACGTTAAGCTAGCTCAATTTTCTATATTGTGATAAAAATTAAGACCGAAATAGCTACGACAAAGCCTCCAAGTAATCCAATCTATCCCAAAATGTGTGATTCCATGCATTATGCTTCATTGATAAGCATTTACTCAAGGAGCACCAATGATCAGTTTAGAATGATCATTTTAACTAGCTGATCAACTTGACATGTCCACACTAAATCATATTTAACTTTTGAGTTAGATATCAAGATGACATGAGTCCAATGACCACGTTAGGCTAGCTCAATTTTCCATATTGTGACAACACTTTAGGCTAAAGGAGCTACTACAAAGCCTCCATGTAATCCAATGTATCCAAAACTCCGTGATGTCAAGGATTATGCTTCATTTATAAGCCTTTAATCAAGGAGCACCAATGATCAATTTAGAATGATCATTTTAACTGGCCGATCAACTTGAAATGTCCACACTAAATCGTCAGTAACTTTTGATTTAGAGTTCAAAATGACACGAATCCAATACTCCCCTTAAGCTAGCTCAATTTTCTATATTGTGACAAAATTCATTATACCATGCATTATGCTTCATTTATAAGCCTTTACTAAAGGAGCACTAACGATCAGTTTAGAATGATCATTTAAACCAGCTGATCAACTTGAAATGTTCATACTAAATCGTCCTCAACTTTTGATTTAGAGTTCAGAATGACAAGAATCCAATGTCCATGTTAAGCTTGCTCAGTTATATATATTGTGACAGAATTTAACATCAAAGTAGCTACGACAAAGCCTACAAGTAATCCAATATATCCCAAACTGCATGATGCCTTGTGTTATGCTTCATTTATAAGCCTTTACTCAAGGAGCACCAATGATCCGCTTAGAATGATCATTTTAACTAGCTCATCAACTTGACATGTGTGCACTAAATCCTCTTTAACTATTTATTTAGAGCTCAAAATGACTTGAGTCCAATGCTCATGTTATGCTCGCTCAATTTTCCATATTGTGACAAAATTTGAGGGTGAAAGAGCTACTACAAAGCCTCCAAGTAATCCAACGTATCGCAAACTGCGTGATGCCATGCATTATGGTTCATTTATAAGCCGTTACTCAAGTAGCACCGATGATCAATTTAGAATGATCATTTTAACTGGCCGATTAACTTGACATGTCTTCGCTAATTCGTCCGTAACTTTTGATTTAGAGTTCAGAATTACACGAATCCAACACCCACGTTAAGCTATCTCAGTTTTCTACATTGTAGCAACCTTTGAGACTGAAAGAGCTACAGCAAAGACTCCAAGTAATCCAATGTATCCCAAACTGGGTGATGCCATGTATTATGCTTCACTTATAAGCCTTTACTCAAGGAGCACCAATGATCACTTTAGAATGATCATTTGAACTGGCCGATCAACTTGACATTTCCACTTTAAAACATACGTCACTTTTATTTAGAGTTCAAAATGACAAGAATCCGATGCGTACGTTAAAATAGCTCAATATTCTATATTGTAACAAAGTTTAATACCAAAATAGCAACGAAAAAGCCTCCAAGTAATCCAATCTATCTCAAAATATGTGATGCCATGCATTATGCTTCATTTATCAGCCTTTACTCATGTAGCACCAATTATCACTTTAACTAGCTGATAGAGTTGAGATGTCAACCCTAAATCTTCCTTAACTTTTGATTTAGAGCTCAAAATAACATGAGTCCTACACCCACAATAAGCAATCTCCATTTTCCATACTGTGACAACATTTGAGACTGAAAGAGCTTCAAAAAAGCCTGGAAGTAATCCAATGTATCTGCGTGAAACCATGCATTATGCTTCATTTATAAGCCTTTACTAAAGGAGCACCAATGATCAGTTAGAATCATAATTTTAACTAGTGATCAACTTGACATGTCCGCACTATATCATCTATAACTTTTGATTTAGAGTTCGAAATGACACGAATCCAACGCCTATTTTAAGCTAGATCAATTTTCAATATTGTGACAAAGTTTAAGACCGAAATAGCTGTCAAAAAGCCTCCAAGTAATCCAATCTATCCCAGAATCCGTGATGCCATGCATTATGCTTCATTTATAAGCCTTTACTCAAAGAGCACCAATGATCCGTTTAGAATGATCATTTTATCTAGCTGAACACCTTGACATATCCGCACTAAATTGTCTTTAACTATTTATTTAGAGCTCCAAATGACAGGAGTCCAACACCTACATTAACCTAGCTCAATTTCCCATATTGTGACATGAGTCCAACGCTCAATTGCGTTATGCCATGCATTATGCTTCATTTATAAGCCTTTACTCAAGGAGCACCATTCATCAGTTTAGAATGATCAATTTAACTAGCCGATCAACTTGACATATCCGCACTAAATGGTCAATGAGCACTAATTTAACTAGCTTCATTTTTAATCCTTTACTCAATGAGCACTAATGATCAGTATAGAATGATCATTTTATGTAGCCGATAAACTTGACATATACACACTAAATCGTCCGTAACTTTTGATTTAGAGTTCAGAATGACACGAATTCAACACCCACATTAAGCTAGCTCAATTTTCTATATTGTGACAACATTTGAGACTTAAAGAGTTACGACAAACCCTCCAAGTAAACCAATGAATCTCAAACTGCGTGATGCTATGAATTATGCTTCATTTATAAACCTTCACTCAAGGAGTACCAATGATCAATATAGAATGATCATTTTAACAGGCCGATCAACTTGACATGTTGGCACTAAATCATCCGTAACTATGGGTTTATATTTCCAAATGATACGAATCCATCGCCCACATTAAGCTAGCTCAATCTTCTATATTGTGACAACATTTAAGACCGAAATAGCTTCAACAAGGCCTCGAAGTAATCCAATCTATCCCAAACTATGTATGCCATGCATTATGCTTCATTTATAAGCCTTTACTGAAGAAGCACCAATGATTAGTTTAAAATGGTCATTTTAACTTGCCGATCAAGTTCACATATCCTCACTAAATCGTCCGTAACTCCTGACTTGAGGTTCAAAATGACACGAATCCAATGTACGTGTTAAGCTATCTCAATTTTCCAAAATGTGTGATGCATTATGTTTCATTTATAAGGTTTTACTCAAAGAGCATCAATGATCAGTTTAGAATGATTATTTTAACTAGCCAATAAACTTGACATGTCCGCAATAAATCATCTGTAACTTTTTATTTGAAGTTCAGAATATTGCAATTGCAACGCCCACATTAACCTAGCTCAATTTTGTATATTTTGACAAAATTTATGACCAAAATAGCTACGAAAAACCCTCCAAGTAATCCAATCTATGCCAAATTGTGTGATGCCATGCATTATTCTTAATTTTTAAACCTTTGTTCGATGGGCACCAATGATAAGTTTAGAATGAACATTTTAACTAGCCGATCAACTTGTCATGTTGGCACTAAATTGTCCATAAGTTTTGATTTAGAGTTCAGAGTGACACGAATCCAATGCCGAAGTAAAGCTCGCTCAATTTTCTTTTGTGACAAAATTTAAGACCGAAATAGCTACAAAAAATTCCCCAAGTAATCCGATCTACACTGAACTGTGTGATGCCATGCATTATACTTCGTTTTTAAACCTTTGTTCAATGGGCACCAATGACAGGTTTAGAATGATCAATTTAACTATCCAAGAAACTTGACATATCCTCAATAAATTGTCCATAACTTTTGATTTAGAGTTCAGAGGGATACGAATTTGACGCCCACGTTAAGCTAACTCAATTTCCATATTGTGACATAATTTAAGACCGAAATAGCAACGACAAAGGCTCCAAGTAATCCAATTTGTCCCAAACTGCGTGATGCCAATAAACTTGCCAATCATTTTAACTTGCCGATCACCAATGATTAGTTTAGAATGATTACTGAAGGAGCACCAATGATTAGTTTAGAATGATCGTTTTAGCTTGCCGATCAAGTTGACATGTCTGCAATAAATCGTCCGTAACTCATGATTTAAAGTTCAAAATGACACGAATCCAACATCCACGTTAAGCTAGCTCAATTTTCCAAACTGCATGATGCCATGCATTATGTTTCATTTATAAGCTTTTACTCAATGAGCACCAATGATCAGTTTAGAATGGTTATTTTAACTAGCCAATAATCTTGATTTGTCCGCACTAAATAGTCCGTAACTTTTGATTTAGAGTTCAGAATGACGCAAAACCAACGCCCACGTTTCCCTAGCTCAATTTCTATATTGTGACAAAATTTAAGATTAAAATACCTACGACAAAGACTCAGAGTAATCCAATCTATCCCAAACTTCGTGATACTATGCATTATGATTCATTTAGTAAACCTTTGTTTGATGGGCACCAATGATAAGTTCCGAATGATCAATTTAACTAACCGATAAACTTGACATGTCCTCAATAAATCATCCATAACTTTTGATATAGAGATTTGAGGGACACAAATCTAATACCCACGTTAAGATAACTCAACTTTCTATATTGTGATAAAATTTAAGACCAAAATAACTACAACAAAGCCTCCAAGTAATCCAATCAATCCCAAACTGCGTGATGCCATTACCCTTCATTTGCAATCCTTTGCAACATGAGCACCAATGATCAGTTTACAATGATCAATTTAACTAGCCGATAAACTTTACATGTCCGCACTAATTCCTATGTAACTTTTGATTTGGAGTTCACAATGACACAAGTCCAACGCTCACGTTACGCTAGCTCAATTTTCTATATTGTTAAAAAAATTAAGAGCAAAATAGCTACGACAAAGCCTCCAAGTAATCCAATTTATCCCAAACTGTGTAATACGAGCATTATGTTTTATTTGTAAACCTTTTTTCAATGAGCACCATTGATCAGTTTAGAATGATCAATATCACTAGCCCATAAACTTGACATGTCCGCACTAAATCGTTCGTAACTATTGATTTGGAGATCTGAATGACATAAATCTACCACCCACGTTAAGTTAGCTCAATTTTCTATATTTTGACAAAATTTAATACCGAAATAGTTATGGCAAAGCCTCCAGGTAATCCAGTCAATTCCAAACTGCGTGATGGCATGCATTATGCCTAATTTGTAATACTTTGGTCAATGATCACCAATGATCAGTTTAGAATGATCATTGTACCTAGCCAATCAACTTGTCATGTCCGCACTAAATCATCTTTAGCTTTTATTTAGAGCTCAAATGTCATGAATCCATCGCCCACATTAAACTAGCTCAATTTTCCATATCGTGACAACATTGAAACTGAAAGAGCTAGGCAAAGCCTCAAAAAATGCAATCTATCCCAAATTGAGTAATGTCATGCATTATGCTTCATTTATAAGCCTTTACTCAAGGAGCACCAATGATCAGTTTAGAATGATCGGCTTAAAATGATCATTTCAACTGGCGAATGAACTTGACATATCCGCACTAAATCGCCCGTAATTTTATAATGACACGAATCCAACATCCACGTTAAGCTGGCTCAATTTCCTATATTGTGAAATAATTTAAGACCTAAATAGCTAGGACATAACCTCCAATTAACCAAATATATCCCAAACTACGTGATGTCATGCACTATGCTTCAGTAATCCAATTTATCACAAACTGTGTGATGCCATGCATTATGCTTCATTTATAAGCTTTTACTCAATGAGCACCAATGATCAGTATAGAATGATCATTTTAACTATATTATCAATTTGACATGTCCGCGCTAAATCGTCTTTAACTTTTGATTTAGAGCTTACATTGACATGAATCCATTGCCCATGTTAAGCTAGCTCAATTTTCCATATTGTGACAATAGTTGAGACTGCAAGAGCTACGACATACCCTCCAACTAATCCAGTGTATCCCAAACTGTGATACCATGCATTATGCTTCATTTATAAGTCTTTAATCAATGAGCACCAATGATCAGTTTAGAATGATCATTATAACTAGCTAATAACTTGACATGTCACACTAAATTGTCTTTGACTTTTGATATAGAGCTCAAGATGACATAAATCCAATGCCCACGTTAAGTTAGCTCAATTTTCCATATTGTGACAACATTTGAGCATGAAAGAGCTTCCACAAAGCCTTCAAGTAATCCAATCTATCCAAAAATGTGTGATGCCATGCATTATGTGTCATTTCAAATCGTTTACTGAAGGAGCACCAACGACCAATTTAGAATGATTTAACTGGACGATCAACTTGACATGTATGCACTAATCGGCTATAATTTTTGATTTCGAGTTCAAAATAATAAGAATCCATCTCCCATGTTAAGGTAGCTCAATTTTCCTTATCGTGACAACATTTAAGACTGAAAGAGCTACGACAAAGCCTTCAAGTAATCCAATGTAGCCCAAGCTGCGTGATGCCATGCATTATGCTTCATTTATAAGCCTTTACTCAAGGAGCACCAATGATCAGTTTAGAATGATCATTTTAACTAACTGATCAACTTGAATTCTCCGCACTAAATTGTCTTTAACTTTTGGCTTAGAGTTAAAAATGACACGAATCCAACACCCACGTTAATCTAGCTCAATTTTCTATATTGTGATAAAATTAAGAGTTAAATAGCTACAACAAAGCCGCCAAGAAATCCAATCTATCCCAAATTGCATGATGCCATGCATTATGCTTCATTTGTAAACCTTTGCTCAATGAGCACCAATGATCAGTTTAGAATGATTATTTTAACTAAATGATTAACTTGACATATCCACAGTAAATCATCTTTAGCATTTGATTTAGAACTCAAAATGACATAAATCCAACTCCTACGTTAATCTATTCAATTTGCATTATTGTGACAACATTTGAAAACGAAACAGCTAATACAAAGCCTCCAAATAATCCACTGTACTCCAAACTGCGTGATGTCATACATTTATGCTTCATTCATATGCCTTTAATAAAGGAGGACCAATGATCATTTTAGAATGATCATTTTAACTGGCCGATCAACTTGACATGTCCATACTAAATAGTCCTTAACTTTTGATTTAGAGTTTGGAATGATACAAATCAAATGCCCACGTTAACCAACCTCAATTTTCTATATTATGACAAAATTTAAAACTGAAATAGCTACGACAAAGCCTCCTAGTAATCTAATCTATCCAAAACTGTGTGACGCCATGTGTTATGCTTCATTTTTAAAACTTTGCTCAATGAGCATTAATGATTAGTTTAGAATGATCATTTTAACTAGCTGATCAAAATGACATGTCCGCACTAAATCGTCTTCAACATTTGATTTAGAACTCGAAATGACATGAATCCAACGCCCACGTTAATCTAGTTGTATTTTCAATATTGTGACAACATTTGAGAGTGAAACAGCTACAACGAAGCCTTCAAGTAATCCATTGTATCCCAATATCCCAATAAGCCTTTACTCAAGGAGCACCAATGATCAGTTTAGAATTATCATCTTAACTGGCCAATCAACTTGACGTGTCCACACTAAATCGTCCGAAACTTTTGATTTAGCATTCAAAATGAAATGAATCCAACGCCCACGTTAAGCTAGCTCAATATTCTATATTGTGACAATATTTAAGACCGAAGTAGATACGACAAAACCTCGAAGTAATACAATATATCCCAAACTGCCTGATGTCATGCATTATGCTTCATTTGTAAACCTATGTTTAATGAGACCAATGATCAGTTTAGAATGATTATCTTAACTAAGTGATTAACTTGACATTTACGCACTAAATCGTCTTTAGCATTTGATCTAGAACTCAAAATGAAACGAATCCAACGCTCACGTTAAGCTAGCCCAACTTTTTATATTATTACAACATTTGAGACTGAAAGAGCTCCGAAGAAGCCTCCAAGTAATTCAATCTATCCCAACCTGCGTGATGCAATGTAGTATCCTTCATTTTTAAACCTTTGCTCAATGAGCACCAATTATCATTTTAACTAGCTGATCAACTTGACATGTCCGCATTAACTTGACTTTAATATTTGACTTAAAACTGAAATGAATTGATTCGAACACCCATGTTAATCTATCTCAATTTTGAATACTATGGCAATATTTGACACTGAAAGAGCTACGACAAAGCCTCCAAGTAATCCAATGTATCACAAACTGCGTGATGGCATATATTATGTTTCATTCATAACCCTTTAATCAAGGACGAAATTGATCATTTTAATTAGCCGATCAACTTGACATAGATGCACTAAATCGTTAGTAACTTTGTGGCTTAGAGTTAAAATGACACGAATCCAACCCCCACGTTAAGCTAAATCAATTTTCTATATTGTTATAAAATTAAGAGTCAAAATAGGTACGACAAAGCCGCCAAGTATCCAATCTATCTCAAATTGCATGATGCCACGCCTTACGCTTCATTTTTAAACCTTTGCTCAATGAGCACCAATGATTAGTTTATAATGATTATTTAACTAGCTGATTCACTTGACATGTCCGCACTAAATCATCTTTAGCATTTGATTTAGAACTCAAAATGACATAAATCAAACGCCTACGTTAATCTATTCAATTTTCATTATTGTGATGACATTTGAAACAGAAAGAGCTATTACAAAGCCTCCAAATAATTCAATGTATTCCAAACTGGGTGATGCCATACATTATGCATCATTCATATGCCTTTAATAAAGGAGGACCAATGATCATTTTAGAATGATCATTTTAACTGGCCGATCAACTTGACATGTCCATACTAAATAGTCCTTAACTTTTGATTTAGAGTTTGGAATGATACGAATCCAATGCCACGTTAACCAACTTCAATTTTCTATATGATGACAAAATTTAAAACCGAAATAGCTACGACAAAGCCTCCAAGTAATCTAATATATCCAAAACTGTGTGACGCCATGCGTTATTCTTCATTTTTAAACCTTTGCTCAATGAGCATTAATGATTAGTTTAGAATGATCATTTTAACTAGCTGATCAAATTGACATGTCCGCACTAAATCGTCTTCAACATATGATTTAGAACTCAAAATGACATGAATCCCACGCCCACGTTAATCTAGTTGTATTTTCAATATTGTGACAATATTTGAGACTGAAACAGCTAGAACAAAGCCTTCAAGTAATCCATTGTATCCCAATATCCCAATAAGCCTTTACTCAAGGATATTGTGACAACATTTGAGATTGAAAGAGCTACGAAAAAGCCCCCAAGTAATCCAATGTATCCAAATTGCGTGATGTCATGCATTATACTTCATTTATGCATTACTCAATGAGCACTAATGATCAGTTTATAATGATCAAATTAACTAGCCGGTAAACTTGACATGTCAGCACTAAATCGTACGTAACTTTTGATTTAGAGTTCCGAATGACACGAACCAAATGCCAACGAATCCAACTCCCACGAACCAAATGCCAACGAATCCAACTCCCACGATAAGCAAGCTCAATATTCTACATTTGTGATAAAATTTTAAGATTGAATTAGCTACGACAGAGCCTCTAAGTAATCCAATGTATCCCAAATGCCTGATGCCATGCATTATGCTTCATTTATTATCCTTTAATCAAAGAGCACCAATGTCAGTTTGGAATCATCATTTTAACTGGTCGATAAACTTGACATGTACGCTCCAAATCGTCTGTAACTTTTGATTTAGAGATAGGAATGACACGAATCCAACGGGCACGTTAAGCTAGCTCAAGTTTCTATTTTGTGACAACATTTGAGACTGAACGAGCTACCACAAAGGCTTCGAGTAAGGAAATATATGCTACACCATGTTATGCGATGCATTATGTTTCATCACTAAGCATTTACTCAAGAAGCACTAATGATCAGTTTAGAATGAACAATTTAGTATAATCACTTAACTAACCGATCAATTAAACATTTTAGCACTCAATCATTTGAAACTTTTTATGCAGTGTTTAGAATCACGAATCCAACACCCACAATAAGCTAGCTCAATATTCTATATTGTCATAAGATTGACCGAAATAGCTACAACAAAGCCTCCAACTAATCCAATCTATCCCAAATTGTGTGATGCCATGCATTATGCTTCATTTATTCGCCTTTACTCAATGACCACCAATGATCAGTTTAAAATAATCATTTTAACTTGCTGATCAACTTGAAATGTCCTGACTAATTGTTCTTTAACTTTTGACATAGAGCTCAAAATGACAAGAATCCAACGCCCAGATTAATCTAGCTCAAATTTCTATATGGTGACAACATTTTAGACTGAAAGAGCTATGACAAAGCCTCTAAGTAATCCAATGTATCCAAAACTGCGGGATGCTATGCATTATGCTTCATTTGTAAACCTTTGCTCAAAGAGCACCAATGATCAGTTTAGAATGATCAATTTAACTAGAAAATGAACTTGAAATTTCCGCACTAAATCATCTGTAACTTTTGATTTAGAGTTCAGAATGACACGAATCCAACGCCCACATCAAGCTAGCTCAATATTCTATATTGTGACAAAATTTAACACCGAAATAGCTACGACAAAGCCTTTAAGAAATTCAATCAATCCCAAACAGCGTAATACCATGCATTATGCTTCATTTGTAAACCTTTGCTCAATGAGGACCAGTTATCACTTTAGAATGATCAGTTTAACTAGATGATAATCTTGACATGTCAGCACTAAATCGTCTGTTACTTTTCATTTAGAGTTCATAAATCCAATGCCCACATTAAGCTACCTCAATTTTCTATATTGTGATAAAATTTAAGACCGAATTAGCTACAACAAAGCCTCCAAGTAATCCAATCTATCCCAAATTACGTGATGCAATGCATTATGCTTCATTTATACTCCTTTACTTAATTACCACTAATGATCAGTTTAGAATGATCATTTTAACTAGCTGATCAACTTGACATGTCCACACAAAATCCTTTCTAACATTTGATTTAGAGCTCAAAATGACATGAATCCAACGCCCATATTAATCTTGCTCAATTATCTATATTGTGACAACATTTGAGACTAAAAGAGTGACGCCAAAGCCTCCAAGTAATCCAATGTATCCCACACTGTGTGATGCCATGGATTATGCTTCATTTGTGTTGCTTTGCTTAATGAGTACCAATGATTAGTTTAGAATGATCAATTTAACTAGCCGATAAACTTGACATGTCAGCACTAAATCATCCGTTACTTTTCATTTCGAGTTTAGAATGACATGAATCCATCGCCCATGTTAAGCTACCTCAATTATCTATATGTGATAAAATGTAAGACCGAAATAGCTACGAAAAAGCCTCCAAGTAATGCAATGTATCCCAAACTGCGTGATGCCATGCATTATGCTTCATTTATTAGCCTTTACTCAATGAGCACTAATGATCAGTTTAGAATGATCAAATTAACTAGCTGGTAAACTTGACATGTCAGCACTAAATCGTACGTAACTTTTGATTTAGAGTTCCGAATGACACGAATGAATTGCCAACGAATCCAAAGCCTATGATAAGCAAGCTCAATATTCTATATTTGTGATAAAATTTAAGAATGAATTAGCTACGACAGAGCCTCCAAATAATCCAATGTATCCCAAATGCCTAATGCCATGCATTAAGCTTCATTTATTAACCTTTAATCAAAGAGCGCCAATGTCAGTTTGGAATGATCATTATAACTGGCCGATAAAACTTGACATGTTCACACTAAATCGTCTGTAACTTTTGATTTAGAGATCAGAATGACACGAATCCAACAGCCACGTTAAACTAGCTCAATTTTCTATTTTGTGACAACATTTGAGACTGATAGAGCTACCACAAAGGCTTCGAGTAAGCCAATATATGCTAAACCGTGTTATGCAATGCATTATGTTTCATCAATAAGCATTTACTCAAGGAGGCCGAATGATCAATTTAGAATGAACAATTTAGAATAATCACTTAACTAGCCGATCAATTTAACATTTTAGCACTCAATCATTTGAAACTTTTTATTTAGTGTTCAGAATCACGAATCCAACATGGACAATAAGCTAGCTCAATATTCTATATTGTCATAAAATTGACCGAACTAGCTACAACAAAGCCTCCAACTAATCCAATTTATCCCAAATTGTGTGATGACATGCATTATGCTTCATTTATTCGCCTTTACTCAATGACCACCAATGATCAGTTTAGAATGATCAATTTAACTAGGTGATCAACTTGACATGTCCTGACTAATTTGTCTTTAACTTTTGACATAAAGTTCCAAATGACAAGAATCCAACGCCCACATTAATCTAGCTCAAATTTCTATATCGTGACAACATTTTAGACTGAAAGAGCTATGACAAAGCCTCTAAGTAATCCAATGTATCTCAAACTGCGGGATGCTATGCATTATGCTTCACTTGTAAACCTTTGCTCAAACAGCACCAATGATCACTTTATAATGATCAATTTAACTAGAAAATAAACTTGACATTTCCGCACTAAATCAACTATAACTTTTGATTTAGAGTTCAGAATGACACGAATTCAACGCCCACATCAAGCTAGCTCAATATTCTATGAGGTGACAAAATTTAACATCGAAACAGCTACGACAAAGCCTTAAAGAAATTCAACCTATCCCAAACTGCGGAATTCCATGCATTATGCTTCATTTGTAAACCGTTACACAATGAGGACCAGTTATCACTTTAGAATGATCATTTTTACTAGATGATAAACTTGACATGTCAACACTAAATCGTCCGTTAGTTTTCATTTAGAGTTCAGAATGACATTAATCCAAAGCCCACATTAAGATACCTCAATCTTCTATATTGTGATAAAATTTAATTCCGAAATAGCTACGCCAAAGCCTTCAGTTAATCCAATGTATCACAAACTGCGTAATGCCATGATTAATGCTTCATTTATTAGCCTTTACTCGAGCACCAATGATCAGTTTAGAATAATATCTTTAACTAGCCGATCAACTTAATATGTAAGCACTAAATTGTCTATAACTTTTGATTTAGTCTTTAGAATCACAAATCCCATGCCAACAATAAGCTAGCTCAATATTCTATATTTTGACAAAATTTAAGACCGAAATAGCTACAACAAAGCCTCCAAGTAATCCAATCTATCCCAAATTGCGTGATGCCATGCATTATGCTTCATTTATACTCCATTACTTAATTACTACTAATGATCAGTTTAGAATGATCATTTTAACTAGCTGATCAACTTGACATGTCCACACAAAATCCTTTTTGACATTTGATTTAGAGCTCAAAATGACATGAATCCAACGCCCACATTAATCTTGCTCAATTATCTATATTGTGACCACATTTGAGACTAAAAGAGCGGCAGCAAAGTCTCCCAGTAATGCAATTTATTCCAAATTGTGTGATGCCATGCATTATTCTTCATTTATTAGCTTATACTCAAGGAGCACCAATGATTAGTTTAGAATGATCATTTTAAATTGCCAATAAACTTGACATGTACAGACTGAATCGTCCGCAACATTTGATTTAGATATGAGAATGACATGAATCCAACGTCCACGTTAAGCTCGCTCAATTTTCTATTTTGTGACAACATTTGAGATTGAAAGAGTTACCACAAAGGCTTCGAGTAAGCCAATATATCCTAAACTGCATGATGTCATGCATTACGCCTCATTTATAAGGCTTTACTCCATGAGCATTAATGATCAGTTTAGAATGATCACTTTCTTTAGTCGATCAACTTAACATGTTAGCACTAAATTGTCTGTAACTTTTGATTTATAGTTGAGAATCACAAATCCAACACCCACATTAAGCTAGCTCAATATTCTATATTGTGACAAAATTTAAGAACGAAATAGCTAAGACAAAGCCTCCAAGTAATGCAATCTATCCCAATTATGTGATGTCATGCATTATGCTTCATTGATACGCCTTTACTCAATGAGCACCAATGATTAGTTTAGGATGATCATTTTAACTAGGTCATCAATTTTCAACACTGTGACAACATTTGAGATTGAAATAGCTATGACAAAGCCTCTAAGTAATCCAATTTATCCCAAACTGCGTGATACCATTATGCTTTATAAGTAATCCAATCTATCCCAAGCCTTTGCTCAATGAGCACCAATGATCAGTTTAGAATCATCATTTTAACTAGCTGTTCAACTTGACATGTCCACAATAAATCGTCTTTAACATTTAATTTAGAGATCAAAATGACATGAATCCAATGCCCTCATTATTCTATCTCTATTATCAATATTATGGCTACATTTGAGACTGAAAGAGCTACGACAAAGGCTCCAAGTAATCCAAACTGCATGATGCCATGCCTTATGCTTCATTTATAAGCCTTTACTCAAGCCCCACCAATGTTCAGTATAGAATGATAATTTTAACTGGCCGATCAACTTTACATGTCCGCACTAAATCGTCTATAAATTTTTATTGAGAGTTCAAAATGACACGAATCCAACGCCCACGTTAAGGTAGCTCAATTTTATATATTGTGAAATCATTTGAGACTGAAAGAGCTACGAAAAAGCCTTAAAGTAATCCAATGTATCCCAAACTGCGTGATGACATGCAATATGCTTCATTTATAAGCCTTTACTCAAGGACCTCCAATGATGAGTTTAGAATGCTCATTTTAATTTGACGATCAACTTGACACATTTAAACTAAATCGTATGTAACTTTTGATTTAGAGTTGAGAATGATACGAATCCAATGTCCACGTTAACCTACCTTGATTTTCTATATTGTGAGAACATTTAAGTCTGAAAGGGCTACGACAATGCCTCCAAGTAAACCAATGTATCCCAAACTGCGTGATGCCATGCATTATGCTTCATTTATAAGCATTTACTCAAGGAGCACCAATGATTAGTTTAGAATGATCATTTTAACTGGCCGATCAACTTGACATGTCCGCACTAAATCATTAGTAACTGGTTATTCAGAGTTCAAAATGACATGAATCAAACGCCCACGTTAAACTAGCTCAATTTTTTATATTGTGACAAAATTTAATACTGAAATAGCTATGGGAAATCCTCAAAATCCAATGTATCCCAAACAGCGTGATGCCATGCATTATGCTTCATTTACAAGCCTGTACTCAAGGAGCACCAATGATCAGTTTAGAATGATCATTTTAACTAACCGATGAACTTGACATGTCAGCACTAAATTGTCTGTAACTTTTGATTTATAGTTCTGAATGAGACCAATCCAACACCCACATTAAGCTAGTTCAATTTTCTATATTGTGACCAAATTTATCACCGAAATACCTAAGAAAAAGCCTCCAAGTAATTCAATATATCTTAAACTACGTGATAACATGCATTATGTTTCATCTATAAGCCTTTACGCAAGGAGCACCAATGATCAGTTTAGAATGATCATTTTAACTAGCTGATGAACTTGACATGTACGCATTAAATCGTCCTTAACGTTTGATTTTGTGTTGGAAATTACATGATTCCAACGCCCACGTTACGCTAGCTCAATTTTCCATTGTGACAACATATGAAACTGAAAGAGCGACAATAAGGCCTCCAAGTAATCCAATGCATCCCAAACAGCGTGACCCATGCATTTTGCTTCATTTATAAGCCTTCACTAAAGTAGCACCAATGATCAGTTTAGAATGATCGTTTTAACTAGCCGATCAACTTGACATGTCCACACTAAATTGTTTGTAATTTTTGATATAGAGTTCAGATTGACACGAATGCAATGCCCACGTTAAGCTACCTCAATTTTCTATATTGTGACAACATTTTACACTGAAAGAGCTATAAAAAAGCCTCCAAGTAATCCAACGTCCACGTTAACCTACCTCGATATTCTATATTGTGAGAACATTTGAGTCTGAAAGGGCTACGACAAAGCCTCCAAGTAAACCAATGTATCCCAAACTGCGTGATACAATGCATTATGCTTCATTTATAAGCCTTTACTCAAGTAGCACCAATGATTAGTTTAGAATGATTATTTTAACTGGCTGACCAACTTGACATGTCCACACTAAATCATCTGTAACTGATTATTTAGAGTTCAGAATTTATGACCAAAATAGCTATGGTAAAGCCTCGAAATAATCCAATCTATCCCAAACTACGTGATGTCATACATTATGCTTCATTTATAAGCCTTTAGTGAAGGAGCACCAATGAACAGCTTAGAATGATCATTTTAACCAGCTGATCAACTTGACATGTGCACCCAAAATCGTCCGTAGTTGTTGATTTAGAGTTTAGAATCATACGAATCCAACGACCACGTTAAACTAGCTCAATTTTCTATATTGTGACAACATTTGAGACTAAAAGAGCTACGAAAAAGCCTCCAAGTAATCCAATGTATCTCAAAATGCCTGATGCCATGCATTATGCTTCATTTATAAGCCTTTACTCAAGGAGCACCAATGATAAGTTTAGAATGATCATTTTAATTGGACGATAACCTTGACATGTACGCACTAAATCGTTGGTAACTTGTGATTTAGAGTTCAAAATGACATGAATACAATGCACACATTAATCTACCTCAATTTTCAATATTATGACAACATTTGAAACTGAAAGACCTATGTCAAAGCCTTCATGTAATCCAATGTATCCCAAACTGCGTGATGCCATGCATTATGCTTCATTTGTAAGCCTTTACTCAAGGAGCACCAATGATCAGCCTAGAATGTTCATTTTAACTGGTTGATAAACTTGATATATATGCACTAAATCGTCCGTAACATTTTATTTAGAGTTGAAAGTTACACAAATCCAACAACCACGTTAAGCTAGCTCTATTTTTTATATTGTCACAACATTTGAGACTGAAAGATCTACAACAAAGCTTCCAGTAATCCAATGTATCATATCCCAAACTGCGTGATGCCATGCATTATGCTTCCTTTAAAAGCCTTTTCTCGACGAGCACCATTGATCAGCTTAGAATGATCATCTTAATTGGACGAAAAACTTGACATTTTTGCACTAAATCGTAGGTAACTTTTGATTTAGAGTTCAGAATGACACGAATCCAACGTCCACGTTAACTTACCTCTATTTTCTATATTGTGACAACATTTGTGTCTGAAAGGGCTAGGACAAAGCTTCCAAGTAAACCAATGTTTCCTAAACTGCGTGATGCAATGCATTATGCTTCATTTATAAGCCTTTACTCAAGGAGCACCAAAGATTAGTTTAGTATGATCATTTTAACTGGCCGATCAACTTGACATGTTCGTGCTAGATCATCTGTAACTCGTTATTTAGAGTTAGGAATGACACGAATCCGATGCCCGTGTTAAAGTAGCTCAGTTTTCTATATTTTGACAAAATTTAAGACCGAAATAGCTACGGCAAAGCCTCGTAGTAATCCAATCTATCCCAAACTGCGTGATGTCATGCATTATGCTTCATTTATAAACCTTTAGTGAAGGAGAACCAATGTTTAATTAAGAATGATCATTTTAATTATCTGATCAATTTGACATGTGCACACAAAATCGTCCGTAATTGTTATTTAGAATTCATAATGATACGCATCAACCGCCCATGTTAAACTAGCTCAGTTGTCTATATTGTGACAACATTTGAGATTGAAAGAGGTTGCCTCCAAGTAATCTAATGTATCCCAACTGCTTGATGTCATGCATTATGTTTCATTTATACGCCTTTACTCAAGTAGCACCAATGATCAGTTTAGAATTGTCATTTTAATAGGATGATTAACTTGACACGTTAGCACTAAATAGTCTGTAACTTTTGATTTAGAGTTCAGAATGGCACGAATTCAACGTCCACATTAACCTAGCTCAATTTTAAATATTGTCACAATATTTGAGACTGTAGGATAAAGCCTCTAAGTAAACCTATGTATCCCAAACTGTGTGATGCCATGCATTATGCTTCACTTATAACCCTTTACTGAAAGAGCACCAATGACCAGTTTAGAATGATGATTTTAACTTGCCAATAAACTTGACATGTCCGCACCAAATCATCCGTAGCTTTTTACCTAAAGTGTAAAATGACACAAATCCAACGACCACGTTAACCTAGCTGAGTTTTCAATATTGTGAAAAAATTTAAGATCAAAATAGCTACAATAAAGCTTCCAAGTAATCCAATCTATCCCAAACTACGTTATGCCATGCATTATGCTTCATTTATAATCCTTAAGTCAAGGAGCACCAATGATTAGCTTAGAATGATCATTTTACCTAGGTGATCAACTTGACATGTCTGTACTAAATCGTCTTTAACTTTTGATCTAGAGCTCAGAATGATACAAATCGAACGCCCACGTTAAACTAGCTCAATTTTCTATATTCTGACAACATTTGAGATTGAAAGAGCTACGTCAAAGCCTCCAAGTAATCCAATGTATCCCGAACTGCGTGATGCCATGCATTTTGCTTCATTTATAAGACTTTACTCAAGGAGCACCAACGATCCCTTTAGAATGATCATTTTAAAACGACGATAAACTTGACATGTCCGCACTAAATTGTATGTAACTTTTGATTTAGAGGTCAGAATTACACGAATCCAATGTCCACGTTAACCTAACTCAATTTTCTATATTGTGACAACATTTGAAACTAAAAGGGCTATGGCAAAGCTTCCAATAATCCAATGTATCCCGAACTTCATGATGACATGCAATATGCTTCATTTATAAGATTTTACTCAAGGAGCACAACGATTAGTTTAGAATAATCATTTCAACTAGCAGATCAACTTGAACATGTCTGTACTAACTCGTCTTTGTCTTTTGATTTAGAGCTAAAAACACAAACTCGTCTTTAACACAAATCCAACGCCCACGTTAAACAAGCTCATATTTCTATATTCTTACAACATTTGAGACTGAAAGACCTACGACAAAGCCTCCAAGTAATCCAATGTATCCCAAACTGCATGATGCCATGCATTATGCTTCATTTTTAAGCTTTTACTCAAGGAGCTCCAATGATGAGTTTAGAATGATCATTTTAACTGGACAATAAACTTGACACGTCCGCACAAAGTCGTCTATAACTTTTGATTTATACTTCAAAATGACACGAATCCAACGTTCATGTTAACCTAGCTCAATTTTCTATATTGTGACAACATTTGGGACTGAAAGAGCTATGGCAAAGCTTCCAATAATCCAATGTATCCAAACCTGCATGATGCCATTCATTATTCTTCATTTATAAGCCTTTACTCAACGAGCACAATGATCAGTTTAGAATAAACATTTCAACTAGCAGATCAAGTTGACATGTCCAACTAAATTGTATTCAACTTTTTATTTAGAGCTTTAAATGACATGAGTCCAACGCCCACATTAAGCTACCTCTATTTTCCACACTTGACGACATTTAAGACAGAAAGAGCTACTACAAAGCCTCAAAGTAATCCAATGTATCCCAAACTACGTGATGCCACACGTTATGCTTCATTTATAAACTTTTACACAAGGAGCACCAATGATCAGTTTAGAGTGATCATTTACCTGGACGATCAACTTGAATGACCGCACAAAATCGTCCGTAA
The DNA here is from genome assembly GCA_018901935.1 of Pugionium cornutum. Classification (NCBI taxonomy): domain Eukaryota; kingdom Viridiplantae; phylum Streptophyta; class Magnoliopsida; order Brassicales; family Brassicaceae; genus Pugionium; species Pugionium cornutum. The sequence goes on from CM032155.1 coordinate 27,321,566, forward strand.
CTGCTGATTAAGAGTACATAATGACACGAATCAAATTTCCACGTTAAACTAGCTCAATTGTTTATATTCTGACAACATTTAAGACAGAAAGAGCTACGACTAGACCTCTAAATAATTCAATGTATCCCAGACTGTGTGATGCCATTCCTTATGCTTCATTTATAAGCATTTACTCAAGATGCTCCAACTTGACATGTCCGCACTAAATCGTTCGTAACTGTTGATTTAGAGTTAAGAAGGACACGAATCCAACGATTATGTTAAGCTTGCTCAACAAAATTTAAGACCAAAATAGCTACGGCCAAGCCTCGAAGTAATCCAATCTCTCCCAAACTGCGTGACGCCATGCATTTTGCTTCATTTGTAAACCAATGATCAGTTTAGAACAATCATTTTAACTAGCTGATCAACTTGAGATGTGCGCACAAAATCTTCCGTAGCTGTTGATTTAGAGTTCAGAATGACATGAATCCAACGCCCACGTTAAACTAGGTCATTTTCTATATTGTGACAACATTTGAGACTGAAAGCACTACGACAAATCCCCCAAGAAATCCAATGTATCCCAAACAGCGTGATGCCATGCATTATTCTTCATTTATAAGCATTTATTCAAGGAGCACCAATGATCAGTTTAAAATGATCATTTTAACTGGACGATTCACTTGACATGTCCGCTCAAAATTGTCTATAACTTTTATTTAGAGTTCAGAATGACACGGATCCAACTTCCACGATAACCTAGCTCAATTTTCTATATTGTGACAGCATCTGAGACTGGAAGAGCTACGACAAAGCCTCCAAGTAAACGAATATTTCCCAAACTGTGTGCTGCCATGCAATATACTTCATTTGTAAACCTTTACTGAAAAGCACCAATGATCAGTTTAGAATGTTCATTTTAACTGGTCGATAAAATTCACATGTCTGCACTAAATCATCCGTAACTTTTTTTTTAGAGTTGAAAGTTACACGAATCCAACGACCACATTAAGCTAGCCCAATTTTTTATATTGGGACAAAATTTGATACTGAAAGAGCTATGGGAAAGCTTCCAATAATCCAATGTATCCCAAACTACGTGATTCCATGCATTCTTCTTCGTTTATAAGCCTTTAGTTAAAGATCACCAATGATCAGTTCAGAAATATCATTTTTACTAGCTGATCAAGTTAACATTTACAAACGAAATTGTCTTTAACTATTGATTTAGAGCTCCAAATGACATGTGTTCAACGCCCATGTTAAGCTTGCTCAATTTTCTATATTGTCACTGGTCGATAAACTGTACGTGTATGCACTAAATCGTCCGCAAATTTTGATTAAGAATCAGATTGAAACGAATCCAACGCTTACATTAAGCTAGCTCAATTTTCTGTATTGTGACATCATTTGAGATTGAAAGAACTACCACAAAGACTTCAAGTAATCTAATCTATGCTAAACTGCGTGATGCTATGCATTATGGTTTATTTGTAAAGTTTTCTTCAATGAGCACCAATGATCAGTTCAGATTGATTACTTTAACTATCTGATCAACTAGACATGTCTGCACTAAATCGTCTTTAACATTCTATTTAGAGCTCAAAATGTAATGGATTCAATGGCCCCGTTAACCTTGCTCAATTTTCAATATTGTGAAAAAATTTGAGACTGAAAGAGCTACGAGATAGCCTTCAAATAATCCAATTTATCCCAAACTGCGTGATAACGAGTATTATGGTTCATTTATACGCCTTTATTCAAGGAGCACCAATGATCAGTTTAGAATAATCAATTTAACTAGCCGATAAACTTGACATGTCTGCACTAAATCGTCCGTAACTTTATTTTGAGTTCAGAATGACATGAATCCAACGCCTATGTTAAGCTAGCTCAATTTTCTGTATTGTGACAAAATTTAAGGCGGAAATAGCTACGATAAACCTTGAAGTAATCCATTGTATCCAAAAATATTTTATACCATGCATTATGCTTCATTGGTAAACCTTTGCTCAATGAGCACCAATGTTTAGTTTAGAATGATCATTTTAACTAACTGGTCAACTTGATATTTCCGCACTAAATCGTCTTTACCAATTGGTTTAAGTGGCTTGAATCACAACCAATGTGGTTGGATTAGCACACACTAAAATGGCCTGAATGGTGTTAAGAAGTTTTTGTAGTGTTGTCTTAAGTTTGGGTTGCTTGGATCAGGTTATGTGGCCATTGAAGATTTGTAGGCTTTCATCTCCAATATCCGCGGGTTTTATCTGCTCCTTAGCATATATTGTGGCTCCTTCCTTCTCTGGTTCAAGGTGCTCCTTATGTTGAGGTTCCTTGCTGGCTATGCTCACATCAATTTAACTAGCTGATCTACCTGACATGTCCGCACTAAATCGTACGTAATTTTTGGTTTAGAGTTCAGAATGACACAAATCCAACGCCTACGTTAAGCTAGGATTGGTGGTAAGCCGGAAACACATCTTTAAATTCCTGCAAAAGAAGTTGAATTTTTGATAGGAATGTCCTGCATAGATCACTACAAGAAAACTGCCAATTTGCGACTGCGATTTCCGACTACATACGTGATCGTAATTTTTGCGGCCACATTTGCCACGGTTTAGCGACTAATTTGTGACTACGGCGAAGTAGTCGCAAATTGGTCGCAAAAATGTGACCAATAAGTGTAGTCGCATGTTGGTCGCAAAAATGTGACCAATAAGTGTAGTCGCATGTTGGTCGCAATACGCAACCAATTTGCGACTGAAATGCGACTGCGTTGCGACTGACCTAGGTAGTCGCTAATCAGTCGCAAAATAGCGACTGATTAGAGACTACATATGGAAAATCAGTTGGTAGTCGCTTATTGGTCGCTAAAAATGCGACCAAATTGCGACTACATTCGGTAGTGGCTCTGCAGTCACAAATTGGTGGCAAAGTGCCAACATAAAAAACATGTGCGGGTTAGGTATAACGACATTTAAGAAACTACATTGCTGTAGTCACAAAGTAGTGGCGAATCAGTGGCAAAGTAGTGGAAAAGTAGTGGCAAAATGTTGTATATATATGCACCATCCCATTCTCTCATTTGTAAAATCGAAGGAAAAAATTTATTTAAAACATGTGGGGAAATTATAACAATTCGAGAGATTGGATGTACAGAAGAATTGATAATGAAACAAGAAATATATCTGCAGAATTTGCACAAGGCATGGAGTAGTTCATGAATTTTGCGAGTAGTAAACCTATAGCTCAAAGTAGCGGACGTAAGTTTTTTTTCCATGTATTAATTGCAAAAATGATAAATTTATTCCGGGATGGAAAATATGGAGTCATCTATATAGTCGAGGATTTATGCCAAATTATTATATTTGGTATAAACATGGAGAAGAGCTGAATGTTCAGTTAGGGACGAGTACTAGTAGGGGTGATGTACAAAGAAATCATGGAGGTACGCGTGGTTGTAGTAGTGATGAAACAGTTGGTATATCCGGTAATAGATATGTTGAAATGGTAACAGATGCATTTCGTGAGACAACGACTGATGATCATCAGTACTATAATCAGAACGAAGAAAATTATAATTATAATGAAGAAGAACGGCCTAATGAAGAAGCACAAAAATTATGCAACATGTTAGAAGCTGCGAAAAATCCATTGTATGATGGTTGTCATGAAGGGCACTCACAGTTATCTTTAGCTGCTCGGTTCATGAACATCAAGTCTAATTTTAATTTACCAGAAAAATGTATGGATTCTTGGGTGGAGCTGTTTACAGAATATTTACCTGAGGAGAATCAGGCAACGGGTTCATATTATGAAACCAAAAAATTGATGCAAAATTTAGGCCTCTTGTTTTATACAATAGACGTGTGTGTTCAAAATTGTATGATCTTGAACTGCGTGATTCCATGCATTATGCTTCATTTATAAGCCCTTAGTTGAGGAGCACCAATGATGAGTTTAGAATGATCATTTTAACTGGCCGATCAACTTCACATGTCTGCAGTAAATCGTCCATAACTTTTGATTTAGACTTGAGAATGACACGAATCTAACGTCCACCTTAAGCTAACCCAGTTTCTATATTGTGACAAAATTTAATACTGAAAGTGCTACTACAAAGCATCCAACTAATCAAATCTATCCCAAACTGCGTGATGTCGTGCTTGTGTTTCATTTATAGGCCTTTATCAAGGGGCACCAATGATCAGTTTAGAATGATCGTTTTAACTAGCTGATCAACTTGGCGTGTCCGCACTAAATCGTCTTTAACTTTTGAATTAAAGCTCAAAATAACATGAGTCCAACACCCACATTAAGCTATCTCAATTTTCCATATTGTGACAACATTCGAGACTGAAAGAGCTACATAAAGCATCCAAGTAATCCAATGTATCCCAAACTGCGTGATACCATGCATTATGCTTCATTTAAAAGCCTTTACTCAAAGAGCATCAGTGAGAAGTTTAGAATGATCATTTTAACTGGCCGATCAACTTCACATGTCTACACTAAATTGTCCCTAACTTTTGATTTAGAGTTCAAAATTACACGAATCCAACAGCCACGTTTAGCTAGCTCAATTTTCTATATTTGACAACATTTGAGACTGAAAGAGCTACGACAAAGCCTGTAAGTAATCCAATGTATCTCAAACGGCGTGATGCCATGAATTATGCTTCATTTATAAGTCTTTCCTCAAGGAGCACCAGTGATAATGATCATTTTAATTGGCGGATCAATTTGACATGTCTGCACTAAATCCGTAACTTTTGATTTAGAGTTCAAAATGACACGAATCCAACACGCACGTTAAGCTAGCTCAATTTTCTATAAAGTGACAAAATTTAAGACCTAAATAGCTATGAAAAAGCCTGCAAGTAATCCATTACATCCAAACTGTGTGATGCCATGCATTTTTCTTCACTAATAAGCCTTTACTCAAGGAGCACCAATGATCAGTTTGGAACGATCATTTTAACTGGCTGATCAGCTTGTCATGTCCTCACTAAGTTGTTCGTAACTTTTGATTTAGAGTTCAGAAGACATGAATCCAACGCCCACATTAAGCTACAACAATTTTATATATTATGACAACATTTGAGATGGAAAAAGTTATGAGAAAGCCACCAAGTAATCCAATGTATCCCCAACTGCGTGATGCCATGCATTATACTTCATTTATGTGCCTTTAGTGAAGGAGCAACAATGAACAGTTTAAAATGATCATTTTAACTGGCCGATCAACTTGACATGTCCGCACTAAATCGTCAGTAACTTTTGATTTAGTGTTCAAAACGACACGAATCCAATGACCACACTAAGATAGCTCAATTTTCTATATTGTGACAAAATTTAAGACCGAAATAGCTATGATAGAGACTGCAAGTAATCCAATCTATCCAAATTGTGTGATGCCATACATTATATTCAATTTATAACTGTTGACTCAAGGAGCACCAATGATCAGTTTAGAATGATCATTTTAAATAGTTGATCAACTTGACATGTCCCAATAAATTGTCTTTAACCTTTGAATTAGAGCTCAAAATGACAAGAGTCTAGAGCCAACGTTAAGCTAGCTCAATTTTCCATATTGTGAATACATTTGAGAGTGCAAAAGCTACGAAATCCAAGTAATTCAATGTATTACAAATTGCGTGATGCCATGAATGATGCTTCATTTATAAACCTTTACACAATGAGCAATAGTGATCAGTTTAGAATGATCATTTTAACTGCCTGATCAACCTGAATGTCTGTATTAAGTCGACCGTAATTTCTGATTTGGATTTCAGAATGACACGAATCCAACGCCCACGTTAAGCTGGCTCAATTTTCTATATTATGACAATACTCGAGACTGAAAGAGCAACGACAAAGCCTCCAAGTAATACAATGTATCCCAAAATACGTGATGCCATGCATTATGATTCATTTATAAGCCTTTACTAAAGGAATACCAATGATAATTTTATAATGATCATTTTAACTAGCCGATCAACTTGACATGTCCGCACTAAATCTTCCGTAACTTTTGATCTAGAGTTCAAGATGACATAAGTCCAACGCGCACGTTAAGCTAGCTAAGTTTTCTAAATTTGAACAAAATTTAAGATCGAGATAGCTACTACAAAGCCTCCAAGTAATCCATTCTATCCCGAACTGCGTGATGCCATTCATTATGCTTCATTTATAAGCCTTTACTCAAGGAGCACCTTTGATCAGTTTAGAATGATCATGTTAACTGGCCGATAAATTTGACATGTCTGCACTAAATCGTCTCAAACTTTTGATTTAAAGTTCAGAATAACACGAATCAAACACCCAAGTTAATCTAGCTAAATTTTCAATATTATGAAAATATTTGAAATGAAAGAAATACGACAAAAACTCGAAGATACACAATGTATCCCAAACTACGTGATGCCATGCATTATGTTTCATTTATAAGCCTTTTCTCAAGGAGCACCAAGGATCAGTTTAGAAGAATCATTTTAACTGGCCTATCAAGTTGATATGTCTGCACTAAACCGTCTGTAGCTTTTGATTTATAATACAAAATGACACAAATCCAACGCGCACGTTAAACTAGCGCAATTTTCTATAGTGTGACAAAATTTAAAACCGATACAGCTATGACAAAGCGTCCAAGTAATCCATTATATCCCAAACTTTGTGATGCCATGCATTATGATTCATTTATAAGCCTTTACTCAAGGAGCACCATTGATAAGTTTAGAATGATCATTTTCAATGGTAGGTCAACTTGACATGTCGGCACAAAATCGTGCATGACTTTTGATTTAGAGTTCAAAATGACTTGAATATAATGCCCACGTAAAGCTAGCCCAATTTTCTATATTATTAAAATATTTGAGGCTCAAATAACTACGACAAAGCCTCCAAGTAATCCAATCTATCCCAAAATGCGTGATGCCATGCATTATGCTTCATTTATAAGCCTTTACTGAATAAGCACAATGATCAGTTTATAATGATAATTTTAATGGGTCGATCAACTTGACATGTCCCCACTAAATCATCCTTTACTTTTAATTTAGAGTTCAAAATGATCGAATCCAATGCCTACGTTAATCTAGCTTAATTTTTTTTTTATTGTGACAAAATTTAAAACTGAAATAGCTATGATAGAGCCGCCAAATAATCAAATATATCTCAAACTGCTTGATGCCATGCTTGTGTTTCTTTTACAAGCCTTTACTCAAGGAGCACCATTGATCAGTTTAAAATGATTATTTTAACTAGCCGATCAACTTGAAGTATCCCAACTAAATTGCCTTTAACTTCTGATTTAGAAATCAGAATGACACGAATCCATTGCCCACGTTAAACTACCTCAATTTTCTATATTGTGACAAGATTTGAGACTCAAAGAGCAACGTCAAATCTCCAACTAATCCAATGTATCCAAAATGCGTGATGACATGTATTATGCTTTGTTTATAAGCGAATAACATTTAAGACTGAAAGAGCTACGAAAAAGTCTCCAAGTAATCCAATGAATCACAAACTACGTGATACCATGCATTACTCTTCATTTATAAGCCTTTACTCAAGGAGCACCAATGATCAGTTTAGAATGATCATTTTAACTGGCCGATCAACTTAACATGTCTGGACTAAATCGTTCTTAACTTTCAATTTTGAGTTCAAAATGACGTGAATCCAACACCCATGTTACGCTAGCTCAATTTTCTATATTGTGACAAAATTTAAAACCGAAATAGCTATGACAAAGCCTCCAAGTAATCCATTCTATCCGAAACTGTGTGATGCCATGCATTATGCTTCATTTGTAAACTTTTTCTCAATGAGAACCAATGATAAGTTTAGAATGATCATTTTAACTAGCTGAACAACTTGACATGTGCGCACTAAATTATCTTTAACATTTGATTTAGAACTCAAAATGACATGAATCCAACGGCCACGTTAATCTAGCTCAATTTTCAATATTGTGACAATATTTGAGACTGAAGGAGCTATGACAAAGCCCCCAAGTAATCCAATGTATCCCAAACAGTGTGATGCCGTGCATTATGTTTCATATATAAAACTTTACTCAAGCAACACCAATGATCTGCTTAGAATGATCACTTTAACTGGCCAATCAAATTGACATGTACGGATGAAATTGTCGGTAACTTTTGTTTTAAAGTTCAAAATGACACTAATCCAAAGCCCACATTAATTTAGCTCAATTTTCTATATTGTGATAACATTTGAAACTGAAAGAGCTATCACAAATCCTCCAACTAATCCAATCTATCATAAAATGCGTGATGTCATGCATTATGCTTCATTTATAAGCATTTACTCAAGGAGCACTAATTATGATTTTAGAATGATCAATTTAGAATGATCATTTTAACTGGCCGACCAAATTGACATGTCCGGACTAAATCGTTCTTAACTTTCAATTTTGAGTTCAAAATGACGTGAATCCAACACTCATGTTAAGCTAGCTCAATATTCTATATTGTGACAAAATTTAAAACCAAAATAGCTACGACAAAGCATCCAAGTAATCCATTCTATCCCAAACTGTGTGATGCCATGCATTATGTTTCATTTTTAAGCCTTTACTCAAGGAGCACCATTGATCAGTTTAGAATGATCATTTTAATTGGCTGATCAACTTGACCTGTCCGCACTAAACCTGTCCGCACTAAACTCATGGCTAGAAATGAACCAGTGGAACATGAAGAAGCTCTTGCAGTACCAGCTGGACCACTAACCTGAGCCAAGGTCAAGACACTCAAAGAGGCGATCAGCTGCTTGCTCAACAAGGAGAATGCACAATAACTTCACTTGGGCTTGAATTGAGAAGTGCCTAAAAGCACTCTGATTTTAGTACAAGCTCAAGACAGCATACAAATGAGTATGTGATCCATTTGTACTCTTTTTCCCGTATCCAAGTTTTCTCCCATTGGGTTTTCTTGATAAGGTTTTTAATGAGGCAAATGAATCAAATTACAACCAACCCAATTTATTGCTTAAAATCAAAAGGAGCCCACTTAAAACTGTTCCGAATTTGCGTCATCAAAGGGGAGGGGGGGAGAGGGGAAGTGATACAAGCCTCGATTCAAGGCTTATATGCGTGTGGGCTGTTTGGAGAAGGTTAGGTGAGAAACTCGACCTTAGACTTCTTGGACAGGGGTTTTTGGGTTGGTATTCGATGGAAGAGTGAAGTGAACCACACGAGGGGTGATGAACCTCGTGATAAATCACAAACTTAGAGTTAGGAGGGCTGGTCTCAACTAGGTTCTAAGCGCACAAGTCACTTTTGAGAGAAAGCTTGTAGGAAGAAAGTTCTACTTTATTAATATCAAAAAGGTTGTCGAACTACAATGCTGGAAGAAGCCTTATTAATATGCTCGACAGCTTGACATTTTAGGGTCGACTAAAAGAAAAAAAAGGAAAGATTACAAAAGTGCACAAATGGAAAATGTACAAAAGTGCATAACCGAAAAAAGGACCTATTCCTAAAATGTCTTTGACTAAAAAATGTAAATATTCTAGATCCTACCCTGCAAAACAGAAAGAGGCAAATATTCGTATTGAAAACTTACCTTACTTACCTCACGGCCAAGAAATGGAAGGTGGCCGTCCTTGTGGCATGCACGCGCCTTGCTCCTAGTCTTCGACTTGGAGTAGGGTAAGGAATCTTTGGGCCCTGACCTCTCTTGCCACTAAAGCCCAAGTCTCTGAAGTCCCTTGCATTTTTTAGAAGCCTTTTGACTCTTCTTTGCACTTCTGGCCCATTGTCCTTAGTCGATCTTCCTCTAGGAGCTTGTCGACCCATAAGCTGAACTTGTGGAAGAGTGCTCTTGATCTGCTCCTTTTCATTGCTCCTGGTGGCACTACTGGTGTAGAGAATTCCTCTAGATGCATGTCCTGAAGCTGGTAGATTATCTGGTCCGAGTCTCCTTGTGTAGAAGTTGAAATGCCTGTGTACTCGGCTGGATTGGCTGTACCGGCTGGATTGTGCGAGGTACGGGCTGGAATGCCTTCTGGACCGGCCAAGTTGATCTCGGAGTCAGCGGCATCACCTAGGGGGCCGGTGGTGTCATCTACGTTGTCACCAATTGTGCCGGAAGCTTGGGCCTCTCCGCCGGCAATGCTGATCGGTCCGGTCCTACTGGTCGAGGGTCCGGCTGTCTCTGGCAAGCTTCCTGGTTGGCCAGTCTGGTCTCCTCGCCGGACATACGACCTGATGTCCTCATCATCCCCTCCCTCTTCAGTAGGTTTTGACCTCAAAACTGGTTCATCTGCATGGAAAGGGGCTAAGTCAGTTATGTTGAACGTGTTGGACACATTAAACTCACCTGGGAGCTCGATCCGGCAGGCGTTGTTGTTGATCCTCTCCAGCACTCTGAATGGTCCATCTGCTCTTGGTGCTAGCTTGGAGCTCCTTAGGTTGGGGAACCTCTCCTGCCGTAGGTGTAGCCACACCCAATCGCTTGCTTGAAAGATCACCTCCTTTCTTCCCTTGTTGGCATGAGTCACGTACTGCCCGGTCCTCTTCTCCAAGTTCTCTGCTACCTTCTGGTGTAACTTCCTTATGAACTCTGCCTTTGATGCTCCGTTAGGTTGGTCATCCCTGCTGGTGGCAGTGGCGTTTGCTCCAATGGGGTGAGAGGGTTGAAGCTGTATACTACTTCAATTGGTGTCTTCTTGGTTGCTGAGTGCACGGCTCGGTTGTAAGCGAACTCTATGAATGGCAGGCACTCCACCCAAGTCTTGAGGTTCTTCCCTAATGTAGTCCTGAGAAGAGTTGATAGTTTCCTGTTGACAACTTCAGTTTGGCCATCGGTTTGAGGATGGCAGGTGGTAGAGAAAAGTAGCTTCGTGCCTAGCTTCCTCCAAAGGGTCCTCTAGAAGTGGCTGAGGAACTTGGTTTCCCTGTCTGATACGATGGTCCTTGGCACTCCATGAAGCCGTACTATCACCCTGAAGAACAGCTCGGCTATTTGCGTGGCATCATTGACATTGGCACACGCAATGAAGTGTGCCATCTTGGAGAATCTGTCCACCACTACAAAGATTGCATCTTTGTGGTTGATCTTGGGCAGTCCTAGAACAAAGTCCATTGATATATCCACCCATGGATGTGTCGGTATGGGCAGTCGGAGATACACTCCGTGAGGTTGCACTCGGGACTTTGCCTTCTTGCAAGTGATGCACCTTGCACAATGAGCTTCTACTGTCCTCTTGATGTGTGGCCAGTAGAAGTGCTCCTTGACCACTGCTAGAGTCTTGTCGACACCAAAGTGGCCAATGAGTCCTCCTCCATGAGCTTCTCGTATGATAAGCTCCTTTAATGATCCTTGTGGTATGCACAGCCTTCTCTCTCGGAACAAGAATCCCTCATGGATGTGAAACTTACCATGACTCCCTGTCCCACACTCCTTTTAGCTCTCAGCAAAGTCAGGATAATCCTTTTATAGGTCCTTGATGTGCTCGAATCCTAGGACATTTGCCTCCATGGTGGATATCAAGGCAAACCTCCTTGATAGTGCATCGGCTACCACATTGTCTTTGCCCTTCTTGTACTTGATGACGTACGGGAAGTTCTCTATGAACTCCATCCACCTGGCATGTCTCCTCTTGAGATTGGTTTGCCCTCTGAGGTGTTTGTGAGTCTCGTGATCAGTTTGGATCACAAACTCCTTGGACAGCAAGTAATGCTGCCATGTTTCCAATACTCGGACAAGGGCATAAAGCTCCTTGTCGTAAGTGGCGTAGTTCAGTGAGGCACCACCTAGCTTCTCACTGAAGTGCCACTTGTCTCCCTCCTTGGGTTAGCACTGCTCCTATGCCTATTCCAGAGGCATCACACTCCATTTCAAACGTCTTGTTGAAGTCGGGCAAGACTAGCACTGGTGCATGTGTAAGGCTGTCCTTCAAGGCCTGGAATGCCTTCTCCTGAGCTTCTCCCCAGCTGAATCCCACGTTCTTCTTCACTACTGCCGTCAATGGTGAGGCAATACTGCTGAAATTGGGCACGAATCTCCTATAGAAGCTGGCCAGTCCGTGGAAGCTCCTTACTTGGCTGATATTGCCTGGTGTTGGCCATTCTTGTATGGCTCGAATCTTCTCTTCATCAACCTGTAGGCCCTGTGAACTTACAAGAAAACCTAAAAAGACAAGTTTATCAGTACAAAAGATGCACTTCTTGAGATTGGCATAAAGCTCTTCTTGTCGAAGGGTTTAAAGTACCATCTCAAGATGTGTGAGGTGTTCCCGTAGGCACTTACTATAAACTAATATATCATAAAAGTAAACCACTACAAACTTACTGATGTACGCCCTAAGAACTTGGTTCATAAGGCGCATGAAGGTGCTTGGGGCATTAGTCAAGCCGAATGGCATGACTGTCCACTCGTAGAGCCCTTCTTAGTCTTGAAAGCAGTCTTCCATTCATCACCTTCCTTCATCCTGACCTGGTGGTATCCACTCTTCAGGTCTATCTTGGAGAAGACCGTGGCTCCTTTCAGCTCGTCTAGCATGTCATCCAGCCGTGGTATCGGATGCCGGTACTTGACTGTGATGTTGTTGATTGCTCGGCAATCCACGAACATTCGCCAAGTCCCATCCTTCTTGGGCACTAGTAGCACTGGTACGGCACATGGACTGAGGCTCTCTCGAACATAGCCTTTCTCCAGGAGCTCCTTGACTTGCTTCTCAAGCTCCTTGGACTCCTCTGGACTCATCCGGAAGGCTGGCCGGTTGGGCAGGGCTGCTCCGGGCCCGAGGTCGATCTGGTGCTCTATGCCTCGTAGGGGAGGTAAGCATGCTGGTATCTCTTCCGGGAACACATCCTGGAACTTGTTGAGGAGAGCTGCTACCTCAGGAGGTAGCTCTACGTGTTCTTTCTCTATATTCAACACTTCTTTGAAAACCATTAGTAGCATTAGATCCTTCGAGGCTAAAGTTCTCCGGACATGACTTGGTAGAATAAGGAAATTAGATTTATTGAGCTTCTTTTCCTTACTCATTTGCTGTTGAAGCTCATGTACCTGGGCAGGTGTGATAGGAGCTAGGCTGACCTTTCTCTTGTCATGCACAAAAGTTTAGAGATTGGTTCGGCCATCATGCCTGGTCTCCTTGTCAAACTGCCATGACCTTCCTAGCAGAAGATGGCCAGCTTGCATGGCCACCACATCGCACACGACTTGGTCTTGGTACTTGCCAACACTGAACGGCACAGTGAGTTGCTCATGGATCTTGAGCTCCACTTTGTCATCGAGTCATCTCAGTCTATATGGTCGAGGATGCCTTGTCTTCTCTAGACCTAGCTTATCAACCATGTATGCACTAGCAAAATTAGTGCAAGAACCACCATCTATGATGAGGTTACATACCTTGCCCTTGATGGTGCAACGGCCGGGAAGATGTTCTCCCTTTGGATGGTCTCTGAAGGATCCACCATTGCACTGAGGATGCGTCTAGTGACCAGCACTTCCCCCACATCAGGGTACTCAATGTCACCATATTCTCCTTCTGGTTCATAGTCCTCTTAATCTTGGGACTCATACTCTCCAGCCTCCGTAATCAGCATGACTCGGTTGTTTGGGCACTCCCTTGAGATGTGCCCACGACCCCTACACTTGAAACAAGTGATGTCACGTGATATTTGAGGGTTAGAAGACTTACTAGGCTCTATCTGGTCACGGGTTGATTCAGGAGGCTTGCTCTTGAACCTTGACTCGATCTCTATGCTCTTGCCTTTGTCTACGGGCTTGGGAATGTTGCTTGGTGCCCAAGGCGTCTTAGGCTTGCTGTGGATGTCTTGGCTCTTACGTTTGATGTGCTGCTCAGCCTGGACAGATAGGTGGAACAAGTGTAAGTCATTGTAGATTTGCCTTTCCACCTTGCGGCTGATTCTTTCTTGGAGTCCATCCAAGAATTGTGCCATCAATGCTTCTTCATCATCATTGAGCTCCAGCCTGTTCCTTAGCTTCTCGAACTCTTCATAGTACTCCTATACTGATCTGGTACCCTGCTTAACAGTACAAAAACGACGTTGCAAGTCCCTATGAAAGTAAGGTGGAACAAACCTTTGTCGCATGACATCTTTCATGTCGACCTATGAGTCTATGGGCCTCATTCTTTTCCTCCTTCCGTCAGATACCTCATTATCCCACCAGATGAGGGCATTGTCCATGAGTTGTGCTACTGCCATTGAGACTCTCCTAGGCCTTGGTTGGTTGTAATGATCAAAGATATGATCCATTCTTCTTTCCCAATCTAGGTAAGCCTCGGGGTCTACTTTTCCTGCAAAACTTGGAGGAGTTAGATTAACATCAGGATGAGTTACCCGGTTGTAGGCGTGTTCATCTCCATCCTCATGATGTCTAGGAGGCATCCTTGGTCTCTGGTGAAGACCATATGGCTCGAAGCCATCATCTTCTGCCTCTGGTTGCCGTGGAGGTCCTCTTGGCCTATGGTGATAGTTATGAGGTTGTGTGTCCTCATCTCCATCTGGCTGGAGCTCCTCCTGTTCGTGCCGTGTCCTAAGGTGCTCAGGACCCTCAGCACAGTCTGGCTCAGCTCTCACGTGCCTTATGGCCTGGAATCTCACAGGCCTCTCCACGCGCTCCAACCTCTCGCCTATTGATGTGAGTTGTGTTTCGAGGGTGGTGAACATGGCCATCATGGCTTCGGTTGCTTCTCTATTTTCTTCTGCCAGTGCGTACTACAAAGAAAGAAGACAAGTTATGATGCTCCTAAATTATTAGGAGGGTTTTCTTTTATAAGGGTGATTCGAAAAATGCAAAAAGGAAAAAATCTGAGAAATGGAAAATTCAAAAATATGAAGATTTGAACAAAAAGGAAACTTTCTTGACAACTATTGCTAGCTGTCCAATTTGAATCCTTTTCCTAATTTTCCTATTTTATTTTTCTTTTCTTTTTAATTTAACTTAAATTTAATTGAAATATGATTCTAACAAAAAGGAAAGTCGAAATTGTAATGCAAGAATGATTCTAGAACCTAGTGATGCACATAGGAACTAGATGCACTCGGTATGAGTTTAGATGTTATTTTTTGATTTTCTTGAATGAAACTTAAACTAATGCAAGAACAACAAACAAAACAAGTTAAAGGATAGAAACAACCTGGTTTAGGAGCTTTAAGCTCTGATACCAAAATGATACAAGCCTCGATTCAAGGCTTATATGCGCGTGGGCTGTTTGGAGAAGGTTAGGTGAGAAACTCGACCTTAGACTTCATGGATAGGGGTTTTTGGGTTGGTATTCGATCGAAGGGTGAAGTGAACCACAAGAGGGGTGATGAACCTCATGATAAATCACAAACTTAGAGCTAGGAGGGCTGGTCTCAACTAGGTTCTAAGCGCACAAGATTCTTAGAGAGAAAACTTGTTGGAAGAAAGTTCTATCTTTATTAATATCAAAAAGGTTGTTGAACTACAATGCTGGAAGGAGCCTTATTAATATGCTTGACAGCTTGACCTTCTAGGGTCGACTCAAAGAAAGAAAAGGAAAGATTACAAAAGTGTACAAATGGAAAATGTACAAAAGTGCATAACCGAAAAAGGACCTATTCCTAAAATGTCTTTGACTCAAAAATGTAAATATTCTAGATCCTACCCTGCAAAACAGAAAGAGGCAAATATTCGTATTGAAACTTACCTTACTTACCTCACGGCCAAGAAATGGAAGGTGGCCGTCCTTGTGGCACACACGCGCCTTGCTCCTAGTCTTCGACTTGGAGTAGGGTTAGGAATCTTTGGGCCCTGACCTCTCTTGCCAGTAAAGCCCAAGTCTCTGATGTCCCTTGTGTTTTTGAGAAGCCTTTGGACTCTTCCTTGCACTTCTGGCCCATTGTCCTTAGTCGATCTTCCTCTAGGAGCTTGTCGACCCATAAGCTGAACTTGTGGAAGAGTGCTCTTGATCTACTCCTTGTCATTGCTCCTGGTGGCAATACTGGTGTAGAGACTTCCTCTAGATGCATGTCCTGAAGCTGGTAGCTTATCTGGTCCGAGTCTCCTTATGTAGAAGTTGAAATGCCTGTGTACTCGGCTGGATCGGCTGTACCGGCTGGACTGTGCGAGGTACGGGCCTGAATGCCTTCTGGACCGGCCAAGTTGATCCCGGAGTCGGCGGCATCACCAAGGGGCCGGCGGTGTCATCCACGTCTCCACCAATTGTGCCGGAAGCTTGGGCCTCTCCGCCGGCAATGCTGATCGGTCCGGTCCTATTGGTCGAGGGTCCAGTGATACTTCTTGGGCCGGCAGACGTGCCAAATGGCCCGGCTGTCTGAGGCAAGCTTCCTGGTCGGCCAGTCTGGTCTCCTGGCCGGACATAAAACCTGATGTCCTCATCAGGAAGTGTCTACATTAATAGTAAAAAATAAGAGTTAATGAAGTCAAGTTCTTTGGTCCAGTCTTTTCTTGTAAATTCAACCATTTTAATGAAGTCAAGTTCCTGCTATTTACGTCTCCTAACAGTACAAATAGAGTCTTTCTCTTGAAAACTTGATCATTCAATTTTTTTTAAAACAGTTTCTTTTCTTTTGTTTGAGAGTGATTCTCTTCTTAATGTGATTGTTGGTGTGTAATATCTTTCAATCAACATTTAGAAGTCTTAGTGTGTAATATCTAAGAAACTATCTTAGGTAAATGAGTAGTCTTTCCGAAGATACTGTGTGACCCTTCAAACCACAACTTTTCAACATATTGAATTTCGATTCATTCCGTTGCAAAGCCTATCTCAACCGCATTAATAAGTGTATTCCTTGGGAGGTTTGCATCATATCCCAAACTGCGTGATGTCATGCAGTATGCTTTATTTATAAGTCATTACTCAAAGAGCACCAATGATCCGTTTAGAACGATCATTTTAACTAGCCGATAACTTGACATGTCCACACTAAATCGTCCGTAATTTGTGATTTAGAGTTTTGAATGACACGAATCGAACACTAATGTTAATCTAGCTCAATTTTCCATATTGTGAGATTATTTGAGACTGAAAGAGCTACGAAAAAGCCTACATGTAATCCAGTGTATCCCAAAATGCGTGATGCCATACATTATGCTTCATTTATAAGCCTTTACTCAAAAAGCACCAATGATAAGCTTAGAATGATCATTTTAACTGGCCGGTCAACTTGACATGTCTGCATAAATCATCCCCAACTTTTAATTTAGAGTTTAGAATGACACAAATCCATTGCCCACATATAGCTAGCTTAATTTTCTATATTGTGAAAAAATTAAACACCGAAATAGCTACAAAAAGCCTCCATGTAATCCAATCTATCTCAAACTGTGTGATGCCATGCATGATGCTTCATTTATAAGCCTTTACTCAAGGAGCAACAATGATTGGTTTAGAATGATCATTTTAACTAACTGATCGACTTCACATCTCTGAATGAAATCGTCTTTATCTATTGAATTAGATCTCAAAATGACATGAGTTCAACACCCACGTTAAGCAAGCTCAATTTTCCATATTGTTACAACAGTTGAGAATGAAAGAGCTATTACAAAGCCTTTAAGGAATCCAATGTATCCCAAACTGGGTGATGACATGCTTTTTGGTTCATTTACAAGCTTTTACTCAAGGAGCACAAATGATTAGTTTAGAATGATCATTTTAACTAACCGATCAACTTGACATGTCCGCACTAAATCGTCAATAAGTTTTTATTTAGAGTTCAAAAAGACATGAATCCTATGCCCACGATAAGCTAGTTCAATTTTCTATATTGCAAAAAGTTTTAGGACTGAAATAGCTACGAGAAAGCCTCCAACTAATCCAATTTATCTCAAACTACGTGATGGCATGCATTAAGCTTTATTTATAAGCCTTTACTCAAGGAGCACAAAATGATAAGTTTAGAATGATCATTTTAACTGTCCGACCAATTTGACATGTCTGCACTAAATCATCCGTAAAATTTGATTTAGAGTTCAAAATGACACAAATCCAACACCCAAGTTAAGCTAGCTCAATTTTCTATACTGTGAAAAAAGTTAAGACTAAAATAGCTATGAAAAAATCTCCAAGTAATCCAATCTATCTCAAACTGCGTGATGCCATGCATTATGCTTCATTTATAAGCCATTACTCAAGGATCACCAATGATTAGTTTAGAATGATCATTTCAACTAGCTGATCAACTTGACATGTCCCCACTAAATCGTCTTTAACTTTTGATTTAGAACTCAAAATGACATGGTTCCAGCACCCACATTAAGCTAGCACAATTTTCCATATTGTGATAGTAGTTGAGACTAAAAGAGCTACTACAAAGCCTTCACATAATCAAATGTATCCCAAACTGCGTGGTGCCATGCATTATGTTTCATTTATAAGCCTTTACTCAAGGAGCGCCAATGATCAGATTAGAATGATCATTTTAACTAGCCGATCAACTTGACATGTCCACATTAAATCATCTGTAATTTGTGATTTAGAGTTTTGAATGACAAAAATCAAACAACAACGTTAATCTAGCTCCATTGTGACATTATTTGAGACTGAAAGAGCTACGAAAAAGCCTACATGTAATCCAATGTATCGCAAAATGCGTGATGCCATACATTATGCTTCATTTATAAGCCTTTACTCAAAAAGCACCAATGATAAGCTTAGAATGATCATTTTAACTGGCCGATCAACATGACATGTCTGCATTAAATCATCCGCAACTTTTGATTTAGAGTTTAGAATGACACAAATCCAAAGCCCACGTATAGCTAGCTTAATTTTCTATATTGTGAAAAAATTAAACACCGAAATAGCTACAAAAAGCCTCCACGTAATCTAATCTATCCCAAACTGCGTGATGCCATGCATGATGCTTCATTTATAAGCCTTTACTCAAGGAGCAGCAATGATCGGTTTAGAATTATCGTTTTAACTAACTGATCAACTTCACATCTCTGAATGAAAGCGTCTTTAACTTTTGAATTAGAGCTCAAAATGATATGAGTCCAACACCCACGTTGATACAAGCCTCGATTCAAGGCTTGGATGCGCGTGGGCTGTTTGTAGAAGATTAGGTGAGAAACTCAACCTTAGGCTTCTGGATGGGGGTTTTCTGGTTGGTAAAAGATGGAAGGGTGAAGTGAACCACACGAGGGGTGATGAACCTCGTGATAAATCACAAACTTAGAGCTAGGAGGGCTGGTCTCAACTAGGTTCTAAGCGCACAAGTCTCTTGAGAGAATACTTGTTGAAAGAAAATTCGATCTTTATTAATTATCAAAAAGGTTGTCGAACTACATGCTGGAAGGAGCCTTATTAATATGCTCGACAGCTTGACCTTCTAGGGTCGACACAAATAAAGAAAAATGGAAAGTTTACAAAAGTGCACAAAAGGAAAAGATACAAAAGTGCATAATCGAAAAAAGGACCTATTCCTAAAGTGTCTTTGACTCAAAAATGTAAACAACTAGATCCTACCCTGCAAAACAGAAAGAGGCAAATATATTCGAATGTAAACTTACCTTATCTTACCTCATGGCCAAGAAATGGAAAGTGGCCGTCCTTGTGGCATGCACGCGCCTTGCTCCTAGTCTTCGACTTGGAGTAGGGTTACAAGTCTCTGGGCCTTGCCCTCTCTTGCCACTAAAGCCCAAGTCTCTGATGTCCCTTGTGTTGTTGAGAAGCTACTGGACTCTTCCTTGTATTTTAGGCCCATTGTCCTTAGTCGATCTTCTTCTAGAAGCTTGTTGACCCATAGGCTGAATTTGTGGAAGAGCACCCTTGATCTGCTTCTTGTTATTGCTCCTTGAGGTACTACTGGTGTTGAGACATCCTCTAAGTGCATGTCCTGGAGCTGGTAGCTCATTTGGTCCGAGTCCTCTTGTGTAGAAGTGGAAATGCGTGTGTACTCGGCTGGATGGCCTGTACCGGATGGGTTGTGTGCGGTACTGGCCGGAATGGCTTCAGGACCGGCCAAGTTGATCCCGGAGTCAGCGGTGTCATCAGAGGGACCGGCGGTGTCATTCACGTCTCCACCAAGTGTGCCGGGAGCTTGGGCCTCTCCGCCGGCGATGTTGACCGGTCTGGTCCTATAGGTCGAGGGTCCGGCGGTACTGTCTGGTCCGGCAGGCGCGCCAGCTGGTCCTGCTGCCTCGGGCAATCGGATGTACGACCTGATGTCCTCATCATTCCCTCCCTCTTCAGTAGGTTTTGTCCTCAAAACTGGATCATCTGCATGGAAAGGGGCCAAGTCAGTGACATTAAACGTATTGGACACATTAAACTCACCTGGAAGCTCGATCCGGTAGGCGTTGTTGTTGATCCTCTCGAGCACTCTGAATGGTCCATCTCCTCTTGGTGCTAGCTTGGAACTCCTTAGGTTTGGGAACCTCTCCTGCCGTAGGTGTAGCCACACCCAGTCGCCTGGTTGAAAGATCACCTCCTTTCTCCCTTTGTTGGCATGAGTCACGTACTGTCCAGTCCTCTTCTCCAAGTTCTCTGCTACCTTCTGGTGTAACCTCCTTATGAACTCTGCTTTGGATGCTCCGTTGAGGTTGGTCATCTCAGCTGGTGGCAGTGGTGTCTGCTCCAATGGGGTGAGAGGGTTGAAGCCGTATACCACTTCAAATGGTGTCTTCTTGGTTGCTGAGTGCACGGTTCGGTTGTAGGCGAACTCAATGAATGGCAGGCACTCCACCCAAGTCTTTAGGTTCTTCCCTAGTGTAGTTCTGAGAAGGGTTGATAGTGTTCTGTTGACAACTTCAGTTTGGCCATCGGTTTGAGGATGGCAAGTGGTTGAGAAGAGTAGCTTCGTGCCTAGCTTTCTCCAAAGGGTCCTGCAGAAATGGCTGAGGAATTTGGTGTCTCTGTCTGATACGATGGTCCTTGGCACTCCATGAAGCCGTACTATCTCCCTGAAGAACAGCTCAGCTGTTTGTGTGGCATCATTGACATTGGCACATGGGATGAAGTGTGCCATCTTGGAGAATCTGTCCACTACTACAAAGATTGCATCTTTGTGGTTGATCTTGGGCAGACCTAGAACAAAGTCCATCGAGATGTCCAGCCATGGATGTGTTGGTATGGGCAGTGGGAGATACAACCCGTGAGGTTGCACTCGGGACTTTGCCTTCTTGCAAGTGATGCACCTTGCACAATGTGCTTCTACTGTCCTTTTGATGTGTGGCCAGTAGAAGTGCTCCTTGACCACTGCTAGGGTCTTGTCGACACCAAAGTGGCCCATGTGTCCTCCTCCATGAGCTTCTCGGATGATAAGCTCCCTTAGTGACCCTTGTGGTATGCACAGCCTTCTTTCTCGGAACAAAAATCCCTCATGGATGTTGAATTTGCCATGACTCCCTGTGCTACACTCCTTGTAGCTCTCAGCAAGGTCAGGATCATCCTTGTATAGATCCTTGATGTGCTCGAATCCTAGGACCTTTGCCTCCATGGTTGATATCAAGGCAAACCTCCTTGATAGTGCATCGGCTACCACATTGTCTTTGCCCTTCTTGTACTTGATGATGTACGGAAAGGTCTCTATGAACTCCATCCACCTGGCATGTCTCCTCTTGAGATTGGTTTGCCCTCTGAGGTGTTTGAGAGTCTCGTGATCAGTGTGGATCACAAACTCCTTGGACAGCAAGTAATGCTGCCAAGTCTCCAAGGCTCGGACAAGGGCATAGAGTTCCTTGTCATAAGTGGGGTAGTTCAGTGAGGCACCACCTAGCTTCTCACTGAAGTATGCCACTGGTCTCCCTCCTTGGGTCAGCACTGCTCCTATGCCTATTCCAGAGGCATCACACTCCACTTCAAATGTTTTGTTGAAGTCGGGAAGGACTAGCACTGGTGCGTGTGTAAGGCTGTCCTTCAAGGCCTTGAATGCCTTCTCCTGAGCTTCTCCCCAGCTGAATCCCACGTTCTTCTTCACTACTGCCGTCAGTGGTGAGGCAATACTGCTGAAGTTGGGCACGAATCTCCTATAGAAGCTGGCCAGTCCGTGGAAGCTCCTCACTTGGCTGATGTTCCCTGGTGTTGGCCATTCTTGTATGGCTCGAATCTTCTCTTCATCAACCTGTAGGCCCTGTGAACTCACAACAAAACCTAAAAAGACAAGCTTATCAGTACAAAAGGTGCACTTCTTGAGATTGGCATAAAGCTCTTCTTGTCGAAGGGTTTTAAGGACCATCTCAAGATGTGTGAGGTGTTCCCGTAGGCACTTACTGTAAACAAGTATATCATCAAAATAAACTACAACGAACTTACTGATGTACGCCCTAAGAACTTGGTTCATAAGGCGCATGAAGGTGCTTGGGGCATTAGTCAAGCCAAATGGCATGACTGTCCACTCGTAGAGCCCTTGCTTTGTCTTGAAGGCAGTCTTCCATTCATCGCCTTCCTTCATCCTTACCTGGTGGTATCCACTTTTGAGGTCTATCTTGGAGAAGACCGTGGCTCCACTCAGCTCATCTAGCATGTCATCCAGTCGTGGTATTGGATGCCTATACTTGACTGTGATGTTGTTGATTGCTCGGCAGTCCACGCACATGCGCCAAGTCCCATCCTTCTTGGGCACTAGTAGCACTGGTACAGCACATGGACTGAGGCTCTCTCAAACATATCCCTTCTCCAGGAGCTCCTTGACTTGCTTCTCAAGCTCCTTGGACTCCTCTGGACTCATCCGGTAGGCTGGCCGGTTGGGCAGGGCTGCTCGGGGCACTAGATCAATCTGGTGTTCTATGCCACGTAAAGGAGGCAAGCCTGCTGGTATCTCCTCTGGAAACACATCCTGGAATTTGTTGAGGAGTGTTGCTACTTCATGAGGTAGCTCTACCTGTCCCTGTTCTATGCTCAACACTTCCTTGAAAACCATTAGTAACATAAAATCCTTCGAGGCTAAAGCTCTCCGGACATGACTAGGTTGAATAAGAAAATTAGACTTGACAATTTTCTTTTCCTTACTCATTTGTAGTTGTAGCTCATGTACTTGGGCAGGTGTGAGAGGAGCTAGGCTGACCTTTCTCTTGTCATGCACGAAGGTGTAGAGATTGGTCCTGCCATCATGCCTGGTCTCTTTGTCAAACTGCCATGGTCTTCCTAGCAGAAGATGGCCAGCTTGCATGGGCACCACGTCGCACACGACTTGGTCTTGGTACTTGCCACACTGAATGGCACAGTGACTTGCTCATGGATCTTGAGCTCCACTTTGTCATCCAGCCATCTCAGTCTATATGGTCGAGGATGCCTTGTCTTCTCTAGACCTAGCTTATCAACCATATATGCACTAGCAACGTTAGTGCAAGAACCACCATCTATGATGAGGTTACATACCTTGCCCTTGATGGTGCAGCGGCTGTGGAAGATGTTCTCCCTTTGGATGGTCTCTGAAGGATCCACCATTGCACTGAGGATACGTCTAGTGACCAGCACTTCCCCCACATCAGGGTACTCAATGTCACCATATTCTCCTTCTGGTTCATATTCCTCTTCATCTTGGGACTCATAATCTCCTGCCTCCGTAATCAGCATGACTCGGTTGTTTGGGCACTTCCTTGAGATGTGTCCACGTCCCCTACACT
Source organism: Pugionium cornutum (assembly GCA_018901935.1). Lineage (NCBI taxonomy): Eukaryota > Viridiplantae > Streptophyta > Magnoliopsida > Brassicales > Brassicaceae > Pugionium > Pugionium cornutum. The sequence goes on from CM032155.1 coordinate 27,345,118, forward strand.
TGAAACAAGTTATGTCACGTGATCTTTGAGGGTTAGAAGACTTACCAGGCTCTCTCTGGTCACGGGTGGGTTCAGGAGGCTTGCTCTTGAACCTTGACTCGATCTCTACGCTTTTGCCTTTGTCCACTGTCTTGGGCATGTTGCTTGGTGCCCAAGGTGTCTTAGGCTTGCTGCGGATGTCTTGGCCCTTACGTTTGATGTGCTGTTCAGCTTGCACAGATAGGTGGAACAAGTCCTTGAAGTCGTTGTATATTTGTCTTTCCACCTTGCAGCTGATCCTTTCTTGGTGTCCATCCAAGAATTGCGCCATCAATGCTTCTTCATCATCATTGAGCTCCAATCTGTTCCTCAACCTCTCGAACTCTTCATAGTACTCCTCTACTGATCTGGTACCCTGCTTAAGAGTACCAAAACGTCGTTGCAAATCTCTATGAAAATAAGGTGGAACATACCTTTGTCGCATGAGGTCTTTCATGTCGACCCATGAGTCTACGGGCCTCATTCTTTTCCTCCTTCTGTCAGATACCTCACGATCTCACCAGATGAGGGCATTGTCCGTGAGTTGTGCTACTGCCATTGAGACTCTCCTAGGTCCTGGTTGGTTGTAGTGATCAAAGATATGATCCATTCGCTTCTCCCAATCTAGGTAAGCCTCGGGTCTACTTTTCCTGCAAAAGTTGGAGGAGTTAGTTTAACATCAGGATGAATTACCCGGTTATAGGTGTGTTCATCTCCATCCTCATGACGTCTAGGAGGCATTCTTGGTCTCTGGTGAAGACCATATGGCTCAAAGCCATAATCTTCTGCCTCTGGTTGCCGTGGAGGTCCTCTCGGCCTATGGTGATAGTTATGGGGTTGCGTGTCCTCATCTCCATCTGGCTGGGGTTCCTCCTGTTCGTGCCGTGTCCTAAGGTACTCAGGACCCTCAGGACGGTCTTGCTCACCTCTCACGTGCCTTATGGCCTGGAATCTCACTGGTCTCTCCACGCGCTCCAACCTTTCGCCTATGGATGCGAGTTGGGTTTGGAGTGTGGTGAACATGGCCATCATGGCTTCAGCTGCGTCTCTATTCTCTTCTCCCATGTATGCTACAAAGAAAGAAGACAATTAGGTTACTCCTAAATTATTAGGAGAGTTTTCGTTTTATAGGGGATTTGAAAAAATGCAAAAGGCAAAATTCCTAAGGAAAGGAAATTCGACCAAGAAAAAGGAAACCTTCTAGATGCTTATGCTTAGCTGTCCAATTTCGAAATATCTCCTCTTTCCTTTCTCTTTCTTTTCTTTTCTTTTCTTTTTAAATTAACTTAAAACTAATGGAAATAAGAATAAAACAAAAGGAAAACTCGTATGCAATGCAACAAGTGAATTCTAAACCCTAGTGATACACGTAGGAGGCTAGATGCACTCGGTTTGAAGTTTGAGGTTATTTTTTTTGGATTTTTTTCTTGAATGCGAATGAAACTAATGCAAGAACACAAAACAAAACAAGCAAAAAAGGATAGAAACAACCTGGTTTAGGAGCTTTAAGCTCTGATACCAAAATGATACAAGCCTTGATTCAAGGATGTATGCGCGTGGGCTGTTTGTAGAAGATTAGGTGAGAAACTCAACCTTAGGCTTCTGGATAGGGGTTTTCTGGTTGGTATTCGATGGAAGGGTGAAGTGAACCACACGAGGGGTGATGAACCTCGTGATAAATCACAAACTTAGAGCTAGGAGGGCTGGTCTCAACTAGGGTTCTAAGCGCACAAGATTCTTAGAGAGAAAACTTGTAGGGAAAAAGTTCTACTTTATTAATAATCAAAAAGGTTGTCGAACTACATGCTGGAAGGAGCCT